>VCRD01000526.1:93179-183848 GCA_006783055.1 Trinorchestia longiramus
CATCCCAGAAGACAGTGGCCATAACCTTTCCTCTTGAACGCTCAGATTTTGCTTTGACTGGCCCACTTCCACCCCTGGGCAGCCACTGCTTCGATTGAGTTTTGTCCTCGGGATCGTACTGGTAGAGCCATGTTTCATCCCCGGTCACAATTCGCTGCAGAAAAAGTTTAGGGTTCTCATCCCACTTGTTCAAAATTTCCATAGAAAGATCTGCCCTTGATTCCTGCTGATCTGGGCGCAACAGCCTAGGAACCCATCGAGCGGAGAGCTTGCTCAGTCCGAAACTGTCCACCAGAATTGTGTGTGCAGAACCCACGGAGATGTTGAGTGTGTCTGCTACTGATTCGGCGGTTATTCACCTATTCTTTTCAATGAGGTCACGAACAGCATCAATGTTTTCCACACAAACTGATGTGCATGGCCTGCCGCTGCGGGGATCATCTTCAGTCTCATTTCTTCCTCTTCTGAAACGACTAATCCATTTGTAGGTTGCCGATTTCTTTGGGGCATTGTCACCATAAACTTGTTCCAAAGAGTCAATGATTTGGCTGTTCTTCCACCCAAGCTTCACCATGAATTTGATGTTTGTCCTGGCCTCGATTTTGGCAGATGCCATGTTGCTTGAACGGTTACTGCCTTGCAAATGGCGGCACCGCGTTGTAACATTCATTTAAGGGTTCATGTGAGAACATGTTATAACACGTTGGTACAGGAACGTTCTGGTGCATTGACATCGTATTATTTTCATATAATTTTCAGTTATGTCTATTTTCCACAAACTTTTTGAAGCCCCCTCGTATATTCTACTGGTACAGTAAGGCAATGAAACGTTACTCCAGAGGTTGCTTTATTCTCTTCCAATCCGTAGGGGTGTTCCACACCTGACACAAGTGAGTCAGATGGTAGCGATTGCCGGAACGTCAAGTTATTGGCGACCTTGCCTTATATACTCTCTCTTATCTATGGCTCTCGTCCGGTGACCGTGAAGCGGCCACCTTGAACTTGGTCTACTGACACTTTCTGCTTTTATGGTGGCAGGTTTTCTGGTTAGTTTAATTTCCTGGGAGACTCGAACTTTGTATGTTTAAAAGCTGAATGTGTGGTGCAGGTCTGCCTGTTGGTCAGCACATCTACCTGTCAGCTCGTATCGATGGTCAGCTCGTTGTCAGGCCCTATACTCCTGTGACATCCGACCGCACCGAGGGCTACATGGATCTTGTGATCAAGGTGAGGCTTGTGGTTAACTTTTCTGTTGTGGCAGACGGAGAGCGAATTCTATGTGGAGATGCCTATTACCTAAGCTATTCAATTCAGGAGATTGTTATGGAAGGGAGATATCAAAGTCTTGATAGGGTTGTCAAACAGAACCATCCATTTCAGGAGATGGAGTAATCAACGATGGCTGCCCAGAATTTAAAGTTAGAGTTCAACGAGATATGTTTATTCCAAGAGATAGTTATCGAAGGGAGCCATCGAAATATGTGAATAGTTATCTGAGGGAGGTGTTCATTTTAGCAGAGAGTTATCACAAGTAACTATCGAAATCTGAGAATAGTCAACAAAAGGAGCTCTCCATTTTAAGAGATGGTTATATGAGGAAGCATATTCTATTCAAATAAATTTAGATAAATAAAAAGCCACGTTGTTTATCGTTGCAGGTTTGGCCATTTATTGTGGAAGAAGGAGGCTGTTGCTTAGCATCACAATTCATTTGGAATGAGTAAAGTTTTCTTAAGACGCCTTATCTTGCTTCACTCTATTTATAGTGAACTATTCAGTTTAGAATGAACTATAATTGAATTATTCATTTATTATACGACCGTATGTGTTGTGACGAGGTAAAAAAGGCGCGCATATTTCGTAACATATATGATGTTCAATGAGAGGAAAATTTATTGTAATTACTCCTCCAAATATTTAGAATTTTGTTTAATGTGAGTCATGGAAACTAGGTTGCATTGTACATTTCAGATCCTCCTGTATTCACTCTCTTAAAACAGCAGCTACTGAGGTCATGTAGGATTCAATTTCAACTAAATGTTATTGACCACGGCAACGTGAATGAGAACTTTTTACAAATGATTTCCGAAATTAAGCGTGTGTTGTTAAACAGGTCTATTTCAAGAATGTGCATCCCAAGTTCCCCGACGGCGGCAAAATGAGCCAGCATCTAGAGAACATGAAGATAGGAGATACCATCGATGTGAGGGGTCCATCAGGTGTGTAAGAATTTCATTGAATTAATCATGGCTTTAAAAAGGCAACATAAATGAAATGGAATGGCAATAACACAAGTGTCTCTTACCTCATAACAGGAGCAGGTCATTGTGCTGACTGCCAGTTTTAACCCTTCGCTACCGTTGGGTTAACGTATCCCAAAGAAACTTTAAAAATCATTTCCTTTAGTCACATATTCTAAATGTTTCGTTCAAAATTACGGCAAAATTATATAGAGGTTAGTAAAGATAAGAGCTAATTTACGCAATATTTTGATCAGTATGAAAATAATTTGGTCGTGAAAGGGTTAACATGTTTGATGTGCTATGGTCTTCTTCCCTATGGTGTTTCACTTTAGTGTTCACCATAGCAAGGAAAGATCTATTGTTTTCCGTTTCAAGGTGCTGTATCATCGCTTGTTGCTATTGTTTTCTCACAGAAAGATATACTTGTTTTCACTGATAGCCAGCCCACATTAGAGACAACAGTTCTCTAGAGCTCACGTGAGCCTCGTTTTAAACCCGACAGGATGTATTTGACAGCTATACGTGTAGGAGCCTGCTGTAGACTTAGTTTCTTGAATCAGTGAAAACCTTATGTATATTTTTTGTGTGGAATGTTTATGGGGTCTCGAGTATTATCTTAGCCGATTGTTTTCCGTTTTTCCTTTAAAGAAACTAATATATATATATATATATACACACGTTTTGCACAGCTTTTGTGTTCCAATATATTTTTGTGTTGAGTATAGTGTCTTTCCTTGAAAATGTAAGTTATCTATGCATTGGCAATTTGGTTAAGTTTCTTTTCTTTTCTAATGTTTTCTTTTTAATGAAATTATATTTATTGACTCTTAAAATGCAATCTTTTAATTTTTTATTTAACATAATGTCATCACTAAAATTGTCTTCTATTGTTATTTTTAGATTAGAATGGCTCTTTGTGTTCGCATTTCTTTCAAGTCGGCAAGTATTCGTTAATTTAATACCTCTTATAAGTGCTCGTAATGAATGCACGAGAGTTAGCCACGGATATTTATTTTAGCTAGAATTGTTTTCTCTTTTCGTGCTATTTATGTTTTCCGTCTTCATGCTTAGACGATGTGTTCTGCAATGCACCTCCATCGTTCATACTCCTATGTTCTTATTATTGACATAGCAACTGGTTGATTCTGCTGCCAGCTTCAATGTTGTGTTGAAACAAATAATAATATTCCTATGAGGAAGTTGAAACCCAAACTCAATTAGTTCTTTCTGGAATGTGTTACTGATTGTCTGTATGGCAAGGCGGTCATTCCATCTCTATGTGACAGTTGATCATAGTGAAGTATTAGCCGTTCGTTCGTATAAATTTCACTGGTCTTCGTTACAACTACAGTGACCTTAAATCATATGTAACCTGGTCGCTGTTAAAATTGGTGGTATTTTAAATATTTCATTTAAATAAAAGCGGTTGCTAAAGTGAACGTGGTTAATAAGCTTTAATAGCTCGTATTAATTAAAGACATGAAGGTAACCATGAAATTGTTTGCAGGTCAGTTGGAGTATTTGGGCAAGGGCCAGTTCTCCATCAAGCCTGACAAGAAGAGTCCTCCCAACGTCATCACTGCCAAGAAAGTCAACATGATCGCAGGTTTGATCTGCTCATTTTTTCAAGAGTTCCATAAAATGTGGAGACTTGTTTACACAATTTGGTTTGAATTTTTTCACCTGTACGAAATGTAGGACCATTGGGGAGCATTTATTGAAAGTTCACTGTACGAATATGTTTGCATCTTTGACGTACAATTTTGGTGAGGATAAATTTTCAGTGGATGTCAGGAAAAAAGAAATGTTTTGGGAATATATGTGCCCGAAATGTAAGTGTACCTTCCTCCTCTAAAATTTTTGAATGCGACAATAAAAATTTGTTACAGTGATGAAACTAACTAGCGTCGTCTTATTAATTCTTATTTTTCAGTTTTTTAACTGAAGAATCAAATATTGAAGACCAACTGGTCCCGTCACAGGTTTTTCAGGCTGTTATCTTGAGAGCATAACTATCATGAACATAATTTGTGGTAAACATACAAGAGCACTGAGTGGTCAGATGTTGCATGAATTATCTTGGTCTTCGAAGGTTTTAGTTAATGAACCGAACTCGAATTCTTCGTAGAAATTTTTTTTCTTTTTCATCACTTCTTATGTAAACTAAAGTTTCCGTGGAAGTTCCATGGTTTAGATTTTAATAACTTGAAATTATTATAAAGGTTAATATATTAAAGATTTATGACAAATTATTGTGCTTTAAATTAATATTTTTTATTAATATATATAAAACTTCCATTCTGTATCTTATCTACCGATAACATGGCCTAGATAGTACCCGTGGAAATTCTGCGGTTTAAAAGTGATAAAATTAAGGATCTATGAAATAAAATACATTTTAGTTTTATCCATGGTATTACCAGAACCTGAATATTTTTCATAAATCTAATACTAAGAATGACCGTCGCGTGTTTATATATTTATTTATATATTTGTTTCCTGTCACGCTCTTAAGAATAGATAGGAAGAAATTAGCACTGGCGGTTTTGGTTTCAGTTCACTGGTAAATTAATACTCATTTTCGCTGTACAAGTGCACTGTAATAAGTCGCTTTCAAAAAAAATTAGAGAGACACAGAGCCTTATATACTCGAATCCGTATCGTAGATACCGAGTTCGGCAGAGTATTGCATACTGGCATTTTAAACTGTTATACGGAAATCTCTGATCTAATGTGTTTCCTAATAAACTTCCAATCATTTTGGGTGCAAAATAATGCAAAAATGATTAATGTAAGATTTTCGGGAAAAAACGTAAAGGGGTATCCTTATAATTTTTAAAAAAATTTAAAATTGCGCGAAACTACGTGAAATTGTCTGCAAGTAAATATTTGTGCGTAGATCACGAAAAACACGTCAGTTTTTGCACAACTGCTGATTTCGTGCTAGCGAATCCCAAAGTTTTGTTGGTAAAAAGTAGTTTCGCGTAAACTGGAAATTGTGGCATTTTAAAGTGTGTTATACGAAAATCTGTGATCTAATGTGTTTCCTAATGTACTTCCAATCATTTTGGGTGCAAAATAATGAAAAATGATAGATTTAAAATTTTCAGGAAAAAACGTTTCAGGAAATTTTCAGGAAACGTAAACCTTATCATTTTTTATAAAATTCAAAATTGCACAAAACTAGGTGAAATTGTGTCTTCAAGTAAATATTTGTGCGTAGATCACGAAAACATCAGTTTTTGCACAACTGCTACGACGGTCATTTTTAGTATTAGATCTTTCCAACAGTATTTGCCATCATTTTTGATGGCACGGGTGTACTAGGCTACATACATTGCATTAATAAGCTTAAGCATGGAAATTCCACTCGAACGAAAAAAGACTGAATCGAGAACGAAAAAGAAGAGCGAGAGAAAGATTATCTCAAGAACAAGAAGAACAAGCTGTTCTAAGGCGACAGAGGCGGGATCAGTATGCAAGTGCAGTATGCATTGTGTTCTTGTATTTAATTTTATTTAACATTTTTCCAACAGTATTTGCCATCATTTTTGATGGCACGGCTACAGTAGTACATACAGAACTTCCATTCTGTATCTCAGTTACCGATAACATGGCCGTGTAAGAGAGGAAAGCTAAAAACGGAAATGAAGGCGTATTTTATAGTGATCCGGCGCCTTTGGTATCCACAATACAATGCTTATAATACATACATACCCGTTCTGATTTTAGTCCAATAATTTTTCTTCAGTAATAGATAGGAAGTAATAAGACGGACACACACATATTAAGAGAAAGACAGAAAGAGATACTAATCACTTATTCTAGTTGTTACTATGGAGACAGAGATGCACTGCCTATTATATACGCAGATGTTCTGTACTGTAGGTAGCAACCATGCTCAACTATTGGCAGCTAAAGTGTTCTCAGTAACTTCAGTCAATTATCTGAGAAGTGAAGACGTGTTCTTTTCATCTATATTTCTATCTTTCGTTGAATTTTTTCCGTGACTGCAGCTTAAAAATTATGTATTTTTTTTACTTTGCTCACTTAGATTTTCTTAAAATGAATTAGCTGTATCCATACTACACAAACGCCGTTCACAGGTGGCACGGGCATCACTCCGATGCTGCAGCTGGTTCGAGAAGTGCTGCGTACGGACGAAGACAAAACTCAGCTCGCTCTCCTCTTCGCCAACCAGACCGAGGCTGATATTCTACTCAGGGACGAACTGGACAAACTGGCAGCCTCACACGAAGACAGGTTCAAAGTCTGGTACACCATTGATCGACCAACTGAAGGTCAGCAAGAATGTTTGTTTTATTTGCGAGGCTAAAAATTCACGTGTTTTTTGTTGAATTTTTTCGATTGGTCTCCCAGTGGACGCGGGCTTTGCAAAGGAGTTTCCACATTGAAGGATGTGCCTTTGGTATCCACAATACAAAGCTTACAATACATGTACACCCTACCGAATTTCCTCCATCTAAATCAGTGTTTCTCAAACTTTTGTAACTTGCGGCACATTTATCAACCATTGAAAATGTCGCGGCACACATACTGCAAACGTACTGTGATCATTGGAAATTTATTATACTATTGCTACGTTTTTAAAACATCTAATCCTCAAAGGGAAATTTTTTAAATGCAAATAACAAAACTTGCCTTTTAATTTGGTTTAAAATTTTTAGTGCTGGTTGTTTCCACTTGCGGTTATTAGTGTGAAACGTGTGCTTGGTGCTGTTTTGAAACCTCTTCGATGCTTGGGCGTACGTGGGATAAGCACACTTGCATTTCTTCCTTAGTGGAGCGTAGTCTTTCTCTCTTTTTCATTTTTATATTGTGCAATGTAGAGAATCTTAATTCACACAGATAAGAAGTAGAAAATTACAAGAGGGCTGCCTGAGCTTTATCTGATAAGGCTGGATATTCTTTTTGTGGAAATCCAAAAAGGATCGATAGGGACCGTAGAATGTTTTATTTTCAAGCTGCAGTCACTTGAAATACTTGCTAATTATTCTTCTTCATGTAATTGAAGTTCTTCATTATGAGGAAAATCAATGAACGGATTTCGAATCCAGTCGTACTTCTCTGTGTTCAATGACGGAAAATAATGGTGAATGCTTTCTCCGAGTGTAGACAGATGTTTTACTATAATAGGGATCATTTTCTTTTTGCAGTAGTTACGCATTGTAGGCAACATATCAGTTTCACCTTTTTCGACTCTGACTTTCCAAACATCAATTTTCTTTTTGAGAGATACCAATTCATCCTTTGAGGTGAGGATATTTTAATTTCGGCATTGCATGCTACTGTTAACAGTATTAAGATGACAGAATATGTCTGTCTCATATTCCATTTTAGACATCCAAAAATCACATTTGAGATAATTACAAAATCGTTCAATTTTTTCTTTTTCAAAAACTGCAATAAATTCTTTGTGTAAATCATGAACACGAGCTAAGACTACCTTTCGATAGCCATCGAACTTCGGTATGCATAAGTAAGAGAACATGATTAGAATCCATGTCTTTGCACAATGTTTCAAACACCCTCGACTTCAACGGCTTACTTCTGTTGTAATTTACTATTTCAATAACTTGCTGCAACACCTTTTTCAAATCTTCCTGTGATACTTTTGACACTAGAACTTTTCGATGTAAAAAGCAATGTGTACGAATGACTTCTGGATTTTCTTTCTGTACTAGTGAAACGAAGCCTTTAATACTGCCAACCGTACATGGTGCTCCATCAGTGAAAATGCCAACACAAGACTTCCAGCTCAAATTAATTTTTTCAAGATAACTTGTCACAACATCATAAATATCCTGACCTTTACAAGTTATTTGCATCTCCGTACAGCAGATTGATGATTTCATCTTAATCATTGAAACGCACAAATACGAGCAACTGAGCACTGTTGCTTATGTCAGTCGATTCATCAACTATTAAGGCAAATTTTGATACTTTCATTAAGCTCTGTACTTTAGTTTCAATATTCGTTCATAAATATGAAATTCTCTGTTTTATTGTATCATTTGATAGGGGTATTTTGTTTATTTCCGTTTCAGTTTTTTCTCTTAACATGCATTTAACCATGTTCCTACAAGCGGGCAAAATAACTGACTCAGCAAGAGTATGAGGTTTAGATTTCACTGCTATCAGTTCTGCCACTTCGATGGAAGCAAGTTGAGCTCTTTCTGATATGTTCAAAGTTTTTTGGAAAAGGTTTTGTTGCTCTGTTTGTTGACCTAAAAATCTTTGAAAATAGCTAACAACTTTATTTTTGAGATAGGAATGTTTAGTAGTGAAATGTCTTTCCAATTTACTTGGCACCATCGATTTATTGGACAACGTATCACCACAAACAACACATAATGGGCTTCGCCGCTCAACTGACCCAGTCCAAGAAAATCCTAACTGCAAATATAGAATAGAATAGAATAAGGCAATAGGAACGAGCCGTTTGGCCCATTCTTGGTTCAATACCGAAGTCCCATGCCGTCTAAAGTAAATCCATCAGTCATGCACGTACACCTTAACCACGTAAGTCAATTTAGTCGTGTGCACACATATCACTCACGCACAGGCGTTTATGTCACGAGCATTTATTTCAATCATACATTAGCCTTAAGGAGTTAGGGACAGAGTTAGTAGGATGTAATACTGGGGGGGGGGGGGTTCGTAATCCAAAATTTATGGAGACGATTTTTGAATGTGTTCACAGTGCCAGCAGAAACTATGTTTTCTGGCAGCTGGTTCCAAGTTGCGGCAATTTTAACGGGAAAAAAGTTCATAGCTTGAGATGTCTTGAATTTTCTCAGTAATAGTTTTTGACCGTTATTTCTGGTTCTTACGTTACCGTCTCTTTCGAAGAGCCCTTCCAGGGTAACATTGTTGAGGCCATTGAGATACTTAAAGGTCTCAATAAGTTGTCCTCGCAGTCTTCTTTGTTCTAGGGATATAAGTTCAAGGCGTTGAAGACGTCTTTCGTAGCTGAGATTGCGGAGTTCTGGAATCATCTTCGTTGACCAAATTCAAATTCGTATCTTCCATCGTGGTGAACTTTAGCTTTTTCGCACTAGAGGGTTTTGTCATTTTCTTGCTGTTAGTGGACTCACAATCGTCACTTAGTTCTTTACTTTTGAAGAACTTTTCCATTGTTATTGAGAGGGGAGTTAGTTATATCATGAAACTGTTAACACACACTGTCACTCACGTATTCTATAACAGGCAGTGATCAACTAATTAGGTCGCAGCACAAGTGGTGGCACTCACGCCGCTGTGCTAGTTCTCAAATTGTTTCGTTCAGCTTTAAAATATGATATAAGAAACATTGAAAAAATTTCGAACTCGCGATATTCATAATATATGGCTTATATGCAGATAAAAGCACTTTGTTGACTTGATTTATCGTCTAATTCCCCTTGATAGCGAAGGTAAAATGATACCAAGCATGTAATCTGAATTTAATCAAAGTTAAACGAAAATTATTGACATGACATGAACAAAAAGCTCGTACATTGAAGTAAATGTAGTTCTCTATTTGTTCGCAAGATAAAGGTTATAATTGAATGCGTTTCATAGAATTATGATAACAAAATGCCATACTGAGATCCACAATGTTTTGCAATAACTACGGTACAACTTAGTGTTAGTGGCACGGCTTGCGGTGCTTAACCTTAACTTTTAACTCACTAAAATTTAACATTTGAATAAGAATTTAAATTCTTCGGGATTTGGGAGGACATTAGTTTTAAACTTTATGAAAGGTGTACGTAGATTTTTGTGACGTCTACTTGTTTCGCGGCACACTAAATTTGGTCTCGCGGCACACTAGTGTGCCGCGGCACCGTGTTTGAGAATCACTGATCTAAATCCTTAAGAGCGTGACAGAGAGACAGACCAAGCAAGCAACAAACTGTGTATTATTATATAGTGGAATAACTGATTGACTGAACATGTGAAGGGGGAAGATTGACGGTTCTCTTGAACTGAAATGCACGAGACCTGTGAGGTAAGATAGATTTTTTTGTGAAGCCACTCTTCAGTTGCGTTTACATCTTCTCCTTTGAAATTTTTTGCTCTTTGTAATTTTTACCATTTATTGTTCATAGACTAATATAAACAAGAACGTTGTACATTATTTTTCAAATTCCACTCTATAATAATACACAGTTTGTTGCTTGCTTGCTTGATCCGTCTCTCTGTCGCGCTCTTAAGGATTTAGATAAAGGAAATTCGGTAGGGTATACATGTATTGTAAGCATTGTATTGTGGATACCAAAGGCACATCCTTCAATGTGAAAACTCGGTCGCAAAGCCCGCGTCCACTGGCAGACCAATCTAAAAAATTCAGTAAAAAACAAGTATATTTTCATCTGTGGGTGTACTAGTCTACTTATTATATAATTGACTGTGTATATCCATCTCTCTCTCTCTCCCTATCTATTACCAAAGGAAAATTATTGAACTGACAGCAAAATGGGGATATCGTATATGTATACCTTCTTCTCCTATATGGCCATGTTATCGTCGATAGGATACAGAATGGAAGTTCTGTATATTTTCACGAAAAATATTCAAGTTCTGGTAGCACCACGGGTAAAGCTGAAAAATCCATTTTTATTCCATGGGTACTATCTAGGCCAATGATCTAACGTGTTTCCTAATGCACTTCTGATCACTTTCCGTGCAAATAAAATTATATTTTTTTATAAATTTTCGAAAAAACGTAAGTATATAGTTGATAAAAAGTACATGGTAAACTGAAAAATGTTACATTTCTGATGGTTTTAAACGCAAATCTATGTTTTAACGTGCTTCCTAATGCACTTTTGATCACTTTCCGTGTAAATAAAACTATAAATTTTTATGAATTTTCGAAAAAACGTAAGGGCCTTATGCCCTTATGTATTTTTTCATAAAAAATTAAAATTTGACGAAACTCTGCCTGTGTGCATATATTCGTGCGTAAATCACGAAAAACGCAGCAGTTTTTGCACAATTGTCTTGGATTTTTTGCTAGTGAATCAGAAATGCAACATTTCTGATTGGACTTTGGTTGGTAAAAAGTATGGTGTGGTAAACTGAAGAATGTTGCATTGAAAACTCTCAAACAGAAGTGTCTGATCTAATGAGTTTCCTAATGCTCTTCTTATGTTTTTGTGCGATTAAACGATAATAATTTTTCCTATAAATTTTGGAAAAACGTAAGGGTAAACGTCTACGATATATTTTAACTCTGTTTATAGGAAATATTTGTGTAGATCACAAAAAACAACTTTTTGCACTCCCGTCTAGTATTTTTTGCTAGCGAATCCAAAATTTTGCTGGTAAAAAAGTATGCTGAGGTAAACTGAAAAATGTTGAGTTTCTGATTGTTTTAAATGCAAAGCTATGATCTAACGTGTTTCCTAATGCACTTCTGATCACTTTCCGTGCAAATAAATGGAATTTTTTCTCTCTAAAATTCTCGAAAAAAACGTAAGGGTGTGGCCTTTCGTTTTTATTTATAAAAAATAAAAATTGCACGAAACGCCGTCTGTGTGCATATATTTGTGTCACGAATAACGCATCAGTTTTCGGGCAACTGTTTTGAGCAAAACTATATACAGTCCATCATATCTCTTTGTCTTTGAGTGTAATCTTCTGTATTTAATTCTAGTCGCTGGGCAGTTTTTAGTGCTTAGGAGGATTATACATGCTTTAATGTTGTTCATGTCATCCAAAATTGGCAAATGAAGCCTGCTGGTACAACTTTATCATATCGCAAGACTTAACAATCCGATGTTCATCTATGCAGTTTTTCGATATGCTGGTATTCAATATCTATGCTCACTATTGAAGTTTAATATTAATTTTTGTCGTGGTAGGCTGGCAGTACAGCAGCGGGTTCATTGATTCGGACATGATCAGCAGCCGATTGTATCCGCCTGCTGACAACCCCCTCACGCTGCTCTGTGGTCCCCCACCCATGGTCAACTTCGCCTGCATACCCAACCTGGACAAGCTTGGTCACAAGCCCAGCATGCGGTTTGCGTACTAAATTGTGGCGAGCAGGGTAATGTGAGGATCTAGCCTGCGTTTTGTTTCCTACATTTACTTGTTTTTCAGTTCATGGCGCTTTCTTAGTTTTGATATAAGGTGCTTTGACGTATTGACGTAGCATTTGAATCTGAAGCAAATAGTACCAGGTAACTCTTGCCTCTAGGGTTAGAAATGTAGTCATGTCGTTACTTAAAAATACTACCCTACGTTGTTTCTTCATTCTAATTAATTCTATTTTTCTAACCCATGGAACTTCAAGTATGAATAGAAATCCTATTTGTGTGTGCGCGAGGATTACTAGGCTTTTACTTGCATAAATCATATGGATAATATAGCATATTCAACCCGTTTCTAGAGGGAAAAGATAGATCTTACTTTTGAAGTGTACTTTGTATTCGAAAAAAGGGAGTGCAACTCCTTACGGGGTATGCCACAGTTCCACGACGCAGTTGAAAGATAAGTATAACTTTCATTAACATGACGTCTTGAGCACTAAAAAATGTTATTGGCTATTGAAAGAACGTTTAGCTACATCCTCTTTTGGAGATTTCGTTTTGTAAAGTTTTAGGTTGAATATCGATGGTGCTTTTCCAAGCATTTTATGTACGTTTATACGTGCGAGAACTAACTGGGGTTAACGATGTGACTTTCATTATTATTTTTTGTTTGAATATTGGACATAATATTGATTAGGAAAATGTCATAATTCTGATCAGGAAATTAGTGCAAGCAAATACGCATGCTTGTTAAACATGGGAGGAGAATGTTCTTGTAGGTATTCGTGTCGGGAATTTAATTCCTAGTCTTAGGTTAATTGTCATCAAAGTCCTTTTCAAAAGCCGGCCATTGAGTTGAGGATTGCCTGCGACGCGTACTCTGACAGTGGTTGGGTAAGTCAGAAATTGTAGACGTAGAAAGAAATTGTAGAATTGTAGAAAATTCAGTGTCAGAAATGGAGACATACTCACAAGGTGAATGAAATCATGTTCTACTTACCGAGTCACAAAAAATGACAAAAAATAAGATCCATGGTAAATCTTACCTCCTTTTCAAATTGAGGTTCTAAATACTACTAGTTGATATTATCCGTACTGCCTAGTTGCTTTGCACTTGTTTCATTACAATGAGTTCTGAATATCAAGTTCTGTGAGTTTAAGCTTTTTCCGTTGTTTTGTTCTGTAAGAGGTTATAACTATTGAAATATTTTACGCTTTGAGTTGGAATTCGTGATCAAGATTATTTTGGTGTGGTTACACAATGCTACGAAAATTTAAGGTTGGAGAATCACTTCGTCGCTGGGGAAAAAAAATTACTCATTATTTAAACTTATATTATCCAGGGCGTTAAGCCATTCGAATATATTTTCGTTACGAGCATTTAATGAAAAGTGTTAAGCGTTATGTGTGTTTACGTACATCTATTAGACTTGTTACAAATCACTATTATGCTACTGTATAGTCAGTACTGTGATGGAATAACTAACAAGAACGCCTTTAGTAACACTTGATGTTAATATTCGAATATTCTAACATACTGCGTGTTGAAATCTTTGTAAAAAGCGTTCATTGAGTCACCGAGGTGTGCTCTCGCCAAGATTTTGTCTGGGGAAGCTGTTAATCCCGTTTGTCTTCATCTGTTTGTCGGGAGGGACATGACGCTCTTCTAATGTTCCTCAATGAAGTTGCAACACTACCGAGCTTACTGCGACCTTAATTTTGCCATCAGGTAAGCCTTAATTTGTTTCCCCCCTAGCTTTCTTCTAACCTTAGACACTTGGTATGCCCTACATGTAGGCTCAAATTGAGGCTCTATTCAACTTCGTTTCGGATTGAAGATAATTTAAAATTTCATCAAGACTAGTTGGTCGTGGAAAGCATAAAAATCTGTGAGGAAAGAACTCTTGCCAGATTTAACTAATGTTAACGCTGCTGTGACGTATATCGATGGAGACATGTTTGCTAGATAACTAGCCTAAATGTAACCTTCCTTTCAAAGAGAGAAGCTCCCCAAAATATTAAGGTATAATGTGTAACTGTTTAAACCTCTGGAATAAATTTGTTCATTTAACTTGGTGCACTAGAAATTTGAAATATATATTTTCTACGCTTTATGGGACTTCAGTAGCAACCGTAGAACGGCCCATGCTGTATTTTAATATATGTAGGTAGTATGCTTCATACATTCAAAGATTATCACTATTTGTCTGCTGTTTCGTTACTAATAATATTTCATATTATTGGAGTAATTTACTAGTAAGAAGTTATGAACAATACATCCTTTGTATCTATTCTCACAATATTTTTCCTCTCCTTTGGTTTTGTAACTACAAAATAAGTTATCTGTATGGTTTGAACAGTGATGAAAGCAAAGATCAGACACTACTTGCCTAACGTCGTTGGCGCAGCCACGACTCTATTCGTGCTTACTGCCTTATTTGAACGCGATGCTCAGCGCAGCCACGACTCTATTCGTGCTTACTGCCTTTTTTTTAACGCGATGCTCGGCATTCTTACCATGCTTCTTATTTATAGCAGCAGATACATGATATTACCAAGTAGGATGTTAATTATAATTGATAAACGCTGATGTAAATAAATTTCAATTAGAGTTCCAAATCTACTGGTCAACAGAGATGATTTACTTTATTCGCCAATTATTCTTCTGAAGTTGGGAAATTAGCGCGTAATCGATGTATTAAGGCGAGGGACGATAAATCTTAACGCAACTCACCGGCTCTTATTTCGACTTGTATCCACCAATGGCACTTTTCGTTGCTGTGTTCACAGCACGCAAAGTTAACTTAGCTTGCTGTAAACAACATGGTTGTCGGTATTCAGAGGTACCGTCAGTATAAAGAACAGTGAATAATTGAGAATCTCGCATGAAAGCGAGGATTTTTATTCTAAAACTTCGGGTACAATGTAAACGTAAAATTGCCCGCATATTCGATTTTTCAAGTTATAGCACCATCCCTAAGCAATGACACTAAATTAGGAAATTATTCTTATATTTGGCGATAGCAGGAAGGAATTGTATCCTTCGTATAAATCACCTTGTCCATTTATGAAAGCGGTATTAGTATTTCCCTTCACTTAAATTTGCTCTTGCATACAAATGCTTATATACACTGAACTAGTGAGGCTTCAAGTCAGAAAAAATTAAGCTGCTAAAGTAAAAAAAACAACACGAACTATGACACGAATGTGACATCGTGCGCGATAATACTGGCAGTTTTGTGAATAATTGTATCATCCTCAGGGTTCCTTTTCTCGTAATAACCTAACCTACCCTGTACGAAAACCCGCTGTCCCTTCTTTAGGTTGTTGTAGACGATGTCCTTCAACCCAGGTTTGAAGACAGAGACGCGGTGCCACACTGTGTTCTGCACGGTCTCTGCAAGACAAAGTAGTAAATTAGGCTAGCTCAATGCAAGATTTACGTTAGCTTTCCTTTTTTTTTAATTAGTTCCTAATGGTACTTAATTCTTCCCGCGACATATGACGGCGTTTTCTAGTGATGATATGTAAAATACATAAACGTAGAAATATGTGAACACCACAAGATGGGACCGGATGCTCTACACACGAGTGTAGGATCGCTTGAATGATGCGTCGGTTGTCAGTAAGATTAACGAAGAAAATTACCCATGCAGCTTCGCTCACGCATCAACCCACTGGCAAAGCATTAAGATCTCCTAATGATTCACGTATCACCTGTATTATGAGGTAGTAAATGTGAGAATTATGTCCATATTCTAATGTCATTATTTCGTTTAACACACCTTGTTACATCAATTAGATGCTTACATCTATCTCACTGGAATATACCATCAACGTGCATCAACTCTACATGGTAAAATTCATAAAGTTCAGACTCGATACGTGAATGAAGAGGTGCATTGTTGCAAGAACGGTAGAGCTTGTCTTTGCACAGAGGTATGATTAGACGACGAAGATGTTCTCTAATAAATGAGCGTTTCAAATATCTGTTACCTCCTTTAATTATCGAGGACATTTACCTGAAGTACACTGGATATACCCAAGAGCAGAACTAGCATATTATACAGTATGAACCACAAAAAATAAATCTAAATTTAAATGTTAATTACTTTACAGTGAATGAAGATATTTTAGGTCTATTATTTGCATTAGGCCCAGAGAAATGTTCACCATAAAAATGTCAAGTCAGATCAAACTGGTTTCACTTCTATCTCCCACCAATGAGATAAATAATAGCTGTAAAAATGTAAGTTACATATGAAGTACAAGATTAGGATTGATAGCCAACTTTTGAACATTAGTAACTTTCGATAAAAATACTTAAGTTTCATTTGCGCTGAAGAAATGACAGAATTATCATCCTCCTTCTAAAGAATTGTTCGTAATGATTTGCAATATTATCCTTACAGAGCTAGAGTTAAGCAACAACTTCTTGAAGGAGATTATCCTCGTCCCTTAAGATTTGCTCACTGATTCACTGAACGTCCAGAAATTTTTACTAAATTAGTGGTGGGAGATGAATGCGCATTTCATATGAATGAAGCAGTAAATAAGCAGATCTGTAGGCATTTATGCCAAAAAAACACCACCCTGAAGCAAATACTTATGAAATCAGCATGAGTAGTAAAAAAAGCGCCCAATTACCGATCAGGTGCCGCACAAACCCAATAAAGAGATCTTTTCTCTACTCATGCTGATTTCATAAGTATTTGCTTCAGGATGATGGTTTTTCGGGATAAATGCCTACAGATCTGCTTATTTACTGCTTCATTCATATGAAATGCGCATTCATCTCCCACCACTAACCATTTAGTAAAAAATTTCTGGACGTTTAGCGAACCAGTGAGCAAATCTTAAGCGACGAGGATAATCTCCTTCAAGAAGTTGTTGCTTAACTCTAGCTCTGTAAGGATAATATTGGAAATCATTAAGAACAATTCTTTGGAAGGAGGATGATGACAATTCTGTGCCATTTCTTCAGCGCAAATGAAACTTAAGTATTTTCATCGAAAGTTAATAATG
This sequence comes from Trinorchestia longiramus, assembly GCA_006783055.1. Taxonomy (NCBI): domain Eukaryota; kingdom Metazoa; phylum Arthropoda; class Malacostraca; order Amphipoda; family Talitridae; genus Trinorchestia; species Trinorchestia longiramus. The sequence goes on from VCRD01000526.1 coordinate 110,491, forward strand.
TTTAAAAGTTGGCTATCAATCCTAATCTTAATATACTTCATGTGGAACTCACATTTTTACAGCTAGTATTTATCTCATTGGTGAGATATAGAAGTAGAACCAATTTGATGCGACTTGACATTTTTATGGAGAACATTTCTCTGCACTTAATGCAAATAACAGACCTAAACTATCTCTTCATTCACTGTGAAGTAATTAATATTTAAAGTTGGGTTTACTTTTTTGTGGTCCATACTGTATAACTATAGCATTATTACTGTTCCTGCTTACAGAAATTGAAAATAATTTCAAAAGGCAACGAAACATTGTGGACGCCTTGAACTATCACCTAGTTTGGCTACAAGCGATATAATTGGCAATACAGGTGAAATTTTATGCAATGATCCTGTCTGAAAAAATGTTTCCTAAATCACGGCGATTTGCTATATTTTAGCCAATAGAATTTGAAATACTACTTCAAGCAGCAGCACTGATACTCGACAAATTCATTCAAAATCCTCATATAATACCTTAAAAAATAGGTATGTCCAAAATTACAATTTCCATATAAGCCAATATATACGAACGTGGTTACACATAATTTCAGGTGGATAGCAATGGACTAGTAATGAATAACAGAAGTCTTTGAGGGAACATCGTCACTGAAAATGATTGAAAATTTATCGCACAAGTTTAATTGTTTCGGGATTTTTTATGCGAAATAGTATCTCATTTACATTAATTAGTGTGTCATCAGGATAAGTATACTACATCTGCTGACCAGCAAAACATGAAGAGCATCCAATTCTAAACTAGCGCCCAAGTCTGAGGAATAGAATCTGACGTTGAGTTTAGCTGAATGAATAAAATACGATGCTTGTTATGAAGACTCACCATCTCCTTTCTGATAGTGAACTTGCGTCGCCACCGAGAACTGCACCACAGGAAAACTGTCAGTGCCTCGTAGCTCAGCGTCGTTGCCAGCACGTCCTAACAGGATCACTTGATTCACACCTACAACAGAAATACTTTAAAACAAAAACCAAACAATTTCACTACAGTAGAAGTCTTTTTAACCGGCGCCCATGGGACTTTGCATTTACCGGTTAATATCACCCAAGTAACTACAAACAATTCATCGACACGCTAGACATATAAAAGGAAAACCATATGAATTGCTTAAAGCAGTTTAAAAAAAGAAAAAATAATGAATAAATATATAAAGCATGGCCAGCGAGTGCCGGTTTAAAGGAATTCTACTGTATATAATAATATACAGTTTGTTGCTTGTTTGGTCCGTCTCTATGTTACGCTCTTAAGGATTAAGATAGAAGAAAATTCGGTACGTATTGTAAGCTTTGTATTGTGGATAACAAAGGCACATTCTTCAATGTGGAAGCTCTTTCGCAAAGCTCGCGTTAACTGGCAAACCAAACGAAAAAATCATTGAGAAACACGTGAATTTTCACGTGTGGGTCTACTAGTAGGTCATATACAAGAAACAAACTATGACTAGAATAAATTGCATTCAACAATGGATGCGACTGTCACAATGAAGACGTTAGATCAATTTACCTGATAAACGGTATTCACCGGAGACAAACCTGGAAGTGGTACACTTGACAGGAGATTTTCATTTTGTCTAAAAAGAGAAGAGCAAGGACAACCACTTTCAACCTCATCATTTTAAGGTCTGGAAATTAAGAAAAAAAACAATTTTTTTAGCACTTCGACCTGTCAGGTCATTTTCAAAATCTAGAAAGATAAAATACATAATAAACTATGAACTAGAGAAGGACATACTCCAGCAAGTAAGAGACTCTAAAAAATGTAAACTAACTTGAGGAATAAGCTGACTGGATGTCTGCTTGAAAACTTAACCAGAGACCTGACCAGCCAAGCCAAGCTGCTCAATCGTCAGTTCTAAAAAAAAACTTTAGACCTACAAATATTTCTTTACACTGAAAGAATTATTTAGAAACCGTTTACATTGTTTCAAAATAGTCAAGTTTTTATGTGTATTGTGGATCATCTACATATATATGAGGGTAATTCAAAAATACGCGAAATGCTGCGATGATCTGAGTGCCAAGATAAAACATATTCGAACATAGCCAGAAAGAGCATGAGCTTGGCTATCTAACAGTTGCTAGCAATCAGTATTCCCCGGAAAACAAAACCGTGAGGTGATAGTTGATAAAAGGTAGTTTTTTGTCCCATGGAACGTGAGGACTTTGAGATAAGAACCAACAAAATTTTTAGTAAAACTTGGTTGGAAAGGAACGGATTTCATTCAAACGTTGCAGAACGTTTATGGGGATCATGTTCCGAAGAAAACTTGCGTTTACAAATGAATTGAAAGATTTCGAGATGGTAGAGAAGCTGTTGAAGATGATGAGGGTCGTGGAAGACCAACAACTTCGAAAACTTTGAAAAACGTTGATGCTGTTAGGAGCCTAGTCGAAGAAGATAAGAGATTGACAGTTTATCAGATAGCTCAGACTATGGGCATATTGGTTGGTTCAGCTCATTCGATTCTGCCTGACGATTTAGGCCTCAGCAAGCTTTCGTCACGATGGGTCCCAAAAGCGTTGCGCCCAATCAGCTAAATCTTAGAAGTGAATAGTCAACGGCAATTTTGACCAAAATTGAAGCGAATGAAGACAACTTTTTTCAGTCGAATCATCACTGGGGATGAAACATGGGTTTACCAGTATAATCCTGCAGTCAAAACAATGGCTTCCACGCGGATCATCTAGCCCAATCAAATTCAAATCTCAGAGGTCTGCCAACAAAGTAATGGCAACCGTTTTCTGGGACTCAGAAGGAGTTGTACATGTAGACATTTTTGAAAGTCGAAAAACTGTCACAGGAACCTATTATGTAGGAGTTTCGAGGAAATTAAAAGCAGAATTAGCTAAAAAGCGTCCAGGAAAGCTCCATCGTGTACTGTTCCAACACAAAAACGCCCCAGCGCATTCTTCACGCGTTACAAAAGAAATTTCGAGAGAATTTCGATGGGAATTGCTGCCACATCCACCTCGTAGCCCAGACCTAGCCCTATCTGACTTTTTTATTCCCAAAACTCAAAGAACAGTTGAGAGGTGTCCATTTTAACAGCACAGATAAAGCAAAACACGTAGCAAAAACATGTCTCAAAAGAGGTCTGCAGATTTCTTCAAAAACTGTCTAAAAGGATGGAAGCACCGCCTGGAGAAGTGCATCGATCTTAACGGATTATGTTGAAAAATAGATCCATTTAATAGAAAAATTAATAAAGAATTACAAAATTCCACGTATTTTTTGAATCCCCATCGTATAATATACAATGTATTTCCATCTCTCTTTATATCTGTGTGTCCGTCCCAATTACTTCCTATCTATTACTGAAGATGAATTATTGAACTGAAATCAGAACGGGTATACATGTATTACAAGCATTGTATTGTGGATACCAAAGGCGCCGGATCACTTTAAAATACTCAATTTTTTCCGTTATTAGCTCTCTTCTCTTACACAGACCATGTTAACGGTAAATACAGTACGGAATGGAAGTTCTGTATGTATTCATGAAAAATATTCAGATTAGATTAAAATACTTTGTTTCATAGATCCTCAATTTTATCACGTTTAATCCAAGCAATTTCAACGGGTACTATCATGGCCATGTCATCGGTAGATAAGATACAGAATGAAAGTTCCTTTTATATTACACAATAATTCGTCGCGTCTTTATTACATTTATCTTTAAAATAATTTTAAATTAGTCAATCTAAATCGTGGAATTTCACAGGAACTGTCTAGTTCATGTATAACGGACTAATACTCGAGATAGTTTTAAAAGTAGAATTTAGAGAAATGAACACATTTCAAGAATTAGAACAGCGATACAAAATCCTGTGGAGTAGAGGCCTCATAGTTGACCTGAAAATCTGACGAGAAAGATTTATGATCATGATTTATGTATCGATAATTAAGTTCGAGAAGAAATATCCTGAAACGCTAAATATTTTCAGAAGGAAATTGTTTTATGCTGCTTTATTGACAGGAGGAATGCGTTTCATTGTGGAGATATACATCACGTTCTTTCTAAAATATCAGAAGTTAAGTCATAATTATATGTATATATTATAGTACACTCTTCTACGAAGCCAATTTTTGGAATATCTTCTTACGCATAATAATATGCTATCAACTTCATACAGACTTCTATACTCGAATAGAACAAGTGAAAGACTACAAAACGAATGTATGGTCACGTTGTAATGTATATTGAATAGAATTTGTTTTATACCTATAAAGTCTTTAAATTAAAAAGTATAAAATAAACTGCTGTTATGAAAACAAAATATTTACAATGATGAAATCTCCATTGATGCATTTTAATTTATATCATTTACGTGCATTTATTAATTAGTAATCCTTCCAAGCTACAACTTCAGAAAATATTGTTAGGAATTCATGGCTTATAATTCCTTAATTCTGCTTAAAAGTAAATTTAATAAAGCTTTTGGCAACTGTCTAAACTTGGAGTACTTGAATTTTTATCAATCGAACACCCACGAACAAGTAGCCTAGCTAGGAGAAGAAAGCTGAAGTTAGAAAATTTGTATTCGATTTGTTGAAATTCAACTCAATTTCACTAGTTAAATAGATCTATGCCACTAATAACATTTATCAACCGAAGACGGGGTACATTTTTTAACTCTGATAATTCTTAAGTAAGGTGAAGTAAGCAAAAATGCCCAGCCACTTGAGTGGATCTGGACAATCTAGAAATCCAGCAAGGCAGTAGCTGATGTGCAGACAATTTCTCTGATTCAAGTACTTCACTGAAGCTATCAATTTGACACCCGACTATTATTGGAAACTCAAGTAATGGACGGAGCAGAGATGTTTTACTAAATTTGCAGACTCAGCCAGCTTTGGAAAAATTAATAATGCAGAGGCCTCATTTTCTTCTAAAGCCTCTTTCAGTTCATTTTAATATCAGTTTGCACCCGGTTGAATACGGTGAAAAAATTCCCTCGTATCTACGGAGATGCATTTGCCATCAAAAAAGAGGCAGTGTTAGCGTCAAATACGAAATGAAGAATATGAAATAAATAGCTAGAGCAACCACACTTTGAACAGAACAGTAAACAGGATCTTACCGCCTACGCTACATGAATACTTACTGGTAGTAGAGCAGAATTTCGAAGAGCAATTCAAATCATGAGAGAGTAACTAAAGTTTACCTTAGTTAACTCTTTAGGAACGATAGGTCTGCAAGCAACACTAATTCACGATCCTCACTACCATAACCTGTGACTGTAAGTAACGAGCTAACGTAAAAACAAAAGAATACACTGATTGCATTATTCAAATCGAGATTATTGTCTCAGAGATTTAAGAAGTTACACCAGACTCACTTTTCTCTATTTTCTGAGCAGAATTGGTGTCTGTCTCTTGATCGGAAGCAAAACGCCGTGCTGAGGCTTGTGGAGCAGCCACACCAAGTCTTGCCAGTGATCTGCAGTTTCTCTGTCAACAACAAACATTCTTTAATTCATACTCTATGTTGATACTGCAGAATGGGTATATGTTATGAAAAGGAAGTTATGTTACTGCACCCTTTAAAATTTAAATAAAATATCACATGACATCCATTAGAGCCAACAAAGAGAACTATCAAGAAAGAGTGCAAATCAAAAACAGAAATTAGTAACATAGCAATGACCTGGTAGACCATCAAATGTACTTATATCCTGCAAACAGAGCCAACTACTGGCATCCATCACTCTAGTTCATTGTTTCTTAAAGTGGTCCGTACCGGCCCCCTTGGGGGCGTTGAGAAAATGCAAGAGGGCGGTAGAAAGGTACGCCTTGAATGGAGGTGTATTTGCTGTATAATATACAATAATATAATCATTACGGGGGGCGGTGGAAAATCAATGTATCCTAAGGGGCAGTGATTGAAAAAACTTTCAGAAACACTGCTCTAGTTTGAGCATCAAAACATGACATGACTGCTACTCACCAGAGCTGTTCTTGTACTTCTAACCTCTTCATCCATACAAGAAAAAAAAAGGGATCTCCCCATGATCTTCACAGTTTCATGAGCTGGGTGATATACTAATACAGGAGTATGTGAATTTTATGTTCTCTCTTCCTAAATATTTATGAAAACAGTAGAAATCAATATAAAATGAACATATCACTTTCATATAGATATTACAAGCTCATCATGTATCACAAGAAACCATTTTGATATTAAAATAGTCCAATAAAAATATTTCAACATCTGAACATCATGTTGTGAACCAACATTTGAATTTCTAGTAATACAAAACAAAACAAACAAAATCTTTTCCTCCCAGTAGGCAGCACACAACACTTGCATGAATTGGGCCATAATATATGATGAGGCATTCATGAAAGATATATGAATTATTGAAACAATGTTTTTGTGCAAATCAAGCTTGGTCGACTGGTGAGCGAATCTACTTGCGAGCGGGAAGACCCGGGTTCGAATCCCGCTGCCGACATGGTTGACGCGGCTAGAAATACGGCATGGGACTTGGGTAAACAACCGAATAATTATCGAAGTAATTATCTGATCCAGGAATGGGCCAGAAGGTTCGTTCCTATAGCCTCATTCTATTCTATTCAAATGCCAATACAATAGGATAAAACACCTTCTACTACTTTTCCAATTGTTAGCCATGAACATACCTAGCCTTTTATTGAGTGCAATGTATTACTACATAGGCCAAGTGATATCAGGTCACTTAGGACTTTTTTCTCCACATAACCAAACACTATTTCTATTGATGACATTTCATCCATACACAGGCAAGTTATTATGTATTTCAGTTAAATGCTACAAGTGAAGAAGTTATTATACTCATTATTAGAGTACAATAGAATTTCTTTAAGCCAGCACTCCCCTGGCCAAGTTTTATATATTTATTCATTGTTTTTTCTTCTTTAACTGCTTTAAGCAATTGATATTTTCCTTTTATGTCTAGAGTGTCTATGAATTGTTTGTGGTTACTTGGGTGATATTAATTGGCATATGCAAAGTCCCATGGGTGCTGGTTAAAAAGAATAGAATAGAGCAATAGGAACGAGCCATTTGGCCCATTCTTGGTTCAATACCGAAGTCCCATGCCAAGACTTCTACTTTATTTCTAAATTTCAACAGAAATTAATACTTACACCATACATAGCTTAAAAAATATTTTACTAAAACTTACCATGCATGATTGAAGCATAACGATTCTGTTAATTTGTTGGATAATTAAGTACAGAAATAATGCACTGCTTTGAACACTGATAATTAATCCTACAAGCAAAACCTGTAGAGAAATAATATATTATTGATGAACAGTAATTGTCTCCACTGTTGAACACTGGCAATGCTGCTCAACTCAGGAGGGTTGTAGATTTGACTGAGGTTCAGTACACTCACTACCCAGTTCCAGTCAAGATTTGCCTTGCCATTTAGACTGTGAACTTTGATAGGCTCACAAACTTGAGTCTGGTGCAGGAAATAGAAGCTCAGTGAGAGACTTGCTTAGCCACAACTACTCAATAAGCTTAGATTTGTAATGACATACTCATACACTGGCTATACATCTCAAGTGGGGGTAAAATGCCTAGGGATATCATTTTCATTACACTAAAATCAAGGCACTAATAGAAAAACATGTTCATCTACACCTCTAGTATAGAAGCCTAATGATGTAGACTGCAATAGAAAATAGATGGAACTTCTCCATTGTCAACCATTACTTTCAAAATGAAAAAGCTAATGTACTTAATACTTCTCACAAGACATGAGCTTTAGTTGCTAGGAATTTGACACCTACTTCACCACATTGAAAATATTCTTACTGCTATCTTTATCAAAATTAATTAAGCCTTAAACAACATTAGATAATTTTTGCCCTGTTTAATAGGTTTTGAAACAGGGAAGGAAAATGCAACATTTTGCTATATTTTCATTCAATATTTATACAACTATTTACTCAAGAATGGTTATAATAAGACAAATAGAAGCATAAGCTTTCAAGGTGACTCATCTACTGCCCTCAGCAGACTAAGAACTTCAAATTATGATTGGCTAACTATTATTTCACAAATTTTTCTCAAGGCTCTACAATAAAGCTCCAATATAAAAAACTATCAGCTAACTTTTACATTTGATAACAAGTTGGCAAGTGTCTTAACAGTTTCTAATGAAAGATTCTTATACAAATACCTAAAGTGTCTAATATGACAGAAAAAAGTACTCATAATAGCTTGAAGAAATTTCACATCTGTATACTGAATATCTATCATACAACCCTATTAAATCAAGTATTAAACTATATTCCAGTGGTGAAAAGATTACCAACTGCCATCATATCAAAAGATTCTCCCCTCTAAATAGAGAATATAATACCCCCATTCTAGAGAGAAACCCCAATAGTACCCACTTTAGAAGGAAAATATACTACCTATTTTAGAGGAAAAACAATACCACCCACTGGAGACCCAAAATACAAGATGCAGCAACATAACTTCCTTTCTTGCCTCTCAAAAAGTTATGAAAAAAGATTGTTACATTGCCACACCCCATATAATATCACCCACTCTAGAGGAAAATCATAATACTATCCACTTAAGAGACAAAACAATACCAATTACCACACAGTAACATTAAGTTGCCTCAGCTGAGATACTTGGATGTGAATTTTCCTTTTTTGCAAAGCATTGGAGAAGCATTGCGAAGTTATTGGCAATGGCAACCAATCTGGCCCCAAAATACAATTCTTGAAATTACTCATTGATAAATTTTTATCTCTATAAACCACTGAGGCAACAAATGAGCTAACAGAATTCCACTATATAATAATGCAGTTGGTTGCTTGCTTGTTCAGTCTCTGTCACACTCTTAAGGATGTAGATAGAAGAAAACTCATCTCTTGAATTACAAGATGAGATACCATGAACTTTTATTACCAAATTAAAATGGCAAATATAGTTTCTGGAGTATATGCTTGAAAGTTGCAATACAGCATGCTAAAATAAACTGTTAATCTGATATGCTAAGCATTGACTTCTCAATACAATAGGTATACATGTATTGTAAGTATTGTATTGTAGAGAGCAATGGCACATCCATCAATGTAGAAATTTCTTTGCAAAGCCTGCATCCACTGGACAATCAAACAAAAAAAATCAGTTAACAGGATGTGAATTTTTCAATACATTAGCATATGTACTAGTTGATTGAATAATTCACTCAAGTTTGTACATATGGTTCTCACTATTAGCTGATAATTGTTTTCTACTAGAAGATAGGCATTAGATTATTCTGAATTAATTTTATAATCTATTTTGATTGATACTTTTTATTTTGATTATATTGTAATTGCAATTGATTTGATAGTACAGCAATCAATAAGAATTTAAACTACCAATTAATGGATATCTTGAATTAACTTATGATCCAAGTGTATTTTTGCTTCCTCAGTCTGTATTGCAGGTCTTTTATTCAAGTCGGAGTTTCTCAGTGTCTAGGTTCCCAAATTACAGCAATCATAATGGTTTCTAATGCCTCATTTTTTACTAGGGAAGTCTAGGTTTGTTGGAATACAATAGCATTCCTATTTCTGAGAAAGACCTTTTTAAAATACCTCCTAAGATTTTGTGGTGCATTTTCATCATGCACTAAAATGCATCTTGAATTTTGAAAACTTAGTAAGAAAAAGTTTGTTTCATGTTTGTAAGTTACCATAGTCATGAAAATCTAAAACCTTTATTTTAAATTTCACCATTTGGACTAATATGCTAAAGTAAGCAACATGCCGCATAGATCAACATGCCAAAAAATTGACATCATAAAGCCAACAAGCCAAAAAATTGACATCATAAAGCCAACAAGCCAAAAAATTTACATCATAAAGCCAACAAGCCAAAAAATTGACATCATAGAGCCAACATGCCAAAAAATTGACATCATAGAGCCAACATGCCAAAAAATTGACATCATAGAGCCAACATGCCAAAAAATTGACATCATAGAGCCAACATGCCAAAAAATTGACATCATAGAGCATCTGCTGAAGCAGCTGATTAGCTATATAAGGCAAAATTGTACAGATGTTATAGAGAGGCAAAATATTGAATGAAACATACATATAAAAAACAATATACTAATAATATTGAAGCTACTTATGTAGACATGAAAAAATTAAAATGCTATAAATGGTGTGCTAAGTAAAGTCATGTGTTCACTGCTGCATTACAACAGATATATCAATAAATGTGATATGACAAATGCTATGTTAAAAATATAATCAGATAGCCATATTCAAAAACATGTTCTGAATATTTAGTTCAGCATGTAGCTTCTTCAGCTCATTTATCCGTTCCCCAGGATTTTAGCAGCATGGGATTACATAACAGCCCAGGAATACACCAAATGGCTTGTTTCCTTTGTCTTATTCTATTCTACATGCATCAAGTGTGAGGTAGTAGGCATATTATTGGCTCAGGCCAAACTTCTTGCCTTCACATTGCACTAGTATGCATGCTAAGAAATTGAAGTGTCAAGAAAACACCTAAAAACTTGACATCAGAAACATCATAGGAAATGAAGCAGCTATGTATAGTATACACGAGTTATATATTTGCCAATTTATTTCCTCTGAAAATTACAAATTGTCTAGGTCACATTCAAATTGTTAAATATTTGAAAGTTGAGTCTCATTACTACTTAACACCAAGATAAGAAGAAATACTTTATATTTTCAATAATCATTGTTGCCACAATACAACCTAGTAATTTAAATTTATCACTTATATAGGAACCATTATAACATATATGGTAAATATTGTTTTATCTAACTTTGAGAAGAAATTCTTGAAATATATTTCTGTAGCAGTTAAGAAAACAAAAATCACTGAGATTAAAGTGCTGTATTCAGAACGAACACAAGTCTATTCATCTTGCAGATTTTTGATGTAGACTTCAGAGATAGTTGAAGTAATCCAATGGCGTGGTACCAGTGTCATCAAAACTAATGTTTCATTTAAATGACAAGTTTTTATAATTAAAACTAGCTTGCTAAATGATAATTTACTAGCCATAATTCATGGCATTTAACTATTTGTAGAGCAATTCCTAAGTAATAATGCTACACTAAGCCCCTACGCTTCGGGCCAACAATGATCAAATTCTCACACAAAAGTTGTCGAGCCGGCATTCGCCAGTCGCTAGTCATGCATCACCATAACTCTGTTGTACGTGCACCGGCGTCCGGCAATCGGCGACTCAGCGAGGGGTGAAGCCGTGAAGGCAGTAAGCAACTCCAAAATTTTACCCCAAATTTGTGTTTCAAATTTGATTTTACCCTAAAAGGTATAACAACATTTTCACTGAACTCGTATAGTTTCAATTATTGATATCTGCTCACTGAAAAGTACATACAGTTTCATTTTCGTGAAAAAATTAGGTGAATATAGAACTGAATTTTCTTTACAACATTCATAAAAGTATTAACCAATATTTTCTAGAATAATGTTTATAACTAGACACAGCCGAGGTTGGGACTCTGCTGCTGCGATTCGGACGTACAACTTAACCCTTTCGGTCCCATGATTCAAATATCAAAACCTTTTCAACATATTTAACATCAAATTTAAGAAAAAGATGCTTTGTGATGTTTTACGGTCACTGCATTGTAATGGTCAAACTGTAGCTTGCACTGCCCTACCAGCGTTTGCACAGACACACGTGTTGCTCTGCATCTTAATAGGCGAAAAATGACTGATGCTACCAGAGACGCCGTCGGGACCGAAAGGGTTAAGCAAATCGCTAAATCAATGTAAAAATACCGATGCTCGTTAACCGATTAATTTAATTTCTCATCGTGGATTGAAACCTCGGGTGTAGACAACTTAAAGTAAAGTAGATCATCCCCATACCCATGTTTTATTCATTCAAATAACCAAAATATACACTTTTTTCGGATTAACAATTTAGAAAGTATATAAGGTCGGTTTCCACGTTCTCTGTTTGTATTTTGGAATTAACCACGCTGTAAGCAAAAAATTAAAACATCTCTTAAACTCCCGTATAATGACCGAATGAATACAACATGATTTAAATAATAGTTTATCCTTTATTTTGTTGTATTAACTTACAAGAGAAAGATAACTTAACATGGGTAGTCAAACATGAATGACAGAGCGCTACAAATGCCATCTTTATTAATGAATTTCTAAAATTGGAACAAGTAAAATAAGTTTGGTACCATGAAATGATTATGGTACAAAAGAATTCAAACCACATCACTTGATTTGAAATTATGTTTCCATGGTTTTAACATACAGGGTGGGCCATAAGTTAGGTTACAGTTACTTCAATATATGTTTAAATGTAAACTGTAATCCTTCTTTTGGCCCACCTTGTACATACATCATCTTACTCTTATTATATTCTATAGCTTAAAACACCGTTGTAAAATAAAATAGAAAACAAATTAGTTAATTCTCTCCTATGTTTGGGTAAGACTAATCTACCTGGTTTGAGGAATTAAGCAAGTGTTTTTATAGAAAAAATAAGTTCCACGAATGTTCAATTCTGCAGACTAATACAAAATAACTTGATTGTCAAACTATCATATGTCCCTCTCTTCTAGTGTACTAGTATGTCCCTCTCTTCTAGTGTACTAGTATGTCTCTGTCTTCTAGTGTACTAGTATGTCTCTATCTTTTAGTGTACTAGTATGTCTCTGTATTCTAGTGTACTAGTATGTCTCTGTCTTCTAGTGTACTAGTATGTCTCTGTCTTCTAGTGTACTAATATGTCTCTGTCTTCTAGTGTACTAGTATGTCTCTGTCTTCTAGTGTACTATTACGTCTCTGTCTTCTAGTGTACTAGTATGTCTCTGTCTTCTAGTGTACTAGTATGTCTCTGTCTTCTAGTGTACTAGTATGTCTCTGTCTTCTAGTGCACTAGTATGTATGTCTCTGTCTTCTAGTGTACTAGTATGTCTCTGTCTTCTAGTGTACTAGTATGTCTCTGTCTTCTAGTGTACTAGTATGTCTCTGTCTTCTAGTGTAGTAGTATGTGCTTCTTGAGAGCATCACTAGGTTGGGCAGAGTTACAAATGACGTATATTTGTTTTTCAAACGAGGCATGAAGTACTGTGATTTCATTGAAGCTTGTAAATTAAATTAAATGGAATAGGTGTCCTTAGAGAGTGCAAATTTAGTGAAATCAATCATGAGAGTGCAAAATGAGCGTCAGCAGTCATACAAGTGCAGATGTCGCGGTACTAATTGAGAGAGCAGATATAGCCTCACCAATTATGGAAGTGCAAATGAAGCGTCACCAATCATGGGAGTGAAGAAGTGTCACCAATCAAGGGACCTCAGATGTAACGTCACCAATTATGAGAGTGCAGATGTAGCGTCACGAATGAGAGTACATATGCAGCTTTACAAATCATAAGAGTGCAGATGTAGCATCACAAATCAGAGTGCAGATGCAGCTTTTCACATCATAAGAGTGCAGATATAACATCACAAATCATAAGAGTGTAGATGTAGTGTCACGAATCAGAGTGCAGAAGTAGCATCACAAATCATAAGAGGGCAGATGTAGTGTCATAAATTATTGGAGTGATTGATGTGAATTCACAATTAAGTGCCATGAGGGAACGCAAGATATGAGATGACCTAATTCTATATTCTTTGCAATTATTAAACATGGTAAGTAATTATAATTCTGTACTTCCATGAAAAAAAGGAAGGAGGAAAGTCCAGGTAATGAGAAAGACAGGAAGGCTAATTCGTAGCACTTCTTTGTTAGAATAGAATAGAATATAATAGAATTGGGCTATAGGAACGAACCTTCTGGCCCATTCTTGGGTCGGATAATTACTTCGATAATTATTCGGTTGTATACCTAAGTCCCATGCCGTATTTCTAGCCGCGTCAACCATGTCGGCAGCGGGGTTCACTACGTAAGAAAAATAAGACACTCTTCACGTCGACTTCATTACTTTCCTCGGCTACTTTCAAGGGACGAATAAATCGAAAAGTACCATGATGTGTACATGTACCTCATTATGGTTCATTCCATACATGCTTTAAAATAAGTTGAAAGTGTATCTGTTGACGAAAACAATTCGCATAATTTTTATTCTTGTTATCAGGATACCGATTACGATTACAGGGATGAAGTTACAATTATATTTAATGTTTATGAAGACCTGGTATGCATCATGAAGCTCTATTCTACGCGCTTTGTTACCACGTCAGCGAGAAAAACACAATACAATTCACATTAAAGTAAAGTTGACTGAGGGACTGCAAGTAACTCTGCTATAATGTTAAGCTTTTTGCTGTTCTTAATAAGCGATGATTATTTAAGCTTAATGTGTTGCTACTGAATTTTCCTATTACGTATCGCTCTCTTGGCTGTATTCCATAGTTTGTATGGAGTACAGCCAAACAAATACATATAGCGTTAAATTTGCCGTCAATAATAAACAAGTTCATATGATCTTTGATTTATAAGTGATTATGTACCGTAAGTTTAGCATTGGATTTGTTTTCAGATGTTAATGATTTTGAAACACAACATTGAATTTTCCCTTTCTTTCATGAGCTTCAGAGACGAGCGTTGCCTAATACAAGGTAATTAAATCTAAGTGATGATTGTACAAAATCATCATATTTCTTGTAAAACCTATAAAGAGCACAACGATTTTTGTTTATTATTATTGGGGAATATGTTTTCATGAGGCGAATGTAAATATTAATGTCGAACATAAGACATTTAGCCGCAAAACGTCACCGCGCAGTGCAGCGGCGCACAACAATTTACTCTGTGAGAACAGTCGCAAAGCAACACAAGTTCATTTCTCAGAACGATTGCTTATTCTTTAGTCTTTGTTGATGACAAACCATGAGCGCTCGTGCAGACTTTATACTCCTTGGCAGCCAAAACAACAAGGATAAAACGGTGTACGAGAGCATTATATGCTGTATTTTCCTCACAATATTGAGAGGAAGGAAAATTTTATATTAGAAATTCGATGCAGTATATCCCAAAGTGTAATCCACGAAAAATTCACATTGGCGAAAAAGGAATGAGGCAGTACAATTTTTTATTTGAGCGAGTCCTGAAACATGTAGTTATTTCTAAATCTTACTTTCTAAAGGCTAAGTTGCAATTCTAGTAAGATATTGTGAACTACACTGATTAACTTATATTAGTTTAGACAAATATCGACTTTATATTTATCCACAATTTTTGTCTACCATATAATTTTCAACGCAGGTAAACACGTCATTTGGACATGACTTGAGGTAGTCAGTCTTGTCAATGAGGTATTAAATGCTCCAGCTTCTCAACCACAGCCCTGAAGAACACACTGCATCTTTACTGAACCCGAGACCGGATCGTGCTCTACACAGTATTGTTTCAATCAAGAATCTATTATCGATGCATTGGCACACGCCTTAGCAATAACAGTTTATGATAAAATGCTGTTATTGTTGTGTATTGGATAATTGTAGATATGAAGTGGGTAAACACGCAGAATTCACAATAGAAATGAAATGGCATCTGCTAATTTACTGGAGGGCCCAATGCATCACTGTTCATTACGCATCATCGAACGGAAGTACGCAGTAAGATGTTGAAAAGTTTTGAAAGCAGCAAAACATCCGGCGCAAACGAATAAGAAGATGGCCGAGCTCTTGGCATCAGCCATTTGTTTAGGAAGTAAGCGATTCATTAAGAATCCCAAGACTGCTGTGACGAAGCCACATCCTGTCCTATAGGCGCTAGGAAGTGGAGTTCGGAGCGCATTCCGAAATTTTTATATGTTCATTCCTACGGACACGTCAATGGGTTGCAGTTTTCATTAATTTTGCAGATAATAAAAATTATGTGTTAAGAAGTTTTGAATGACATTTTTCGTCTGTGTGATATTTTTTGACATTCAATGATTTTGATGTATTGGAAATCGTAATTGATATTTGTGGTGACTTCGAGAGTCAAGGGTGCAAATATTTCGAGAATCTATGTGCACGATAGCAAGGAATACTGACTTCTTCACAATTACAATTTCCGTTGCTAGAAGCAGAAGCTTTCAGTATACGTTATTGTTATACATAAGTGGGACAATATATTTTCATTTCTGGCCAGACCCTAGAACGTTGCATGCACCGGTGTTCATGGCAAACACTACATTTTAAACGAATAAAGATTACAAGTATTTAGGAGCATATTTCCTTATGATTGTCTTTTCGTTTATGTCTGTTACTTCTATACCGGAAAAGCGGTGATCTTAGGCAAATATTCATAAAATGCTCTTATGGTCATTACGTTGTCGTTGGACGAGCGGACTCGGAGGTAGAGTTTAAACCAATACTAAAAAGCACGAATAACCGCTTGCACGAGTGGACTGCACAGAAGACTATATTTTACATGCCGGCTAACACAAGCATGTCACAGAGACTCCAATAAGACGGGCGTAAACTTGAACTGCAATCCTAATGCTTCATGGGACAAATTTCTCCCGTATGTTAAGCGTGTTGTCTGTTGCTGACGTTTAATTGCGTTTCTTGAACGTAAGTTATTCTGTGTTATATTGATGCGGACTCAGGTCTGAGTAATTAATTCTTGTCGATTGCTAATCTTTTTCTTACACAGCTACTCACCACCAGCAGGTTTCTGCAACGCACAGTATCTCCAGCCATGGATGATTTCGAAATGATTCAATTCTGGTTCACCAATAATAAGAAAAACCGTTAATTTTCCTCATTCGTGTGCATTACACTTCCTCAGTGAACTACTCAGTCAGTTTGACAAATACATATCTTCTCACTTAATACCAACAATGCTAGAGAAGGTTGCAATTACTTTAAACAAGGTTTTTAGGTGTCCCAATGTTTCTTCGAAAAATTGATGATCTAATATTTAACCTTTCAATGTATTTTGCATCAACAATGATACGAACTGAATTTTTACGTATACCTTTTAAGTTACTGATCAAACATGCCTGTAATGCACCTATTCTCATTATTGATACGCACACAAACAAAACGAATTTAAAATATGTACAATTTCATTGCTAGGGTTGGTCTTGTTTTTTTCACGTAAAATTTTTTATCCTATAGATTTAATGCGTGGATTTAAGCGTCAAATGCTTCTGTCAGCTAATTGCATAGTGACATAACTTCAATGAGGATTATTCAATATTAAACTATTTAAAAACATTAATACAGAATATTTTTATAATATACATGATGAAGAACACGGTACAGTAGTGAAACGACAGCTGTCGGTTAGACTGCTAAATATTTTGCTTTCACATTTATCATGCATTGAACGTCGTCTATGACCATGCACCTGTCATGCATAGTTCATACATTGAACGTCGTCTATGACCATGCACCTGTCATGCATAGTTCATGCATTAAACGTCGTCTATGACCATGCACCTGACATGCATTGATCATGCATTAAACGTCGTCTATGACCATGCACCTGACATGCATAGTTCATGCATTAAACGTCGTCTATGACCATGCACCTGACATGCATAGTTCATGCATTAAACGTCGTCTATGACCATGCACCTGTCATGCATAGTTCATACATTAAACGTCGTCTATGACCATGCACCTGACATGCATATGCATTAAACGTCGTCTATGACCATGCATCTGACATGCATAGTTCATACATTGAACGTCGTCTATGACCATGCACCTGACATGCATTGATCATGCATTAAACGTCGTCTATGACCATGCACCTGACATGCATTGATCATGCATTAAACGTCGTCTATGACCATGCACCTGACATGCATAGTTCATGCATTAAACGTCGTCTATGACCATGCACCTGTCATGCATAGTTCATGCATTAAACGTCGTCTATGACCATGCACCTGTCATGCATAGTTGGCCATGTTTAGCGTAAATAATGCTTAAAGAAATCTCAAATTTATCAATAACTAATCTCGTGGTAGTAAATCATCTATTTTCTAGCATTTCACAAGAAAGAAATTGTTTATAATTTGAAAATAGTTGCAAATATTATTAGGTGTCAGTATGTGTACGAATAATCGACGAACTTCTTCGTGCTGGTCATCATCATTAGCCTGAGCTAACATGGGCGAACAATTAGGAACAATTAGGAACAATTAGGTTCGTGAAGAGGTTGGATAATTGAACCTTGCTTTGGACGCAAACGAACCCAAAATTTCTGTATCAAAATTTGCAGAAACTTTTCAAATTTGATGATCAACAAGATATTAAAAGGACCGCAATAAATCACGAAGACGATCCATCAGTTGGAGTGGTTTTGTAATGATTGTAACTTGACATTTGCTGTAAGTTAGGAAGCTAAAGCTAAATATAGCAATTAGGAAAGTCTTTCCTAAACTCTGGGTGCGTGTTTATCAGATGAATAAGCAGCCTGAGTTCACTGTGTGTGCTGTGAGTTCTATCCAGTTCATCCTGGCTTGTGAGGAGTCTACGGCTTTTCAAAATCTAAATCTAGATAAAGCCAGATCTTTCAGCTACGTTTAGAACCTTAAATGATTCTTCATAAAGCTCTAAAACACAATCAAAGATTCGATGCACGCTTGCTGTGGGGCGTGATCACAGAGATGAATCCCACAAGTTAAGTTCTTCCACTCACATCGACAATTATACAGTATTGATTGTTCATAGGGATAATTCATACGGCGGACGTGGTTTAATATCTCACGTGTAAACCGGATGAGAGTCCCAGAGAACTCATGCCATGGCTCAGCCGTATAATTTCAACGAGTAAAGCATACAAAGTGTTCAAGTAAACTTACACTATGGATTGTTTTCATCATAATGTTACCTTGGCTAGACAACAAAAAGTTTCATTATTACATATTTAGATTTTACCCACTGTATCCATGCGAAGAGTGTTTTGAGCGGCAGCGAGCATTTCCAAGAAACTAAAAATGAAAGAATGAGGTACAAAGAAAGATATATGTAGTATAGGAGACATTCGTGCAAGAATTTTGTCTCCCATTGCAAGAAACAAAAGACCAACCTTCCCTACAAGAACAAAAAAAAAATAAAAACTAACTACAAAACTAACTTCTGAACAGCCTGCTGCAACAATTGTTACTGATTCTGATACGATTATTTAGCGTTTCAGGAGCTTCTTTCCCAAAGTACACTGACAATGACAGCTACCATCAGCATACCCCTCAGTGTATTCGTACATACTACATGCCTCCACAGCAGCGCAAATTGCCCAAGATACTCAAAAAGACAACCTCATACAGTACATCTCCTTGGCAAGAGAAAGGGAACTAGCAATTCATCGACAATTTGAGATTTTATACATCTTTAATTTATTCAATCCTATACTGACTCCAATTTTCCCCAAAGAGAGAAATGCAACCCAACTAAACGCTGTTCATTGACTGATCATACTGCCAGCCACGTCTAAAATCTAAATAAGCAGAACAAGAACATGCTCCCATAATTCCATAACTGTTGAGTGCAATGCTGGCTTGATAAACACCTTAGGTTTTGTTTTAACACACTTTTTCAAAGAAAACTTCAGAGTCCATTTGAACTGTAAGGAGTTAAGTCAAACATTTGTATTAGGTACGCGAGTTCGTCCGCTTGGCTAGCAAAAGCTTCCCTTCTTTCTTTGATATTCTTGAGGTCAAAATGCAGTGGAGACTGACACGAGTTGGTGCAGGGCTTGAGTTCGATTCCTTCTATCGGCTGACCTATCCATCCATTGGACACAGGAGATGAGAGCAAGTAGGTCTTGTGCTTCTACGTAATGAAAAAAAGACCTCGAAAACAAGAGAACTTAAAAACTTTTCTTTCTAAAATTAATATACCCACTTGATAAAAAAAGGGCTAATTTGGTTATGTATACGGGAAAAATGACATAAAAAATGCGCGAATGATATTAAACGCAAGTGTCAACAAGGAGGTCGGCTTTGGCCCCATCTGGACGAAAATATAATTGGAATGCATTATCCTGATATGAAAAAACATTAAGTTTTAAAATTGCGAGCACGTCTGTGATCAAATTAGCAGCAACAGGGCACACTGGACACACTTGCACTTTGAGGCAAACCTAAACTCTGGCGAACACAAATATGGGCAGAAGTAGCAATGTCGGTCTGCGTTTTGCCAGAGTTGTGACGCAAATCATCGACCTATTACTACTACTACGCATGGTCAGCACGTCTTCATGTGCGTAAGCTATGTGACGTCGCAGTACGATAAAATAATTAACAGGCATGTCGCGTTTTTACTCTCTGAACTTACAAATTACTAAACATATTATGTATCAAAAAGTATACCTGGACATCATGTAAAACCACTCGTAACTTTCATCGGTTATTCCTTATCAGTTGCTAAATGATATTTTAAGAGTTCAGAAGGAGTCACCAAGCGGACTCTCAGTGGCAGACGAAGGCCCTGCCGAGTCCCTGCCTGGTAGGTCACCTTTAAAGGAAGGCATTTAATCAACGAAAAAGGAAGAAAAATCACTCTATATCTCGTTTAAAAAATTAGGAGTCCATTCATAATACTTGATCACATTATTATTATTATTATTATTATTATAATCCTAGTTTAACCACCGCAGCAACAAAAGTGGTCCCAGCAGTGATACATACACGGTATCAATACTTGGTCACAACTTATAGGTGCCTTGGTGGCAGCTCAAAGATACAGAGTCATAAATCTCAAAAAAAACGCGATCTTACGCGAGTGCAACAATTTGATATAGCTTTTGCTTTCTTGGAAAAATTCATAAACTGCTCTTTGTTTCCTCACTACTTTTTTCATGCTTGTAGTGCAGAGAACAAAACAGGCTATGGGAAGCACAACAACTTAAGAAAGTGCTAACTCTTTAAGTGTCTTCATGTCCCATACAGACGATGGTGATCTAACACTTGCACCAGGGAGACCAGCAGTACCAGTAACAGAGTTAGGTTTTACAGCATTGAATATTTTTTCAATAATTCATCGTTTATGAGAGTGACTAAGTGTAAAACGAGAGCTGGTTTCCTTTACGGATTTCCCAGCCATTCAAATTTATTCAAAAGGATATCCTCGCTCTATACGCGCGATCGTTTTGGTCGGCCTGCAAAACTGATCGTATTCCTGATTTACTAACGCAAGGCATTAATCATGAAAATAATACTACATTTTGAAGTGGGGTTGTAATAGAATAGAATGAGGCTATGGGAACGAACCTTCTGGCCCATTTTTGGGTCGGATAAATACTTCGATAATTATTCGGTTGTTTACCCAAGTCCCATGCCGTATTTTCTAGCCGCGTCAACCATGTCGGCAGCGGGATTTGTCTTCACTAGAGTGTGAAAATAAAGTAAAAAATTTAACTTTTCAAATATGTTGGGCACACAAAAGGAACAAATTGAATTCAATTAATTAGCTAAGCGCGCATTTAAGCAAAGGAGAGAAAATGAGATAAGTACCAAGGTCAAGGTTCCTTTCACATCCTGAAGATAATTCTGGCTCCTTAATTACGAAATACTTCAGAAGCGGAAATATTTGTGAAACTATTCTCTGGTGTTGAGTTCGAACATTAATAAAGAGGGTAAATACCAGCAGTAAGATATAAAGTATGAAAACTACATTTCAGATTTTTTCCCGTCACTAGACATATAAATACTAAAAACTATATGTGAAAAAACTGCAATGAGGTACTTTACGAATTTGAATAACAATAATGTATTCGAGTATAAACTTCTTTATGTAATTATACCAGGCGGATAAGAACTTTGTGGTTCAAGTACAGTTGTAATTTAAAACTGCAAGTTAATTTAATCCCTAAAGGTGTAAAATGCTGGAAGCAGCTCTTAATACCATTAATTGAAGAGAATTTAGAATACTGTACAATGACATGTTAGGCCCACACCGTCACATACTCCATGTTCCGCCATTTTCCATTTCAATTTCCTCCATTTCATATCAAGCCAGTGAACGCCGGTGTACAGAACACGGCCTAAACATATTCATTAAAGCAACATAAGCAGAAATGAAATAAACACCAGGAGTATATTTCATAATTATTTTTGCTAAAAAGTACTGATACAAGTCATGTGAGTGCGTCTTGGTAAACACCTATCATCATTGAATGTTTCAAACGCATTTTTCCTCCGCAAGATTTAGTAAACAAAAACTTAGTAACTTAGTAAAAACTTGCATCTTGCAGTTAGTAAATGACAACAACTCGTACAGAAAGAGCAGAATGAACGATTCAAAGCCTTATTCACTTTCCTAAAATAATTGAAACGTAGAAATGTATGGAGGTTTATTCACACGTGATAGCTTCCAAAGGTGTTGAATAAAGCAGTGTTATCCGCTCTAAACTGAACTAGTGTAGTGAGCTGTTGCCATGACCTGGTGCTGACGTCACAAGTTACACTTGATGCATGGATACACCTAATTGTGCTATGTTTCTTAATTATGGATGGAATACATGGATACACTTACTTGTGCCATGTTCCTTAATTATGGATGGAATACATGGCTACACTTACTTGTGCCATGTTCCTTAATTATGGATGGAATACATGGATACACTTAGTTGTGCCATGCTTCTTTATTATGGATGGAATACATGGATACACTTACTTGTGCTATGCTTCTTTATTATGGATACAACACATGGATACACTTACTTGTGCCATGTTTCTTAATTATGGATGGAATACATGGATACACTTACTTGTGCCATGTTTCTTAATTATAGATACAATACATGGATACACTTACTTGTGCCATGTTCCTTAACAACAGGTGAGAGTTGTTCTTTATGCCGTGACGATGGCAAGACAGTACACCAGAAAAATTTAGCTTTTAAAAGATTTAAAGTGTTTTAAATACATTCTAATATGGAAGTCATTACTTTATCGAATCTGAAAAGATTTTTTTGTTGCTGAACAAAAAACGAAAACCTCAAGGAAAAGGATAATTTTGCTTGTAGAACTTCAGCGAAAAAGCGATTCTGACATGTAGAGGAGACACTTCAAAATGAGGAGTGGTGGAAAATAGATTTTTCGTAACATGAAGTGAATAATTTTTGGCCAGTACAACATTTTCAAATAGAGTAATTTAGTATTTACATGAGAACAAATTGAATCATTCAAAAGAGAATTAGGGTTAACAAACCTGGAAAGGTTCTTTATCGACAGTAATATACGAATATATGATAAAAAATTCATTACCAATTTTTTCCTTCATCAACAACTAGTTAGAATTTAAAGAAACATGGCACCTATGGTCATGTACGTATAAACTGGGTATATCACATTCATTCTCGTTTCAAGAAGAATAACATAAGATCTATTATGAATTTCCTCTTCTGAATTAATATGAATACCACAGGGTGCAGTATAATAATTTGACACATTTGTGGTCTAAAGAAGTTGAAATAAAGTAAAAAACAAGAAATGTATTTATATTTTTGAAATGCACATGTAATGTTACTGTGCTTCGTTCTTTTTATTTCCTTAACGCATATTTCGTTCTTTACTCCATTTAGCTCTTAATAAAACCTTCGAATGTGTCAGATCATTTTGCTGCACCCTGCTCTTCTTGAACATAAAAATAGAGTTGAAGAGTAAAAAGAACAAGTTTGCTGTGTATTTGAAGGCACTTCATTTTGAGAATATAACCAATTCCTGAGGACCAGTGTTTCTCAAAGTTTTTTCAATCCCCTTAGGACACTATTTGATTTTCCACCGCTCCCGAATGATTCTATTACTGTATATTATACAGTAATATACGCCCCCCATTCAAGGCGTCCCTTCCTACCGCCCCTTGCATTTCCTCAACGCCCTCAGGGGGGCAGCAGTACGGACCACTTTAAGAAACACTGCCGTGGCCTGATACTAAACTCAAGATGGAGACTCCTTAGCACCAGTGGACGGTTGAAGTTTGGGTCTGCAAGTACTGGTCTGTAACTTAGACTTGATAACCTGGCAGGAGTGAAGTGAGGCTCATGCAGCATCAATATTATGTTATCGTCCTCGGGCTGCTGATGACCGTATTTAGAAAAGTGGCCTTGCAGTTTGTCGTTAGCTGGCCTCGAAATAAGGTCGTTCTCGCACAAACTTTAACAGTTACTTCTAGTAAAGAATTGGACTTTATATATATACATGTATATTAATATTCTTATTAATTTAGTATTATATAAATAGAAATAGTATAACCTATCGAGACGAAGTAAGTTCTGTCCAGTGGAATGTCTCTCACTTGCAGGTGTAGGAGCCCTTAATTAGGAATACACCGTAAGATATTTTTAGGTTTAGTACTGTTAATTTAACATTTTGTAGTTCACATTAACGATTGTTAGCTTTAGCAGCAGAAAATAATTGTGAACGTTAAGAAAACAAAGAGTAAGCTGCCTTCTTTGCTATTGAACATTTACATTACACACCAGTCTTCACCTGATATATGAAGACTTGGCAGCAATAGGTAACTTCCAGACTCAGCAGCAATAGGTAACTGCCAGAGTCAGCAGCAATAGGTAACTGCCAGACTGAGCAGCAATAGGTAACTGCCAGACTCAGCAGCAATAGGTAACTGCCAGACTCGGCAGCAATAGGTAACTGCCAGACTCAGCAGTAAGAGGTAACTGCCAGACTCGGCAGCAATAGGTAACTGCCAGACTCAGCAGCAATAGGTAACTGCCAGACTCAGCAGTAAGAGGTAATTACCAGACTCAGTAACTGCCAAATTCAGCAGTAAGAGGTGAACTGCTTTCTGTTCAGAAAATAGTAAATAAGAGTTTCTGCAATCGGAGACAGTTACACAGTACAGTTTTGAGTCATGAATCATCTCCTACTTGTAACCGTTTTTAACACTTTATTTTGTCCATACAAAAGTAGACGTTGGCTAGGTGGTATAGGACAATATTTGATAATCACAAACGCAGTTACGTACTGTATATCGCAGAAGCTATTCAACGGAACTAACCGGATTGGAACATTAATTTACAACAGAATGATACAAGCGTTAACTAAGATTGAGTTACTACATAACTTAGTCTTTCAAACAAAAAGGAAGAGTGATGGTCATTGATAAAATTCATAAAGCATGTACTTTTCGCTCAAGTAAAAATATTGGTAAAAAATCTTGAATTAAATACTGGTGGATTCTTCATCCTGCAAATTATCCACGCTTTGAATTTTTAAGCAGTCCAGAGTTTGCTGGAAAAATACTGGTACCCGTGATGCTGGCACGGGTAAATTTTGGCTCGTAATGATTTAAGTTTCATAATGTGTGTAATTCTCAGGACCCTTAAAAGTTAACTCTGAACAGAGAAGTTCTTAGGGGAAATATCACCCAACAATAACAATGCATTCCACGATTTAAATTTAAAACCAAGTGACATGTTCAGGGGACAGCTGAGACAGAACACCATGTCATGTTAAGAGCAGAAGAAAATTCAGAAACAAAACATATTTTCGATACCTTAGTTGCCTAATTCACAAGACCTGAAGGAAGGAGGAAAATGAAATATGAATGTTCTTCAATGGTGACCAGACCAGCGTGTTCTTTAAGGAGTGTCTGTCTTCACAACTAAAGTTGTGACAACTGCAGAGCGCTGTGAACTGAAATGATTCTGTTGTAGCAAAGCAGTGTACGGAGGTTACTCTAGTTGGAAACATCTTAATAAATAAATGAATACCATACGTTACTCTAGTCCTTTCGAAGGGAAAAGGAAGAGAACTTTGAAGACCGGATGATGATTCATAGGTTTGTCCGCTGCACACAGGCAAGAATCCTAAACTCGACAACAAATCAAGATTTTTAATCAAGTGTTGGATGGTTAACATAGGGCGATCGAATAATGATCAAAGAAAGAGTAAACATTGAGAGTCCTAATCTTCAGAAATGATACATAAGCAATGAGAGTAAGTATACATAAACGATGAGATACATATACGAGTAGACTGAAAAATGGTCGTAGGACGTGGTGAGGGATTTAGTTATTGTGTTAAGGTGATATTTACACGACCTTTCTGTCTATGCTAAGCAGATTTTCATTAGAAATAACTGTATATATCTTGAGATTGCAATGCAAGCTCTGGAGGAATACTGCAAAAAAATAATGGAAGTTTCCTCAGTAAATCGCAAACGTTTCCTTAACGTTACTGTGCCACATGCACAACCAGTCCTGCGACACGTGACGTCATCACAGCTCTGACGTCACGAGGTCGTCACGGCCTGGTGCCAACTACTATTTAGTGAAGTCCTATGCGATCACACGTCAGTCATTAATTAGTGGTCTTTGAATTCAAGCCACGTAAAATATATAAGTTGCGGTCATGTTTTAATTCAGAGTGCAGTACTTGAAATGTGTATTTTCTCCTGTAACGAGTTATCAAAAGGAATGAGAAGTGAAATACTTCACTGATATAATCGCATTTTTATAAGTTTAGAAGTACCGAAGCAATACAAGGCTTGATGCGGTTTTGCCGGGTTACAATGATATCATTTGAATTTTGATAAATGTCTTTCGAGCAAAATAGAATGCATCACTAGTGTTTTAATGCCTGACATCTTCGAAATTAGAATAAAACTGACACATCATTATAGTGAATTTTATCGATGGTAACCGCACGGATGGATGAGCAGCATCAGAACAGGTTGCAGATAGGGAGAGCAAGTGAGTGGAGTTGCTTGTTGCTCCGCCCCCCGTCCCCTCCTTCAGGTCCCTCGTCATCGTGTATATAAGGAGAGAGGATTGCGTCACGGCTTCAGTTGTGGCGTGCGCCTCAAGTGTTAAGGAAGTAGCACATTGAGCTAGACTGTGATTGCAGTGACTTAGGGTGCCAGTGAGAGAAATACAAGTGTTTTCTGTTGCTGCTAATTAAATCGACATCCTGGAGGACACGAGGTACAGTGCAGGGGCATCGCCCTGCAATGTCATGGAAGCTCCACATTTATATGATTCAGCAGAATACAAAAAAATGGCAGCGGGACTTAAAGTTAAAGGGTCACTGTCTCTATTTACAGACGAGTATGGTGATTTGAGTGAGTTCAACACATCGGAAATCTCATTGAACCTCAATAACCTCATTGATGACTCCCATTTCAATGACTCACAGTTCAACGAAGGACTCATTCAAGAATTACAAAGTCTTAACGTTGACAAAAGTGCATCACCAGTTGGTCAACAATTAAACAATAACAGTCTAAACCAGATTGCGCCCAGAGGCCTCTCAGCTAATCCCATCAACGGGAATGGCAATATCCACCCAAATATGTACAATAATGCTTTAGCTTATTTGCCTCAGCCCGTACACAATCCTAACCAGTACGAGCGCCACTACCACCAAGACCAAAGAAATATTAAAGAAGAACCGCGGGATCAAACTGCTCAAGACTACGCGGCGTGCGCGCGTGTTGCTTACGCCAACAATAATGGGTACGGCGGGGGAATAGTTCCGTATGCCCCCATGACCCCCGCTACCTTACCTGGGTCTGACCCTCTAAAGTCCCCACTCAAGTCCCCAGGCTGTTTAAGTCTGCCCTCGAAAAACATCAAGAAGAACGTAGCGCCGGGCACAGAGGAGTACCGAAGGAGAAGAGAAAGGAACAACATCGCTGTGAGGAAGAGCAGAGAGAAGGCTAAGGCGAGGTCTCGAGATACAGAGGAGCGAGTGAAGGTGAGGAATATTTTCAAGTCAGGCTTACGATTGCAAAAAATATTGAAATCGGGAAACTGGCAACGTGCGCACGCATTTTTCCTTTATTTGAAGCTATTTCAGTCGTGCAGTGCAAGTTAATGAATTCCTTTCTCCTTCATAATGTGATTTTCTTACTTAAATTGGAAAAGTTATTGGAAGACACGACGAGTGTTTGTTTTGATGTTTAACACATTTCCTAAAAAGTGACCCACCGGTGGGTCACTTAGGTTAGGTTCTGTAACTCTTTCCAAGTTTTTTAGTGATTATGTGTACAAAGTATATATTTGCACCGGCTAGGCAATCGTAGAAAACGTATTAAACAAAAGCCTTCAAAAATGTAATCATCACTTGACATTATGATGGTGTTTGTTAAGTATACCGTATTTGATGTTCATAGGAAGCTATAGGTAATTTGTCTATTTCTTGCAGCCAAAGTCGATGCGACAAAATAAAATTTTATTTCAAAACGCACTTTAGTTGAAATAAATTTGACAGAAGTGCGTGACTGTTTTCCATTGGTTGTTGTTCATGCATAATTTTGTGGCAAATTCATTAGAAAATATGATAGAGGATACACTTCACTAGTTAACTAAATACTACATTAAAATTAAACAATGGTCGAATTTCTTTCGTTAGGTTAAGGTTTGAAAAATATTTGATTGGCGTAAGGAGCTCATACAGTGAATGAGTTAGTAATAATTAGATTGTTTGCGTAAACTGTTGGAAAGTGTAGTTCAATACTACGTCGATCTGTGATTTGAAGAATTAGATGTCATGCATGTTTTCACATTAACAAGGATATAGCAGAACATAATTGATCGATACATACGGAAAAACATGCTAATGTTCCGCCTGCATATGTCCATGAGATACATAAAGTAAGTTTCATTCGAATAGGTACACAGAGCGCGCACTTGTTGAAGTGTAGTGTGTGGCACACATGTCAAACTAGTGTGTGGCACACATGTCAAACTTGTGTGTGGCACACATGTCAAACTAGTGTGTGGCACACATGTCAAACTAGTGTGTGGCACACATATCAAACTAGTGTGTGGCACACATGTCAAACTAGTGAGTGGCACACATGTCAAACTAGTGTGTGGCACACATGTCAAACTAGTGTGTGGCACACATGTCAAACTAGTGTGTGGCACACATGTCAAACACTTAGTCCTGACGGTGGCAGCGACCTGCAGAACGGAGAGTGGAAGTGCAGAGGCACGGTGTAGGGGAGGGAACACTTCTAGCGTGAAAGTGTTCTACTTTGTTAGCTGACGGAAGTACTTACTTTCCGCTTACGAGTGCAGCCGCGACGCAACTCTTGGACGACTCTCGCTCGTGCTGACTGCAGTGTCCGAGTGTGGGGCGGAATGGGGGTAGTACATAGAATGGGTGTAGTAGAATGGGAACCTGTGAGGTAGTAGAATGGGAACCCCGGAGGTAGTAGAATGGGAACCCGTGAGGTAGTAGAATGAGAATGGGAACCCCTGAGGTAGTAGAATGAGAAGGGGAACCCGTGAGGTAGTAGAATGGGAACCCGTGAGATAGTAGAATGAGAATGGGAACCCGTGAGGTAGTAGAATGGGAACGCGTGAGGTAGTAGAATGGGAACCCGTGAAATTAATAGGGGATCCGCCTAAAAAGTAGAAGGTGCATCCATGAGGTGGAAGGTGAACTTGTAAAGTCATAGGTGAATACGTGAAGCGGAGACTGGAGTCTTGCAGTAGCAACTACATATTTTCATAAGACAGCAGGTGTAACCATAAAGTGGAAAGGGAATCGGAATGGTGCTACGAGTGAAAGGAAAAGTAGTTTTCCTTTTCATTTCTAATCTAAAATAAAAAATACTTGAATTCTTTACTAGCTTCCGATCCAACTCAAAAGAATAATTTGCATTATGAAACTTTTATAACAGTGATCTGTTTCATTTTAATTGCGTTTTATCACATTTTATTCAACAACAATTAAGTCTTGCAACGTTCCTTTTCATTATGACCAAGTTTAGGACTCGTAAGAGCTTACAGGCTGTCTTTTTCCGCACGAGTTTTTCCGTTTCATGGTGCTGCCGAGGTACAAATGTCGTAATGCGCAGCAGCTTTAGATTTTTGGAGCTTTCTTTGGATTTAGAAAATGTTCATTGTGTTTTGTATATGAATGTTGTGTTTATAGTTAATTATATTAGAGGTGACATAACACAGTAATTTATTATTGAGTGATACAATTTTCGTCCAGGAATAGAAACTGCTGGCGGTCCTCACATTGGTTCGGAATCAATGGCTCATTTCCATTAATTGTGTGTAAGCAAATTTATGAAGTGTTTTACCCTCCAAACTCTACCATGGACTTATTCGTCAATATTATTGTTATTATATTATTATAGTATTCGGCCTAAAAAACCTACTCTTCACTCACCCAACACACGTTTGTTCTCTAGCATAGTTCCTCTACGAGCTCGTGTCAAGGAATTAGCTAGAATTATAAATTTCACAGTTTTACTCTTCAATTACGAACACAAAACTGTTATCAGGAATTTTTTAGTATGTTACAATAAACCAATGAAAGAAGTCAATAAATCAACTGATTGGTACGGTAAAATAGAATATTGCAACAGCAACGAGCTTTTTGGTCCATCTTAGAGTTACTACTCCGGTCCCATGTCGTCTATAGTTAAATCAGCAATCACGCACAAGCATCTTAACTCGTTTGTTGCGATGCGACCCACCGGTGGGTCACTGAGGTTAGGTTCTGTAATTTTTTCCAAGTCTTTTAGTGACTATGCGTACAAAGTGAAGTTTTACACCAATCAGGCAATCGCAACAAACGTGTTAATCATGCACAGGTGTTTTAGTCACTTTCTAACCCTTGATCCACACACAAGCCTCAGGAGTAAAGAAGGATCGGAGGAGGAGAGGTAACCGACATACTCTCAGTCATCAATTTTTACGGAATAATTACCCGACTCCCAGTACACTATAATTATATGATATGACAGTAGTTAAATGATTCATAGTACACAATAGTTTATAACTCATGGTACAAAAAACTAGGGATTATGGTACGCAAATGTACAACGTTGGCTGTGTATGGTAATGTATGAATTAGTGCAACTTGTTCTCAGTGTGTGCTGGGTTATCGGTTACCTTATCTGAGTGCACTGTATGACGATGATAACACTTGTAAGTGCGAAGTTCTTATTAATATCTTATATTGGTTTGGTTTCCTTCCCTTCTCAACACAAGACGTCACGCAATACAGACATCCTACAATTCTTGTCACAGCGCATGGTATGAAATAAGAGCTGGGACTGCTTTATGTTAACATTGTATGAAGATCTTAATTTTGTGTTCGTTTAAGACAGGATATTTAATATTTAATTTAACGTTACTTGTCACGCAAATACTATGAACACTCATCTGTGCACTTTTAGTAGCTTGCAAGTTCAGAGGCAGATTTGTAATGACAGTTCAAGCAGAATACAGTAAGGCATAAATTGTTGCATACATGGAAATTGAGAATTTTTAAAGAGAATTTTTTTAGTAGATGCAGACACTGTCATTTTGATATCATAAAGTTAATTTCACTCAAATCTCTCATATTTCTGTCACACACTTTTGAACTGTGTCAACCCTTCTCGAAGCAACCGCGCTAGTTTCTTCAATCACGTAGAAATAATCTCAAAACTATTTGAATTGAATGGGTGGTTCGAAGAAAAGTTTCTTTTCATCTGTTTAGCGAACACAACTGAGGCATAATCGACAAGGAAGTACAGTCATGGTGCGGAATGAGACACGAAACTGCAGCAGCAATTTTTTCAACCACGTATGGTGCGCGCGCCGGACTGCCAAGTCATCGAACAAACTCTCTAAATAATATTAGCAGTGACCGCCGACGTGGTTCTGAACCGCGGCTCTAATTTTTTTTCTAATACCAGCTGCCAGATGCACAAAAATGAAACTCACTCGTTGACCTCTGTCATGTCCTATTAGGCCTCGCTGAAGTTTTGTGCGCAGCATGAATTTTCTAGTCACGTCTAGCTTCCGTTTATTCCAACACCTTAAGTTATCACGAACAGGAGGACATATGAGCACTTCCATCATGAAAAGCCATTTCAATGCGATATCCTCCGTGAATGTCTATCAGCTATGAGAAGCTCTTAGACCGAGCAACGTGAGAAGGCAGATCCCTCTTCGAGTTCAGTGACCTGACGTTAGTACAATCGTTTGCAGTTCGTTCACCTTCCGGCAACGATGTTGCAACGACCGCCACCGAGACGACCTGGAGCATTCACGCTCAGCACTACCGCTTCAGAGAGCGCCATCTTTGGCCACATGTCTACCACTTTTTGGCTCGGGCAAACAATATTAGAATGCATACTTTCGGGCTTCACCATGCAGTCTATCACATAAATGACATTTGTGCTGTAATGGTGGTCGATATGATGGCCGAGCGTACGCGGTATTGAAGTGCTTTTTCACTTTCGAACTCACGATTTCTAGTCGTCCGAAATCGATAATTAAACTAAAGAATGCAGGTTTGAGCTTTGATCACGTTCGAGCCAGCTAGTCTAAGTTTGTGTTTGCGGCAACTATTAAAATCTGGTGTTACGTTGCTCAACTGAAATGCAATGCTCCTGTTACTTTTTTCCAAGATGTAGACTCATGGTCGTACCTCTGACTCTACTGCTACTGAGAACTACAGGGTGTCTCAAAAAAATGTCCTCGCACTTTGAATGACGAGAAAACCTTTAGATATGAACATAGAGTAAAATGGAACATCTTCGAATACAGAAGAAAAATGTAATTGAAGAATCATGTTCGCAAATGCTCAAAACAAAAAAGGCCTGCAACACAAAAAATGCAGCATGTTAGTGGCAGTTAAAGTGTGAGTACAGTTTTTTGAGACACCCTGTATTTCGCCTCAGAACAATGAATTTTACTTAAGGTAGATTGACCAACAAGAATGTAGCGCAGACCATGTTGATGTGAACTTGTAGTGTAGTAAAATCTTTCCTCCAGAATTGCCGCGTTATTCAATAAAGTGCATTTGCTTCTGACAAAAGAAAAGATGGGTGGCGCATGTGTGTGTTTTTCTGACGTTTACCAGGAGTCATGGGCGGTCAAAAGGGATGAGCCATGATTTTTTATTGACATCGCTTGGTTCACTTCAAACTGCCAAGGAGAAATGAGATTAGTAGATAAACCAATTTAATAAACAAAGCTTCTCTCTTTCCAGAGGAATGGAGGCGCCAATTTGCATACATGCGTCACATCATCTAGTGCTATAACCATATTCATTGTTCGTATTTTTAAAATTTCCATGCTGACATGCACCTTATCTCTACCGTGCAGGGACTGACGCGTGAGAACGATAAGCTCATCAAGAAGTGCGAGTTGCTAACGAAGGAAGTGGCGGTCCTACACTCTGTCTTCACGCAATATCTGCCCGAACACGTGCACCGGGAAGTGCGCAAACAAATGGAGAGTTTTCAGCAGCAGCACCAACATCTACACTCCATGTGAACTTCTTCCCCCCCGCCTCACGTGATGGATAGGGCGGGTGGGGTGACACCATCACTCGCTCCATCACCTACTCATGATAATCATCATCACCATCATCATCATCAGCCTCACTTTTCACACGATAATCATTCCGTGTCGGATGTATATGATCCAGGTTCTCATTTGCACACTCCTGACTTGGGCGTTCTCAGTCCGGGAGCTCATTATAATCATCACATCGGGACAGACAGTCAAGAGTCTGGACCAAGCTTACCGGACTGCAGAGTTCACCCCTACAAGCACAACTTTTGTTCTGATCCTGCCTTCATGGAGCATGATGTCCAGAGCACCACACAGTCACCGTGCAACCCTGGAGTGCACGTAACTTCGTATCCTAATCACAGTTCAGAGCACGACTTATACACTTCAAACATCAGTCCTTATTTTCCTAATATTCCATAAGGTCTTGAATCTCACAAATGATTAAAATTTAAACTCTAAACGCTCGTTCTTTATTCATTTTCGAGACGTAGAAAATTTCGTAACACAGTTTACTTAACTAAGCCAGATGTTTAGCATCATACAGGGTGTGGCATAATTCCTGTTACATCTCTTCAAATCAATTTCAATAATTATTGTTTCGAAAATATTACCTAATGTAATTTTATAGAATTAATTATCAAGGATATATTTAATTTTTTGCCGAATAATTAGCCATTAACTATTAACAATGTCTGTAAAACTGATGCAAAAGTTCAATCTAGAGAAGCATGAAAAAGGATCGACTCCATCCAAAATATTGAAACTAGAGAGAGACTTCAAAATCAACAGAATGTTGATAAAAAACAAGTGAAGCCTGCTCTACTTCTTCCCAGAGTATCAGTTCTAAAGCCAAAATTGAATGAATGCTGGAAGAAAATACCCTTAGAAGTAGTTCGTGCAGCCATTAAAGACTTTCGTAAAAGACTTCGCAAAGTAATGAGAACAAAAGAGAAGCATTTTGAATATTTTTTGTGGTCGTAGATTAGTAAATTACCTATTATTGGTTTAAGTCAAACCTTGAAATAAACGTCTTTTTCAAGAAAGAAATTGTTTTGTAACAGTATTTATGCCCCACTCTGCATAGACCCAAATCTCTCGAGAACGATGCCTGATTCAGATAATTGACCAGTTTTTGAGTGAAACATGTTTCCAGAGTTACTTTAAGTTATCCTCCTTGATCCCTTTTGTGTTCAACCAAAGGTCTTTCCTTCGTAGGTTTGATCGAATTCTGTGATTGCTCGTTCTTCATTTCTTTATTCATGCTCACTCATCGTTGAATTATTAAGGTATTGGTTAATGTTTGACTTCGTCGATAAACTGTGCTTCCTATACGTATATGGTAGGACGTGAACTGATTGTTTCTTGGATGTCGATAATGATTCTTTTGAGCCTAGTGTTGTTACCTGAGTAGCTATGTGTTCGATTGCTAAATGAGTTGTCTTGGATTTGTTGGTAGGCTCATCTCTTGTTTTTATTATGTGTGTGAAGTACTCATGAGTGTCTCTTGTTCTTCTTTATGCATGGATCTATCCCATGGAAAACCAGTCTTCTGTTCACATCAAATGCAGTTGTGCAGTCAAAATTACGCTCCATACAAACTCAGAAGACCGAGGTATCTCTGGACTTAGGATAGAAAATGACCGTCAGTTCGTTGTACTAACCAATACCATGTGTGCGTTACAAGAGTCATGGTCCATTCTCTATTACTAATTTGTTGCTTCACAGTCCCATACATCTTATAAAATGTTGTTCTCGTCATGGATTGCCTTAGTCAAGGTTGTGAAATTACTTATGTTATTAAGTCCTGGCAGAATGGCTACTAAGATTCATGAAACATGTGTTATTCTGCACTACGTTTGTGCTGCTACTATTGGAATCGATTTACCTTTGGGTGAATATAGTTACGCTCAGCTAGAATTTACCCTGAGTTTATTCTTTAGTGTCTGTTGTTTGCCTCTATCCGTCTACTTATTGTGCAGCTGTTAAATCTCAAGCAAGTCTGAAAAGATTTGACGTTTTCGTTTTTTTTAATTATTCCTCTCAAGTTTATCTAGTACGACAGACATCATCATTTTGATCATATCGTTTTGTCATATGCACAGTCTTCTTAGTTCTATCAGAAGTATTTGGTCTCTCTCTTTGAAGAGTATAGATATAGAGCTATTTATCCACCAGTTGATTTTGATTGTACATACAGGTGATCCGGTAGCTATTCCATCCGCTTCTGTGCTTGGAACTATTTTGTAGTTGTTTCGTTTGTATTCTTCCTTTAATAGATGAAGTAGACTCATTATGATATAGCAAAACAATTTATTTAATATTTAGATAACTGAAGCCCACGACTATTGTTGCTCAGCTGGATACGCTAAAACCATAGTGCCGTTCTGGCCCATTGCAAGATCTTCCTGCTCTCAAGCGCTCACAGAATAGAATAGAATAAGGCAATAGGAACGAGCCGTTTGGCTCATTCTTGGTTCAATACCGAAGTCCCATGCCGTCAAGAAGTCCCATGCCGTCTAGAGAGAAGCGTTGCCGCGTAACTTGTATGATAAACTTGTTGTTTCTGCCCTGATGTGCTGGATTTGTGTTTGTGCTACTATATTCGACATGATGTGTACTACTTGACGTTGAATCATTGAATGCATGTTCATTGCAGTGCCTTCCCATCGTGATATTAAAGTCGAACTCGAACTGACGTAAATACATAGGTTGTGCTTCTTTAGGTTCCTTCTAAACGTTTGGATTTTAAAGTATGTTTTTATGTACACTTTGCTCAAGGTGCTATACACCAGATATGTTGGACACCTTTCACACGATAAATAAACATTATAAAAACTACGTACGTTTACCATTTTCATATGGAGAGTTTCGACCCAGCAAATAGTACTTCAGCTTTCAATACTAATGAGTATCTCAGATGAACTTCTGACGTCATGAAAAGTACTTGACACCTATACATTAACGAGAGATATAACGTGTTATTTCAACTGAATGTGAAGTGGTAGTTAGAAGTAAAAGTTCAAGGATTGTGAATCAACATTTTGAGTATTATGAAGCAAGCTATGGTTTACTGTGTTCATGGAACAGTACGGTGATGCGGATCATTGAAGTTCGTGACCAGAATGAAGAACATATCTTGACTTTTTTAGGAGCTGTTGTTCTGTACAAATATATTATGTCTCAATGTTACGATGGCCTTAGGGAGATTTCTCTTTATAATTATCGTCTGTTATAAAATCAAATTAATTTTTGTATTGAGGTTTACTAAGAGATAGCCATACACGTGTAATGATCTGCTCGTCTATTTTTATCCTAATTACTGGCAAGTCAGATCTCGACCGTCCTAAACCTCGACCGTCCTAGACCTCGACCGTCCTAGACCTCGACCGTCCTAGATCTCGACCGTCCTAGACCTCGACCGTCCTAGACCTCGACCGTCCCAGACCTCGACCGTCCTAGACCTCGACCGTCCTAGACCTCGACCGTCTTAGATCTCGACCGTCCGCTGTGAACACTGATGATCAGCTTCGATGTACCAGTTTAGGCTTTCATCCGTCGAAAATTAATGTGTTCATTATTATCAATGCCAATTTGATACACGAAAGTTTTGCCATGACATCCTCTGATCAAGTTACAATTTAAAGTTTTGAGAAGCGCTAAACATCTCTTACTTTCGCGTCGGTACGACCGAGCCAAGTTAATAAAGCTGTCTATTTGTAATAATTCTTCTTTTTCAATCCTGAATTGAAGACTTAGTGTAATAATATATTGAAATTAGGACATAAAGCCTCAATTAACTTTCAGCCAAGTTAGTGTGTTAATGTAACTCTGAGAGCAGAACTTTATTTCTTAAAAAGACACTTTCAACTGTTTTGGATCGGAATTTGCACTGCTAACCAAAGGGTACAAACTAAAGCCTGTTAACACAAATATATTCACTACTGTTGGATATACAAGCCTAGAAATAAGTTGTTCAGGATGTATCCCATCATCAGCATATGTCTAGAATAATCGTGTAGAAAAATAATTAATACCTCCTAAAATTAGTTTGATTTTCGCAACTAAATACCGAAAACGATTTATTCTTCGAGTATTCTGTATTGAATTCACATTTTGTGAAAGGGCATGAATCAAAAATAAGAATAAAATATAATTTGAGCCATACCTTTGCTAAACTGTTAATTATTTCGAAACTCGATAGTAAGGCGAATGCCTCTTTGACGTCGAGAGCTTATGGTGTGCTGATGGCATCAATTTATCGTTGAAACAACACCACGACGGAAGAAGATTACCTATTTCAGCTTCACTTCATCAGATTGCAATCAAATCTATACTAGGGCATACAAGCCGTGGACCAAAATCTGAAAAGATACTGCAGCTCGTATCCCCTTTTCGCCCCAATAACCTCATTGCTTATTTGACTCCTTTTTTTCAAACATTCCCCAAAACGTTTATCTCTCTATGTCAAAGGTAGAAGACTATTAGTTATACAAAATTTTCCAGTACATGAGTACTGTTACATAAAGTTGAACGTAAATGTATTTCAAACATATTTTTAATGACAATTTCTATCGAGAAGAGGTACTGGGGTTCAAAGAACAGCACTCAGGGTTTGGACTGCAGTCTATCAACTGAATACCACTGGCGTAGACCATCAAATAATCATCGACAATTAACTGTAGACTTTTACTATACGACAATTGAACTGATCTTAGGCACCTGAGTGCTGAGTGGGAGTTAGACTTAATTGTTGAGCTTGACAGACATTCTGGAACATCCTGCATGGTGGAACAGCCTCCCTATTTTGTCAGAAGTTTAAATTTGTTGTTTTTAACTCAAAATTACATTGAACCAGAGGGTTTCTCAAATGATCTTGAAAGTGCGTGGTTCAATATGTACGCTAATTCATGTGTTACTATTTCCTTTCTGTTCTTCTTAAGTAACAGGCATTTCAATTTTCATTAAGAACTTATATTCACACACAGACTTAAATTCAGCAACACTAGATACATTTGGCCTTCTGATGCAAACTTCTGTAAACAAAACAACTTTTTAGGAAATTAGGAGTAAATTTTATAACAAACGGTAGACCTTCTCTTCTGACGGTCCTTTTTGTGGCTCAGAAATGAAGAAGATGTTGACTTCATGTTATTCGGAACAGTAGGTTTCATGTTATGCATCGGAGAATATACGATATTTTCAAATTCATTTAACAACCAAGACTGTGCTGCAAACTCGTGAGTTGTCAATATCTTAACAGTAGGCTCAGACTTTTTTAAAATGCATGAGATCTTTGAAGTGGAGAAACAGGAGAAAAGGACAAACTCCTTTTGCAAACATGCAGGAAGTCGAATTTGAATTAGTTCAAATTAATATTTGTTATTTGCAAGTTAAGGGTCTTACAGCATCTACCTGCACCACAAAATATTTCAAGGCTGTTTGAAAGCTGGCATTCAAGAAAAGTGACTTGCGGCGCGCGTTCGCAAGACTTGACGAGTCGATCAACTGATCTCCAGACTTCAATTTCGCGATCCTCAGATGCTTAAAATCGCTGCCGCTCAACAGCAGAGACTTGTCTTATAATATTCGAGCATTGCTCTAAGTTACGCAACACTCGATGTCAATAACCAACGATACTGATGTGCACGCAGCGCGTGGAGGGCTCGATCATTGGTCACAGCTAAGCATTGTTCGTTGGAATGATCCCGTTGTGAGCGTCACTTAGTGTTGACATAAGATGCACAAGAATTTCCTGTTTCGCGTTGGAAAGTTTATCAAGCGGAAGGATGCGGCAGTTGGATGTGGTGGCCAAGGCCACAACTAGGAGGCAACCAAATGCATGTAGCGAGCAGTTGAATTCCCGCAAAAATCAACCTTCGGGACTATTAGTACGCAAATTTTAGGACTCAAGAAAAAAAGTGGTAACGCTGATCCTTAATTCTATTCCATTTCATGGTATTTTC
This sequence comes from Trinorchestia longiramus, assembly GCA_006783055.1. Taxonomy (NCBI): domain Eukaryota; kingdom Metazoa; phylum Arthropoda; class Malacostraca; order Amphipoda; family Talitridae; genus Trinorchestia; species Trinorchestia longiramus. Next base: position 149,722 of record VCRD01000526.1, read on the forward strand.
TTACGATATACTATGTTGCCAAAGTTCTTTCCCTACTATCACGCTTATTTACTATCACTCATTCAACAGCTAATTTTTGCAGCGCCAGCGCATAAAAATCTGTATACAATTAGTTTTGAACACACATCCGAACTTGAAGTAGTTTATAATTCACCCAGCGCAGTTTTGTTCGACTGTTTTCGGGCAGAAGTCTAACCCTGAACGTCTTTTCTTTTCCCCTGAATATTTCAATTCCTGACAAAAACACGTAAAATATTAAACCTAAAGTTTTGAGTTATGTTTGAACAAGATGATTAAATTTACAATCATTTGAACGAGAATTAATGAAGTTATATCACCAGCTTGGTCGACTGGTGAGCGAATCTGCTTGCGAGCGGAAAGACCCGGGTTCGAATCCCGCTGCCGACATGGTTGACGCAGCTAGAAATACGGCATGGGACTTGGGTAAACAACTGAATAATTATCGAAGTAATTATCCGACCCAAGAATGGTCCAGAAGGTTCGTTCCTATAACCTCATTCTATTCTTATATTATATTATGAGAAGTCACCTCTTATGAAACCTGCACATTGAAAGTTGTTTGCTCATTGGTAAATAAATACGAAATTGACGAGTCTGTAAAGTTAGCGGCCTACTTTACTTCATTGCTCCACTAACAAATTGTTGAACGGCTTAAGAAATGACGCTTAAAAATGTAAAAGCCATAGAACGGAATTTATTCTTCGACTTCCTCGTAGGGCTTAGTTGTCATACACACGTTTATGCTCACAGTAGCGATACTCGTCTGAATGTCCGATGCAGTTTAACTGAGCAAGAACTTCTTGAAAATTGCTGCCAGTGTTCTCAGGGCCAATGCTCGAATTTATTTTCAATCATCAGCTAAACTTTGGAGCAAACGAACTGAAAAGCATCTCCCTCTGAAACATACATTTCTCACGCTCCCCTCAAGGTACATAATTTTATTGATCACTTCTTTGGCACCTACAAAAATAACACTATCACCAATTGCGGCTGCCAGCTGACGTGCGATGTCAATCTTACGGATGCCACGATCTCCGACGCTCTACACATCAGACTCTCCGATTTGCGGACCTACGCTGGAGAGAATCACCGTCGTATTCACTCCATGCAAGTTAATGTTGCTTGTTGTGATGACTTTAGTATTGGTACCCACTGTGTATCATCATGTTTGAAAGAAATAACCCTTTCAAGTCTAGTGGTATACATTTTATATCTCCGAAGAAGTCATGTTTAATGCTGGGTGGTACAGAAAACATACCACTTTTTAAAAGTGAGTTCCTGCGCTGCTCACCAGCTCAAAATTTGTACGACCCCACCATAAAATAAGGGAATATCCTTATGAATCTATAAATTTTTGAGCATGTTATACATTTCTTCACATCAAAAGTATGAGCCTGAAAGTGTGAAGAGGCTGAGCAAGCGACTGAAAAGTATGAAAAGAAACTGAACAATGTCGAAGGGTCATGATGCAAAAGGACCAACCAAAATAAAATTACTGAGATCCTTCAAGCTCCCCAACAGAAAGAACTTGAGATCAAGCTTGAACTTCTCTGTGCATCTAACAATGCTTTTGGGAAGCTGCTATCCTCTAGAAGCCAAAGGAAAAAGTTTCTTTGCAATGGAGTAAAACACAATACTCCACATTGTGGATTCATCTCGTTTTCCTATCTGATTCCTAAACGTATCAAACATTTGTAAACACACTTTCTTATGGCTGGAACGGATAAAAATTTAGTTAGCAATCGAATTATAAGTTAACTTGCGATGATAACTAGAGGCTAGGATAGATGACAAGTTTTCTAGCTCAGTCTTTAGTACTTTTGAGTACTTTTACTTTTGCAACGCCAGTCATATTTTGCTTACTTGGAATTCCATCTGCCAATTTCACCTAGCTTGAAAACTTCAAATTTTCGTTCATTATTTATTCATTTTTAAGGCTTGTAAAATTAAAAAATATGGCTTAGCTCAACACAAATTGCTTTGATGTGTGAAGTAGTTATCACTCGACCTTAATTTTCGTCTAGAGAACAATATCTGTTCTCAATTAATAGTTTAACAGTTGAGTTTTAAAGCAAACCCTAGTTCCAAAACAAGGTGAGAAATTATGAAAATTACCATTGTCATGGAAAAAACACTTTCGTACGCTTCAACAGTGAAATAGGTTATAGTTCGCTTCGATAATAAAGTTAGCCAATTGACGTGCTTCTCAAATGAAGCTTTCTGCCGACATAGATTGCTGTGCGCAAAACGTAACAGGTACCAATTTCTTCAAGGTGCCTCCCTGAGCTTCTTCCATTATAGAAAATTATCTCTGCTTTTAAAACAATGTTCATTGCAAGCAATCAGCATGTTTGACCTAATACGGTACCTGAAAGTCGTTTAATATTAGGACATGCACTTTTGAAAAACCAGTAAGTTGTAGAAGTGGTCCATTGTCGTCTTAACATTATGCTAGAATTCATTTGGGTTACTGATTTAGAGATGACATGATATTGAAGTCAGAATATTAAAGTGGAAATGAACTGCAAGTACGCAGTTGGGAAAAAACGGTAAAGTGTTAATAAAAAGTTGCCGAACGAGAACTGTGAGAGAAATAACAAAACTATACGCTACAGTCAGGTCAAATAATTTCACTAGTTGTGTTCTGCTATTGTGGTGTTGTATGTTGATGTGGACATGACAGATGAGACTGTTCACTGGCAAAGGTGCAATACTTGATAGCTACCAGATTAACCAAGTTTATGCTTTAAAGTTCCGTAGTTTTAACTTAGCTTTCAAATTCTTCTGAAGTTTGTTAACACAAAATAATTCTCTGTTAACTAGAAATTTTGAGACTGGGACTAAATATCAGTAGGGTGAACTCATCTTTTGAAAACAAGATTGGCAGGTGAAATGCGTTTGTGATGCCATATTCACAAGAAATAATAATAGTGGCTCAATCAATAATATTGATTGAGCCACTAATATTTGTGAAGAAGTTGGACGGATGATCGAGAAAAAACAACAGCAACACAAGACTTAAAGTTTTGATACCCACTGAGAAGCGACTGCAGTGGTCCAACACGCGGTAAATGCAACATTGATTGGGCATCAGCATTACTTGGCTTGGCCGCTTTGGTTTACAGAAAGTGAACAAACTACTGAGAAGTGACACACTAGGCAATGTAATAAAAAATTAATGGTGTATCATCTCGACAGCGGGAAACAAGCTAAAGAGTAAGATCCATAAAGAAATGGATAATTTTCCCGACAACATTACAACCCAAAACTTTTTCACGAGGACAGTTGAATAGAAATGGATGATCATAAATCACACAAGTTACTCAAGTACTTACAGCCTGTAGTTGTACGTTTTCCGTCGATTTCGACCGGACTTGATCTACGATAATGGGAAGTTCTGTAGCTTATCTCACTCTCTAGAGACCGATCCTCTGCTCTCTATCTGAAGACGTGCACGATTGTGGACGGTCGCTCCTAATCGAAGCCTGTGTCTATTAAGTATCAAAATAACACGCACTTGAAAAGGTATTTAAATACCACTCGTTACTCTCAGTACAAGAAGGATTACTACCGATAATACTCTAGATCACTGAATAGTAAAGCTCGTTCCGTAGTAGTTTGGGTTCATGCAAGATTGCTACCGACAGAGCACTTGATGGAAGGTAAGTCAATCTTTGGTTCGTCGTAGCAAGGTCATCATTTTAATTTTGCTGTCAGGAAAGAATCATGAAAAAAACAAATTGTGTGAAAGAAAGCACACCTGAATCTTCGGTTAAAATATGAAAAAATTAAAAATGAAGTAGCATTTGCACGCAAAAAATGTTTTGCCACTAAATAAGATGAGTTTTGGAATGCATATATTCCATTTTCAGTCCTGCAATAGGCAAAAGCCAAACTCAAAATACACCGATGAGAAAACAATGGCATCAGTGTATCTCTATAACCTAAAACACAATTTCTTATTTAAGTTTTTCCCAATTTTTATTTACGAAGCAATTTTAATGCTAGATTTCTGTCAAACTCAATCAATAAGAACTGTCGGTAAAATATTTTGGATATTTGTTTGTCGACTAACTGCAGATGAAATAAGTATGCAACTGTACAGAATTACCAACATTTATATTGATTCCCAAAAGCTGGAGCGACGAAGAGGTTCGTAGCTGTAATTTGGGGATTTATTTCTGAATATTGATGGTCGGAGAAGTCACCAACACTGAAGAGAGTCTTTCAAGTACATACAAAGTCAGGAGGCCACGTGCCTGAGATATTAATAAGATCAACCCTAACGCGGGCATTGCAGGTAAGGCAGGACTGACTATTAACCCTTTACCGATCAATTTGTTTTTCTAGTTTCTACATTTAAGCTCACAAAGACCGTCTGTACACTGATGCAATGAAGCATGCTGAGAGCCAGGCAGCCAAAAGAACGACGCTGTAACATGCCGAAGCGTTCAAACCTAGTAGCAACCTCATATTGCTCACTGTTTAATTATTAGAACAATTCTCCCAAAGACCGTGAAAGGCGACCGAATAGTCCACTTGGTCGCTAAAGGGTTAATTATAAAAGATTGACGAGGGCATGATGATATTCACACTAATACAGAGGCTTTGAAAGACTCTTGTTCATTAAGTAGTCCGATCAAGCTAGTGTAAGCGTGAGGTTCATTACTTGAACAGCTAAACTCAAACACAAGACAAACGTTTAATTTCGGGAGTGATGGGATCTTCTTTTAAAAAATTAGCTTTTATGAATTAGTTCCTTGATTAAACTTTAGCCTCTATCAACAAAAATATGACTTGTGCAAAATATTCTAGAACGAAGGGTGCATAAAAATGCGTAAACTTTATGTCTTGTTCTAGTGTATTCCCAATTTTAAATCATAAATTACTAGGGGCAAGTAACTGTTCTTGTAAGGGAATATACAGTTACATTAAACATTCCCATAAATCAGCTAGATGGCTATTCTTCCGTTAGGGAGAATTGATAAATTTTGAGAATTGCGAAGACATTTTTCTTCACTGCAATTTACCCCTTCCGTTTGATTTTAACATTTTACGATGCATTTAAAAGCATTCATACATTTTAGGTTTTAAAAGGCACACCAGCACTAGCGTACTGCTGCTGTCCATAGGCATTTGACAGCACAACATCTGACTACTTCACACTGCCCAGAAATGCAAACCCCAGTCCGTGAATGTCTAACAACTAGCACACTGGCATCTTATGGAGTGCTTTATAAAAGCTGGAAGAATCTTCTGTTACGTAGCACAACGTGTGTTTGTGATCTCTTTGCACCAGTCAACTCAATGAATAATTTTGAAACAACTCCACTAACACAACTACTGAGACGTTGCATTTAATTCTCTGTTCTTATTTTGAAACTCACCTTGTTTCTAATTTTCTTCGCCCCCATCAGTTAGCATACAAGGTTTTTAACTTAAATTGAAGATTCAACTGATGAAGTGTAAAAAATCATGATTGAATAAAGGAAAAGCATTACTTGATAAATTTAATATCGCATGGTGGTAAGAACTGCCCAAACTTGAACGGTTATTTAGATTTCCATGAATTTATTAACTTCCAAAACTCACAATGAAATACACATAAAACATCAGAGATTGGAGTTATTTTTGTGATTCTGATGGACGACATTCTAATACAATTTTTGCTCATGAGTCCGAAAAATTCAACAAAGGCCTCCAACTCCGTGCTTGTGGTTGCCAGTAACAACACACGTGTATGTGAGAGGAGTGCAATCACTAAAGTCCCGTAGTTTGTGAGATCCCCTCAGAGATAATAAATGCCAATAAATTTGATGATCCGGAAAGAAATTGACACTTGTTTGCACGATTGAGATGGAATTGTTCCCTGAACCACACCCTTTGACCTTGGCTTCTGTAGGAAAAAGCATCGAGAGTAAAGAAACTCGCTAGTTTACGAGATTTTGGCCTTATTCATATGACGTGCTCACACCACCTAATTTACTATAATATTTAGCATCAGAATTCATCGTAAAGAAAATTCGGCATCCGTTATCATGGTCCACTCAGTGACTGTCGACGAGGGCCGCTCAAGTGCCGCTGCTAGTAGAGGGGAAGTCTATTGCATTATTTACTTCTCTGATTGAATATTTGAATACTTTTGAAATATTTTCGTTTCATGGTGTGATGTCCATTTAATGTATGAAAAAAGAAGCTGGTAAGAAGACCGTTTGGTGGCCATAATATTTTAAAAATTCACTTTCGAAAATAATCCCAAATTCCCAGATACTTCCAAAAAAATCGTCCAGAAATGCTTTCTTATGTGAAAGTTTTTAACAAATATCTCAATCGAAAGATTTAGTTGCCTACAATCCCATAGGAATTATTGGCAATTTTAGTGAAAGACGAAGAAAAGTGTGGTGAGATGATCAATATTATTCTTACCCTGTACACATTAAATTATAGATAATGCTTCCATGTCGTGTGCGAGGTTTCGAAAATTAGCACTAGTTGGAAAAGTTTTATTTTTAGTGAAATAAAGAGGCGTTGCGTTGAGGATAAACATTCTTAATGCTTTGTACTTCATTTATATTCTTGGTACTCTACATCACATATGTATTTTTGATACTTTGTGGACCATATGTATTCGTGATACTCTATGTTTCAAAGATATTCTTGAGACTTTATAGTATACCATTACACAAATAGAATCAAGTTCAAAAAGTGTACTTCAGCCCTCTTGAGTGACTTTCCACTAATATGTATTACACAGTAAATTGTTCGGTTTGAAAACATAGAATTTCAACAGAATTAAGTCACCTAGTCAGTGTCACGCAACAGACTGAAACACCAGCTTGATCGACTGGTGAGCGAATCTGCTTGCGAGCGGAAAGACCCGGGTTCGAATCCCGCTGCCGACATGGTTGACGCGGCTAGAAATACGGCATGGGACTTGGGTAAAACAACTGAATAATTATCGAAGTAATTATCCGACCCAAGAATGGGCCAGAAGGTTCGTTCCTATAGCCTCATTCTATTCTATTTTCCCATTTACGTTTCTTACTTTCAATCCTGCCCTCCCCCCTCCTCTCATCTCAGTCGAACCTGCAAGGCCCGCAAAGAAGAGACAGCTCTCATGAGAAATAAAATGTGCATTACAAATTTGAAAGTTGATTACAATTTTTCATTCATAGGACAATAATTCATGAGTTCAAGAGAACCGTCGTTGACTCGCACTTCTCGATGAAGAAAGCCCCGGAGAACTTACACAAAAAACATGATGCGATCAAACATATAAACACATGAACGTAATAGAGCAAAAGTAGCTTTCACATTGATGTTAATTGTAACGTTTTTACTGTTAACAGTGCACTGACTGCTTAACACGTTTGTTGCGATTGCCTAGCCGGTGTAAATCTTTACTTTGTACACATAATCACTAAAAGACTTGGAAAAAATTACAGAACCTAACCTAAGTGACCCACCGGTGGGTCGCATCGCAACAAACGTGTTAAGTTACTACGCTTACCCAAGCTGTAAAATATTATATTTCGCGTTTAGTTTTATGATACTGGTAGGTCAGTTACATTAAGATACATAGTAACTCTCTTCGCTACTGGCCTTGTTTTGATTTACTTTATTGCTCGTCCTTTACAGTAAATCTCTCAATTCCTTTTAGAAACATAACATTTCTTCAGCTGCTCAGAACAAACAGACACGATCTGTAAGAGCACCTGCATGTGCGAATTCAGAATAAGTTATGCACGAACTTTTTATCAAACGGATGGTCATATATTTCAGTCTTATTAACACAAAGTTCTTTCGGTGAAACGACTTCTCCATTAACGTTTGATAAGTGTTTTGTAGTGAGCGAGAGCAGTGGGAGCATTGATGTCTAATTTGTTAGGGCTTCAAGCACTTCCTTCCAGACAGTCACCCACAACTTCTGTTGTTCGTGTAGCAGTGGGAAATTAGACAAAAACTATCGAAAATAATTCAAGCCACATTCTCCTGAGGGTAATTTCGCTTCGAGATGCCATTAAAGGCGACGTTTTTACGAGTATAGCTGAAACATAAGGTCAGCGCAGTTGTGCCACGTGTGCTGAAGGCTTCTTCCTGAGCCCTGTCTGCAGTACAGGTCTGCGTGCATAGCTATCGGGTGTGACTAGAAACCTTTTTGTTAATATTACTCACATCGAAGGTCGGAGTACTTCATTTTACACTCAAAGGCAGAAAAATTGCTATCGTCTGCTGACTAGAAATTCGGATGCAGTACCAGTGTCTTTGTGGGAATAAAGTTGAATTCGTAGCGAGTATATCACAGCATTCATTGGACGACGATAGGCGTGTTAAATAAAGTATGACCTGTCGTTTTTAAAAAATTTAAAGAATACGTTTGCAATCGTTGCTCACTGTTGAAACTGTTACCCATAATGCTAATTAGAAGCATCACCAGTCATCCTAATATTTGAGCAAACATTGTGGGGCCCTGGAATGAATCGTGTGGAGTTTTGGCTCATTAAAGTAAACGTCGTATTTCCAAAAATTATGAGTCTTTATTGTCTACAGCGGAATCTTAACTTTTAGGAAGTGCATACTGTGAATACAAGGTTATTTTTATAGATGATCCTCATAACTCTCGACAGTCTGTACAGTCTCATTCTTATTCCGTGAATTTAAGAGTTACACGAGACTCGTTTTCAGGGTGTGAGTCATTCTCATTTGCAAACATGGCTGGCTGCTGGTAGTATTTATAGTAGGATCTAGTACAAGTGATGCTTTTTACACATATACATTAACTTTTATTCCACGTTTATTGAACATCGTGAGTACCAAAATTATTTATAAATTATTATTCTTGTCTTCATCATTGGAGAAAGGAATCTAGAAAGTTCTCTTGCACCGCGATGCCAGTTTTATAATTCTCTATTACTCCATTCCCCCGCGCATTCAATGTGGATTTGAAGGTGAGCTTGGATTGACGTAAAATTATGTTTTAATCAATGCTTTGTAGCAATACTCCTACTTGAAGCGGTGTCCCACCCTTGAATACTTTTCAGAGCTACATCAGTATCAGAACATAAAGAAACGTTGCCTAGATCGAAGTACATCGTACTTTGAGTCTATATTTTTACGTCACTTTCGATCATAGGTAGTACATAGATTATATTTCTAGTCTCAACAGGTAGATCGAAGATTTAATTGCTGATAAAGAGTTATCAGTGGTTCTGAATGGCTCCCTGCACAAGATAAATCAATAAAGACTGTGGTGTTATTTTCATATCGAAAACACGTACGTCGGGAAAAGTCCATGAAGATAAGAGTTCCACGCTTTATCTCGATAACATCATTGATGGTGTTTTCAATCATTTGAACAGAGAATTCAGTTACATAAATCTTATAGGTGTGCTACTTCTCAACAGCAAGCCGATTTCCTTCGAGAAATACGTGTGCCTCGATTGAAAAATTGGTGAACAGAAATATGTATAAGGTCTCATAAACAAATGTTAACATGACCGAAATGAGTTGAAAAAGGGTACAGAATTAACATGACCAAATGACTTCATTCATTATAAGTCTGAGACCATTTTTTAGTATAATATCTCAACTGGGTATAGTTTAGTTGAGAGCCCAAGTCCAAGAGAGCGTGAATTGCAAATGCTGAACGACCAGCGCCAGGCAACAGTTAGATCTAACATTATGATCTCTAAGAACTGTCTCATGACCACTTGACATGCAACAATTACGTCCTTTAGAAAGACTGTTTGTATAACGACAGATGAATGTTCTCACTTCATGGCACATTTATGCAATTCTAAATTTTGAAATTGTAGCAAAAAGATTCTTTTCTGTACTGCTGCAAACGTCAAGACAAACACAAAACTATACACGAAAGTGGCTGAACCGCTTTTTGTCAGCACTGGAACTGATGATTCTTTTGTCATCATCTGAATAGTTTTTTCTTAAACATTTTAGTGCACTAGGGATATGCTTATTCGGACTTTATTGGATGTTTCCTACTTATTTGTATTGGTCACGATAATAGAAAGAGTCTGTCTTGCGTTTAACATAGCCGACCTGAACTAGTTTTAAATTACTATGTCATATTTATATTACGACTTCTTCAGGAAACATTCACATGTGAAGTTTACGGCAAGCTATATCTTTTATGGCTTGCCGTAAACTTCGCATGTGAATGTTTCCTGACAAAGTCGTAATTAAAAGGCTGTGGAAAAGGCTGCGGAAAAGGTTGAGCTTGACTTATTGGAATGCCTGGCATTGTGTTCAAATTTTGGAATCAAATCTGTGCGATTAGTACGAAAACCTTCGGACAGAGTAAATTTTATTGTTTGTAACTTCAAATGAAAGTCTACATCACAAAAATAGTAAAAAACATGACTAGTTAGCAATTTTTGTTTCGGCGTTTTGAGTCTCCATTTGTACTGTGTAGGTTTCTAAACTATTTCTTTCGAACAATTTTCTCACAATTTGGGCAAATAATCAGATAAATGTCTTCGAGTGCCGGCACGTTAGTCATGAATCACACGGCATCGCTCTAGGAAAATCTGTCAGAATCAAAATAAACTTAACATGTTTTTTGGAGAACAGCATCACCCTGCCTCTTTTATGGAACCAATGGGCAGTTTACTTGCAGTTTTGCCCCATGGGTGTGCAAATCATTTGCACCTGACCTCGCCCACGCGTAGTCTTCATAACTCGCCATCTGTTTGAACATTATCTTCGCTAAAAAGATACAGAGTTTGAACTTGACGTGGACTACGTAGCGAGTGAACGTCAAACTCGGTACATGACGCTCATATACATACAGGAAGCTGGCCAAGTTAAGAGAGATCATGTGATGTGCACAGGGAAACTGATGTGTATCTGACTAGCTTTAATAGACACAAACTCACGACCGTCATGAGTGAAGCGGTCGCTGGCTGGGTCTTAAGCTTGAGGCTCTAAACAATTCTGGCCAGAACGCAAGCTTGTTGCCATTACACACTTAAAACAGCAGACAAATTCATAATTTTGAAAACAAACCGTAGTAAACTGCAGCATGGACGGACAGAATTATTAGTCCGTCTTATAATTCAATAGTACAAGAGAATGCCCATGATTAGGAAGAAGAAGAATTTGATGTTTTTGCCAGCCAATGGACCCATGAGGGAGGCCGGAAACGTGGCTGCCATCACGTCCAGACGACGAGGATGCGTGTAGCATTTGCAGTCATTAGCGCTCGCAGGGGAAATGTTGACAGGACGTTTCATGTTAATGTTCATAATGCCTCACCCTCCCCCTCCTCCGTGGGGAAAAGGAAGAAGGACTGAGTGGAGGCAGCGCTCCTTTTAACAGATTGATCTGAGCACTGCACCTGGAATTGTCTTGTTAACCTCGAGTTTTAATTACAGACTTAAAATATTAAGGCCACGCCTTTCTCTCGCATAAAAGAACAGCCCAGGGAAAATGAGACTTGAGTGTGTATAGAGCAGAGCATTAAATGAGTCGAAATAACTTTTTCTGCGCAGTTTTTTCCTGGAAAAGATTATTGAAACGAACGATAGACATTCTTTGAGAAAACAATAAATTGTGAACTTTCCCTCGTGTAAATGCTTAAAAAGAACTATATAGGCTGGAATGACATGGGCGTGGGAGAGCCACGACACGCGCTTGCAACATCAGTGTTTCTGATACAACAACGTAGACACAAACAACGAACATTACGACATGGAAACATTCATCCTTGCTGAGCTGGTGGTAGACATCGCTTGTGTAGCGCTACATTTTGTCTTGGTAACACAGGCACACAATGAGCATTGGCTACATACTGTGTGTCAAAACTTTTGGAATAATAAAAAATATATAATATAATATAATAGATTGAAACTTAGTTGAAAAACATGACGTGTGTAAATAATTAGTATCCTTCATCCTTCCTAAAAATGGAAGGGAGAAATCTAAACAATGTTAAACTCTATAAACTCAAACAGGCGGTGGTGAGACCGAGAATATAATGATCTCTGACACTATAAGTTCCTTTATTTCTTTTGCGCGCAGTCAGTCCTGCTTTAAATATCAGAAGTAAGAAGTGTAAACTTTTGAGAGTAAACTCCGAAACTTCTGTTGTACCAACTTTGTAATAATGTTACCAAGTTAAATTTTTCCTCTCATTCCTAAGATGATGTATAATAAATTTCACTTAACTTCATGAGCGAAAGTCTGCTTCTATTGACTTCTGAAAGCTTTGATGTTCAGTATTTGCAATTAACGTGTGTCCAGCTGTTAACCAGTGATGCATGACAAAGCGTTTGTCTTATGGCTGTGGCCATACTGACCGTCAGCGATGCTTGTTTATGTACGAGATTTTCCTTGTATGATAGAAGGCCTTTGATGTTGTTGAACGCGCACTGGAATACTTGTGAATATTCAATTAGAAAAGGCAAATTTTATGAGACAGTAGCGAAAATTTGTGACCATTAATATTTTTTCAAACGTCAGGTTTCTGTAGAGGACCTTACTTTGTTCATAAAATTGACATCTTCATTCGTTCTGTGCTCTTCAAATGGGACCATGAATCATGAGAACTGCAGTGTATTTGGATTGCTCACCGAAACAACGGTGACAACGTAAAAGAAGTGTGTTCTGGTCCTCTCATTTCTATCTACTCGTATTGTAAAACAACATACACCCTCGCAAAACTTGACTGTACAGTATAAATGACCTCATAATAATATAAAAAATGCTTTGCAAATATAATAACGACATTTATTGGTCGTCACGTTGTGAAATAAATTAATGCATGCTGAATACGTCAGTGGAGAGACACAAGAAAACTTCCTCGTATTCTTTAGCAGAAGTTGCCGGTGCTAGCCGTCCATGGCTCGATGCATGAAGGTTGTTGCAGTCATAAATTCTACACTAGGATGAATCGCGCGTCTACTTCCAAAGCACTTGTGGCTTCAAGTACAAGTAGGTCTCAAAATTGCCCAACTCAATCACTAGGTCCACTTACCCTCGCTGAAACGAAAAAAAAACGAAACAAAGAACAACTGTTTGAGCAGAAACGTGTATTTACCATTGAAATTTCATATGGTCTCCGACGTTAATTGTTTTGAGCACATTATTTATAAATTAAGTGTAGGTTTTGCTATATAAAGAAATCATTTCCATTTCTCGTTTACGTGATAAGAAAATATGATTGTTACTTTCGATTCCATAAAGTAGCTCCGACAAAGCTTTTAGTGGTACGTCGAATTTTTTAACGTCAAAACCCTAAACCAACGAACCAGTAACACATTTTGGTTGAGAATAATGCATTGCATACACTAACGTTGGAAATAAATAGAATGAATGCTAGATTATCAATTTCTTCTCTTTTCCTTCAGCGTGTTCAGATCCTCCACACTTTGGCTATAAGAAAAACAAGCAGTCCGCTTCATTAATGCAAATATCATCTTACACTCAGGCTTCAGAGAATTACTAGCAGTTCAGCCACTTACTTCACGATGGAGCACCGTCTCACATAGCGTCCATTAAGACACTTTTGTATTCGGTCATAATTCAAGTGAAATTGGATTTTTTTTAGCAGGCAAACACTGTTGAGTTGCTCTTGTTAATCAAGTTTTTTTTGCAGTCAATGTAATTGAATTTGGTACAGCTAACAATTTAAGTTTCAAAGCTCGTGATTGATGATTAACAATTAATCTTGCTCGTATACTAAGAAATTGATAACGCCTAATTTTCAAAACTGTACAAAATGAAACACTGACAGGAGAAAAAGTGAATTCACAGTCAGACGTCAAAAAATATATTGTAAATGACAACTGATTAGTTTCCTAAAAGTAAGAAAAGAAAAGATAATGACAAAAATAAATATTTTTTGTTGAAACAAAACGTTCTCTAACAAGATGGTATTGCTTGGAGTTTTGATTACATTTTGTTGAGGTAAAATTCTGAACTTAAAGAGAATGACCATGCCAAAATTTAATTTGAACCACCATTTTCAATTTTCCAGAGTATGATCAGGGCAAAACTTCAAAACTAGGAAATCAAAAATGCCACATTTCGAACCAAAAAACTGATTTGTGCATCGTTATACGCCAATAAATTGTAAAATCAAACAGAAAGCTTGCTACTCGACGTCCATTTTTCATATGTTGTCATGCTAAAATTAATTTGGATATAAGAACTTAACCCTGCTAAGTGATATTGAATAAATCAACAGGTTCCTTTGTTTTGTTCTGAACATACCCTGAAATGTTCCCCTCCAAAATCTCATAACCGCGTCAAAAATGAGAATGTACATAATCAGAAGAGAAAATTATTATCATTTTAGAGTTAATGTTCAGGGAATAGAGGAACGTCATTGAGCAGATCACCCTCAGAGTTGAGATTATTAGAAAAAAATATTTGACTAGAAGTCATGTTTTTGCCACAATTTCAGTTTTTGACACATCACTGAATAGGTGGAAAACACATTAAAATTGATAAATAAGGGCAAATATATTATCTCTAAATGTATCAACGATTCATGTAGATAAAATATTGTTTTAGCTTCTCTCAGTATATATTTTTAACACATTAATCGTTAGTAGAAGTATATGTTTGATTCTGAGTTCGTTTGAAGAGCTAGAACTGCAACATGTAACACATCCATCGTTCCCTGGCTGATCAGAAAATGCAACTTAAAATTTAGTTATGCATAAATTCTATGATAACTCTACATCTCAGTTTCTGAGTCCAAACTTGGCATGAATGAGGCATAGAAACTGCAACTCAAGCAACCTTGTCTAGAAATGAGCAATATTTTTTTGTATTCGTAGGCGTGTATTAAAGTATACAATTGTAACACACAAAAATTTACATGCTAGGTACGGATCTATTATTGACGTTATATTTTATGATACATCGTATGAAAGGAAAAATTAATTTGAGAATAATTTTTCTCCAAGGAAGTATAAATATAATTAACACACTTAAGGTGAGTTGGGGTAATTATCGAAGTAGGTCACGTAGGAGTCTAGAAAAATGTCTACATATTAATATAACTTCTAACAATCCTAATTCACTCAACACCATGCCAAGCTAGCTCGTCTTCTATTCCATAAATCATTCACTCAATGACTATAAATCTTCACATTTTTAATTATCATTGACAGCTTTATGACTTCCTAGGCCCACAAGGGAATTTTTTGCTGCCGCATGGCACTTGCTGTACTATAACTTCTGGTTCAATTCTTGAATATATCAACGAGATAGAAAAATATTACTTTCTTCGACATTAATTCCTCTTTAACTGCCATCACACACACATATCTCTCATGGATACCTAAATTTACGAGGATTCAACGGGTACTAGATACATATTTTTTGGCTAACGACTTGTATGAAAAACCATTGTAGTTAATTGCATGCCCAATGTCTAGTTCTCACGTGCTTGTGAGGACATTACGTCAGATGTTAGCTTCTTCAGCAGTGGTATCGTGCCAGCAAATAACAGCTCTGAATGGTTTCCCCATTTGAAGAGATTGAAACGGAATCAAAATTTACGAGTAAATGTTTCTTTATAAACATATCGAAAGAAAAAACTCCAGGCACAAGTTCAGTTGCTTCTCGAACTGCATCCGTTTTCTAGCGATATTCTCTCGGAATCTAGGTTTAAAAGATAAAGTGTGTCTACCATTGCATTTCCCATGACAGTAAATGTTCTCTTGGATTTTGTTTTCTGCAGAAGATTAGAACAAAAGTTCAAGCGAGTCTTGAGCTGCAGTCGTCAATGTCAAACAGTCCTCGCCATGCTGTCACCTTTTTACGGAAATGCATAAAACTCCACCACAAACACACCTTCACTTTTTCAGTTCGTTCAGTGCGTTTTTACGCTAAGTTCAGGGCCGTAATAACATCAAGATGGAGAAATGGGCATTGATGATGGAGGCTTGATGTCGTAAAGGAACAGCAGATCTCAAGAAAGGCGTACTAGACGACCGTTTATGTCCGTAAAATATGTGATAGAGTTATAGGCAACGATCGTTTTGACCATTAAGCATCGAATGTATCTGTCAGTGGAATGGGCATTTCTGACCATAAAATATCATTTACGTTGAGTTTGTCAGTTATAATATTTGCTACTACCAAAGGAAATCAAATATTGTTTTTTAAGAAAACTGGCTTTACGACTATTAATTAGAAAACATATATTAGAGACTTCAGAACGTTTTACGCCCATATATTTTTCCTATATGGAGAACTGTTGAAGATTTTAATTATTTACAGCAGTGTTATCGTATAAATGCATGCCAATTTAAACTTTTCAAGGCAATTGAATACTAACTAAAGCTTATTCGACTCTTGCAGTAAAATTAGCTACGTGAAATACACGTATATCGTTTTCTCCTGCAATTGTTGTTGTAAAAATAGAACGAACAATAATGAACAACTAAATATCAACGTTTTTTAATTCACGATGACTGCAATGTCATCACTTTAAACATCGAACAATGATCGAGCATAATTTCATGCCATAATAAGTCTAATTTAGTACATAAGATTAGATTTATGTAAAACATATTCAAGTATTTTCGAACGATTCAAGTTTAGAAAAACTGCCCTATTTATTAAAAATTTTCCACGGATAAGTGCATAATTTAATCTAAATATATTTTGAAAAGTGCATATCTTCATCGTGCGTCAAACTTACGTACTCTTTTTATTAAACTATGAAGTTATTTAAATCATTCCTTACAATTTTTTCACCATTAGTCAAAAATTACCCTCATCGAAAATTATCCCCAGCTTTAGGGATAATAAAATCCTAAAAAGTTTGTTCATACATGCAATTTTAAGCAGATTGATCGACGATTAGGTCTACAAATTCAGTAGATCCATGAAGCAGTGTCGAAAGATCCGAGGGAAGATTTTCTATGAGAGTTACTTTCGTTAGTGGTTATTCTTTAACCCTTTCGGTACTATGATGCAAATATCAAAACCTTTTCAATATATTTATCATTAAATTTAAAATAAGATGCTTTGTGATGTTTTACGGTCACTTCATTGTCCTGATCAAACTGTAGCTTGCACTGCCCTACCAGCGTTTGCACAGAGACACGTGTTGCTCTGCATCTTGATGAGCGAAAAATGACTGCGGCTACCAGAGATGCCGTCAGGACCGAAAGGGTTAAACAATATAGCCATCAGTCAACTTGTCCCTAAACAACGTAAGGGAGGGCAGATTCGTAGTGAGATGTGAATACTGTATTTAAAAATCCAGAATTCGGTCGGGCAGCCTGAACCTGTGTACCAACTGCCAAGAATAGGCGAAATACCCTTAAAAAAGATTGAGTCACATGTACGAGCGGTACTTCCCGAGTAAAGCTGTACCACCATTTAAATATAAGATGTAACCATATTTTATATCAAATTGTTGGTAAGTTTATGTTGCAAATTTTTGACTACCGTAAACTATCTAAGGCTATACATTTGTACTAAAATATTCTTACGAGTATTATCTTATAAAAGTTGGGTAAGAAACACAAATAGGATATAAAGAAGTTTGTGAGGACGTTGTCGGTTGGAAAAAAATGGAAGATGGTTAAAAATGTCGACTAAATCATTTATTTTTCATGACGTACCTCAAAAAAATTGATTGAAAGCACAGATATGTCTTAAACTCCCAAGACAAGCATTGGGTGATGACAGTAACAAAGGGAAGAAATCCCGAGTTTTTGTATCTCTCCGTAAGAATAATAGCAGAAGAAGCTGGAAGGAAATCATTCCCTGGTCATAACTGAAGTATTTATATAGTGCTCACAGATTTTGAAAGTCTTCTTTTTTATTTCACAACCACATAAACAATCGTGTCTCGACCATAGCTTAGGAGTCACATAAAGTTCGCTGCTTTAATTAGCCTTTGAAGGGATCAATGAATGGGCTATTAATTTCCATATTAATTCGCTGAATCAGTAAGAATGAGGAAGCAGAGTAACGCATAAACTCATTCACTAAGCTGTCTGCATGTCATGCGTAAAATATTCGTCGATATTAGTCCAAATTTTCACTTAGCCTTTGATCTCTTGTTGCTAGCCCATGTTTTAGTAATGTTTGCGATATATGAAGAATATTTTTCAATAGAACTCTACGTAAGCTTAAAACATTAACAATGAATATGGGAAGTTTTTCTACCTCGTCTATGTATATAGGACACACCATGATCCACAGAAACGAGCGTCTGGCACATATGCCGTCCACTCAGAATTGAGTTCCGGCAGAATTTTGACCAAATAGGTCAAGCTTCATGGCATCGTTTGAGTCACTATCTCCTCAGCCATCAAAAGCCTCGAGATGGACCAGCCCTCACACCACTGAATTTAGGTTACGCCCAATATTTGAGGTATTATTAACAGGAATTTCACTAGATCAATTTACGAACTATAGCTATTAGTATTCTGGGTAGGGATATATGATTTCAATTTTCACATAAATTTACTCTCGACAGTAAGTTAAAAGAATGGAGGGGGAATAGTTGTACAAAACTGGAGTAATTGCAGAGTACGTAAAACATAGACTATAATAAAAGAAAAACTTGATCGTAACTGGGACAGTAGAACACGGTATGAATTTCGAATTTAAGCTCTTCAGCAAGCGTTACAATATTACTGAAGTCCTTAGATTTTTTTCGATATCCGAATGCTTCAACAAGGTCAAAATCTATTAAAAAACTGTAGAAAAAAGCACATCATTATCACAATACTACGCTTACGCAGTCACACAATTAATCACATTGAGAAAAAAACATGTGAACTATCGACAGCGTCAACCCTATTGAGAGGCAGAGATCTGAAGCAGCGACAGGATTAATCTAAACGAAGACAGAGATCTGATACAGCGACAGGATTAATTCAAATGAGAAGCAGAGATCTGAAGCAGCGACAGGATTAATCCAAATGGGAGGCAGAGATCTGAAACAGCGACTGGATTAATCCAAATGAAGACAGAGATCTGAAGCAGCGACATGATTAATCCAAATGAAGACAGAGATCTGAAGCAGCGACAGGATTAATCCAAATAAGAGCCGAGAACGAAGGGCATATCGATCTGAAGCTTCACAAAAAGGAATGTCTACTTCCTTCCTTACTCTATGGATCATGACGTAGAAGGTACGAAATAAGATGATGCTTGGGCTGGCCAGTAGTACGTATAATTGGTTACAAAAGCCTAAGGTATTATTAGAGTTCAGGTATTCAGAGGCTAACCTTTAGCTGCTTGACATGAATAACTACCCTCGCCCCATTGAGTCATGCAATTGTTTCTGTGCACGCAATGAAATATTTAGAGCGCTGCGTTTTTTGCAGTTTTTTCTGATCGTTCACTTCCGATTTCTCTATGTATAAAGAATTAACAAGCATTACTGGCTATAAAATATGAGTAAGGGCATTTGAAACAATGGGAAGTAGAAACTGTAAGCCGTAGAGCACAAATCTGAGAACAATACGTGCTATGCATAGAATATTTGAATAAATGTGTACTCTTTATTTATGTATGCAATGCAAAATATTTATATTAGGCTTACATACGCAGTTTTATTATATTTTCCAAACAACCATATCAAATTCATGTAAATAAACATGGGTTATACATTTCTACTTGCTCTTAACACTGGTATCAAGACCGATTTCACACATGATGTGTTTTTTTAAGATTAGCTGAAAAATGGCGTTTCTTACCTGCTTACTATGTCACACTTAATTTATGTCACATTTATGATATAAAAATAACAATGATTGCTAAAATTTCTACTTAAATGCCACGGTAACACGACACCAAGCGGCATCGCTAACAAGCGTTTCAACTTTTGTTTTATTTTCAAGTTTTCACTAAGCGTAAACATGTCAAGATTTTCATTTCAAGTAGGTTGATGAGTGAGAATAAATTTTATTGAAATCCCCCAAAAATTGCGAGTCGTGCTCAGAGAGTATGAAACAAACGAGACATTACTTTAAGCTTTTGATTACGAGTCTTAATTTCATATTAATTAATTATCATAACATCACGTAAATAGGGCGATTCTCAAATTTAGTACGAAATATTGTTTCAATGTTATGGAAGGGTGATCTATCAGGAAGGAATTTCTTAGAAGTTCACAGGAATGTCCTGAGCAAAAGAGGCATTTCCGGAGGCTGTACAAGCGCATCCAAACCGTTGAGATCTCTGGAAATGAGGACATCGAAAATTGTGTTCATCCATATTTGCTCTTACTTTTAATGCATGTTTAATTTTCTTGTATGATGGTGCTAATACAAGACACGAATTTGTAGAGAGTGATCAGCTCTGAAGAAAGGATATGTACAGTTTATGAGATTTAAGTAGGTAGGATTATGGTTTTCAAGTTTGATATTGGAATTTTCTAGTTCTGTTTAGTGTATGTGCACAAGTGGCAAATTTTTCGCCGAAAATGGTAACATTAGACTGAATATTTTCTAGCTTGGTAAATCATTATGTTTCTGCATGGATTCTGAACTGCAAAGCAGAGGAGTGCTGGGACTTTTGTCACCGGGAGTCTTGTAGTCCATTAGACTTACATGACGTCTTTGTAATCTTTAAGAAGAAAACTCGGTAAGATCACGAATATAAAAGTCTATCACAGTGAAGTGAAAAATTCACGTCTTATGCAGTTTATTTTTCCATGGATGAGTATTTGTCTCCATCTCCAGTACTCGTTCGAGTCCCAGAGATATCGTTGGGGCTAGGAATATTCGTTTCTGATGCTTGAAGACAATAGTTGCTTAGACTATTAGAGACATCACAACACGAACGAATGAGAAAGAATATTCATTGTCATCCAGCTCACGAATTGCGAATACCCTTAGACGTGTTGAGGTCAGCGTTTCCAAAAACGCGCTCATTAACAGCACTCAGCCTGCTAACCAACCATCGTACACCATGCATCAGCCTGTTTCAAGAAGTGCACTTGAAGTATTATATTAGCATACATAGTGTCTCTTCAATGGGAGTCTACTCTGAGCCCAGCTCGTCAAGCTTGAATTCGGCACCTCCAACGTAAAACGTCCGAATAGGAAGAGCATTAGTAGCAGTGCGGGGCAGTTCAAGGAGCCTCCCGTACGAATATGATGCCTGCATGGCTCACCGGAGTCCAGAGCCCCGCAGGCGTTGCTCTCAGTGGCGTCCTTCGCGAGTTCGAAGGTGGTCATTTAGATGCCACAGCATCCACAGCGTCCTGCAGAACTGCTTTCTGGCTAGTCAACACCGATGCTTGCCTTGCAAGGCTGGTCAGTCCATCATGACTCATTCACTATGTATATGTTTTTCCATAGAGTGATCTTGTTCTGTCTTTTCTTAAATGATTGGTATTTGCAAGGAACGTCGGATAAATATGGTTCGGACGTCATTGCTAGTGAATATCACTGTTGTTTCAAGGATTTCATAAGGTAACAAGGATACCGAAATCTCTCAGCATTTTCTTACTCCAGTTCGTGCGTCCCAGTAAATTGATTTAATCACTCTGTGCAGCGACCAAACCTGCTTAACCATACGAGAGTTTGCAGGCACTCCTGCATATGGAGATTCCGTTAGTCACCTCTACTGCCACGTATCCAATTTACCAGGAACGCCTCGTGCAATGAATGGGCCACGCCTCCAGGCAGGTTGCCGTAAAAGGAGTCTCGCTGCTGCTGAGTGTAGTCAGCTATCTGCGGCACGCTCGGTTGTGCGGGAACGTTGTGGGGATTTACCTTCTCAGCGCGACACCCTGTGAATGAAACCCCCACCCTGTTTTCTGACCAGTTCATCTAAGTCAAGGAGAGGGAGATATTTGTACGGAAAAATTATTTTTGTGTCGCCAGAATTGGTGTATAAAAAATTGAATTGGTGACCATGTACCAGAATTGGTGTATAAAATTGGTGCATGGGTTAAAATTATATGTTTGTGAGGACTACTTTCAACGATGCGCTGATTCAAAAGTAAATGCGTCAAACCTGTGCAGTAGAGCATTATGTACAAGACTAACTCAGTCAATCATTAAAAAAGTGATTTACTGGTGAATAAGTAAATCCATAATATTGTGCCTTGAAGAGTCGGTCTCCATCCCCAACGTAACGAAGATAACTTATTTTCTTATTCTTATATAATGAATGTAATTAACCTATAGTGCTGTTCAAAACTTGCACTAAAACGAAATATAACATTATTTTAATTAAGAAACATTAATTTGAATGAAATTATCGTAAATTTTAAATAGAAAACGAGTAAAATTGTTATATGAAGCTCCTATACTGTACATATATTGCTGTAGAACGTGTACTCTCTCTAGACGTAGATGAAGCTACGAAATTGATGAGGCCACAGAGAGTTGTCGTGGGACTTCAACTCGAGTTACAAGATAGAATGAACATTGTTACTTTATGAAAACAGTCGCATTCTCATGAAGCATTGTAAAATCAATGAAGCTCATGACGCCCCGTGCAAACGAATGCAGATTATTGCTGACAAATGGCATGCTTGTTACATAAACTAACGGAAGTAAAACAAAGTAGTCAACATAGGGAGAGGAGAATTTTTCAGAAATTGTATGAGAAAACTAGTCCCCTTTCCATCAACCATGGTTATGTGATTATTACCCAGATTAAAATATTTGGTAGTCATGTTCCTTAAAATACCAGAGAATTTCCAAATGTACATTAAGAATCGCTTGGAAGATACGTTAAGAATATAATGAGAGCAACATAAAAATACGCGGCAGTCACTGGCTTCCGAATGACTGCCATTAGTTTTCATGATACCCGTGCCATGTTAGGGTGGAAGTCAGGCAGCAGCTGATGGAGTGGTGCTCTTAGTCAAATATTTCGTACTGGAGATAAGAGCTAATTAGATTGTTGTTTGGCTCTTAAAACAGCCAGAGGTGCTTTCTTTTTTCTGCTTTGCTAAATGCAATCGTGCCTTTTACGGTGAATGAGTGGCTGTCGAGGTTGGTCCATGGTACGCTTGTATGAAGCGTTCCACCGCAGAAATGCCGAAATAAACTTTCTTTTTTAATGAAAGAGGAATTCTTTCACGGTTCTTGGAGAGAATGTTTAAAGAACTGAAAACATTGAATTATGATATTTTTTTTTCAGAAAAACTGAACGGGAAAGTCGTTATCAATGCCTGAAAGAAAATGAATTTGAGGTGACATTAATATTTCAAACTGAAGGTTCTCACATACCGTAGTTATGAGGCACAAAAAAAAAATTACAAACTATGTCAGGAATTTCCTACCGTGGCGATTTCCGCAGACGTGGTCGTCTCTCATGTGTGTTCATGAGACGGGCACCACATCGGCGGCTGTGATCAGTAGGAAAGGAAATTGGAGGTCACATCCGACTCCAACGCGTCGAAATAGTTGCTCGGTGACTACCAGGCTCAAATACAGGGTGTCTCAAAAAAATGTACTCACCCTTTAACCATTGCTAACATGCTGTCTTCTTTGTGTTGCAGGTGTGAGGTTCGAACCTTTGCGAACATGATTCTTTAATCACATTTAATCATGTTCGCAAAGGTTCGAACCTCTCACCTGCAACACAAAGAAGACAGCATGTTAGCAACGGTTAAAGGGTGAGTACATTTTTTTGAGACACCCTGTAGTTAGAGCAAAGTGTTTAGAGTTTTTAACAAAAGACACGCGAATTTACTACAATGATAAATATTTGAATACTAGTGTACCCACACGTGACAATTCACGTGTTTTTTGCTGAATTTGTTCAGTTGATTACCCAGTGGACGTGCGCTTTGTGGAAGAGTTTTCACATTGAAGGATGTGCCTTCGATATCCACAATACAATGCTTACAATACATGTATACCCTACCGAATTCTCTCCTACCTAAATCCTTAAGAACGTCACAGAGAGACGGACTAAGCAAGCAAGCAAGCAACAAACTGTGTATTATTACATTGTGGAATATTTTTTTTAGCGCAAGAGTAGTAGTAATACCGGACTTGTACATGTTTGTTGATTTTTTAATGAAAATAAAATTAGTGTTCAATTCCAAGAGTATCAAAATAGACGCCAATATCGACCGAAATGTTAATCGTGTAAATAAGAAAGTTGCTAAACTGTTGAATAGATAATTTGCTGCAACGTGCTCACTTATAGCCACTAAACGGGATTTCTTCATTATGTTTATAATCGTTGGAAAAGCAAGAACATAAATCTATGAAAAAATAAAAGGAAATGTACGTCCATGTACAGGATCTACGCTCATAAATATGGATCCAATTGAGAACTAAAATGTAGGTTTTTACATGTATAACATTAAAATCTTAGAAGTTTACTTTTCAATATACTTTTTAATTTACAGTTGAAAATGCATAATGTTGATTCTACAGAGCGATGCAATACTGTCGATTTGAGTTGTAATGTATTAGTACAAGACTCAGCCATGCAACTACCCATCAGTAACTTATTTAACTAGCACTGGGTGTCCAATTGTGACTGACTTTAGGAAGCTAAAACAAACTGATTTTGAAAAGACGATACTTAATTGAGTTTCCATACAGAGCAACTGATATGGTACTTAAGAGATGTAGGAATTACACGTTATGCTTACATTGTGCTCTTCTAATACATAGAATGCTTCAATTAATTTCAATACTGGTGTTCTATTCTTAATCTAGGGGTCACGGAAGTCTTAATTTATATCATGCATTGAGAGGCTTGGATATATTAAAGGCACTATATCACCATGGCTTTAGAGCTTAACTGAACCCTAGTTTTTCCATCGTCTGCGTTGTCAGCGACATTGAAGACTTTCTTCAGTGAATAAATAAATGTTTATGTTTAATTTCTGTAGAGAGAAAGTCAGGGTGTCGATAAAGCCTCTTTACAATTTAATAAATTTATTTCAAAAACAATTGACACGATATTTTAATTAAATTGATTTTTTTCTCAGTGGTTATCAAAATTTTTAATCAAATGGTATGTGTGTGTTTCAGACATATGGTTGATGAAAAAGGCACACGTACTGAACTACAGAATGAAGAATGGAAGATCTCCACCATCACGTCTGTCAATTCGTACATAGCACGAGAAATTTATGGAGACAAGGACAGTGTTGGATGAAGGAAGGAATGGATGACCAAGAACATTTAAGGAAAGCAACGATAGTGTGAGTCAATTTTTTGCTCGTTCTTTCACAATGTCCATCCGTACCGTCATCCAGCAATTGAAGGGTGGACAGCACTAGTAGACTACTTGCATTTTTTCCCGGGGTAAATGTAACATATTTTCCACGGGAAAAAATGCAAGTAGTCCACTCCCGTGCTGTCGCTAACACAGCGCTGACAGAGGCGATTACGATTCAGTAGTTTACTATATGAAGGGTGGACAGCACTAGTGGACTACTTGCATTTTTTCCCGTGGGTAAAAATGTAAGTAGTCCACTAGTGCTGTCCACCCTTCAATTGAAGCTACCACGACCAACAGTGCACAAGAAGTTGCGATTGTACGCTTACTGATGAGATTACTGATGTTGGTGAGATTACTGATGTTGGTGAGATTACTGATGTTGGTGAGATTACTGATATTGGTGAGATTACTGATGTTGATGAGATTACTGATGTTGATGAGATTACTGATGTTGATGAGATTACTGATGTTGATGGGATTACTGATGTTGGTGAGATTACTGATGTTGGTGAGATTACTGATGTTGGTGAGATTACTGATGTTGGTGAGATTACTGATGTTGATGACATTACTGATGTTGATGAGATTACTGATGTCATTACTACAGTTGATGAAACTTTATTTTGAGTACAGTTTTGATGTGCTCCGTGCAACTAATGGTACGCATATAGAGGTGCATTGAATAAGATAAACAAACTTCAATATAAATTCTTATTATGCAATAATTTTTACGAGTGTATCTTCTCATTTGTTTTTGCAATAAATTTGCTGAATTCTGCTTTAGTTAAGCGTTTCAGCATTTGAGCATATGGATACGCGTAAGTAATGTAGGGTTTCTTATTACGTTTGTATTTTATTTATGAAGAACTGAGTGCGGCGAAAGCGCACCTGTGCATAGACTACAATGCAGAAAATTTATTGACGTCAAAACTAATGATATCAGATAACGCAGTCAGTTATTTAGAATAATAAGGCCAAATATTTATTATGAAAAATTACTGTTTTCGGCAGAATCGTACCCA
Source organism: Trinorchestia longiramus (assembly GCA_006783055.1). NCBI lineage: Eukaryota > Metazoa > Arthropoda > Malacostraca > Amphipoda > Talitridae > Trinorchestia > Trinorchestia longiramus. The sequence goes on from VCRD01000526.1 coordinate 175,920, forward strand.
CAATTACTAGAAAATTAGAAACCTAAAACAATTCATTCTTCACATTGAAACTTTATACCGAGCTCTAAATAAATCAGAAATAGAAAGGGATATTGTTGACTACTGGTTGAAAGGGATATTGTTGACTACTGGTTGAAAGGGATATTGTTGACTACTGGTTGAAAGGGATATTGTTGACTACTGGTTGAAAGGGATATTGTTGACTACTGGTTGAAAGGGATATTGTTGACTACTGGTTGAAAGGGATATTGTTGACTACTGGTTGAGTTTACTCTTCACGGAGCTCCCATTTGCCTCAAGGGTAGTCGACGACTCAAGATTCTCTAGGTAGATGTAGTAGTAGAATTTCCGGTTCTGTTTCTTTATGACACAGTAAAGGAATGCACATGTTGCCTGTGTAAAGGAAGCTGGGGCATCTTTTATATCCAGACACACTATTGAACATCATCATGGTTGGACATTTCTTCTTGGCCCTTATTCCAGCGTAAAACTTAGTTCTTAACTATCATTTAGTTTTTTTGTGTAAAAACAAATGCTCAAAACAAACGATTTGTATCGATGTAAATAAATCTTTTTGCAAAAACCTATACATCGATCGGTAAAAGTGGCAAGCTCAAATTCGTATTTTTACAGGAGATTTCAACGTCACACAGAGAAGCAAAAGAAAACACGTGTTGATAACATCATACATACATCATACTTGAGTGTTATGTAATTCATTGATTAGAAACAATACTACTGATTGTAACTAGCGGATTTCCATTTTCCGGATGGCCTTGTATAATACCACAGCATGAGCTCTTTCTTTAATTCTAAAATTAGGCTCGAAACTGAATTCTAACCTATCAGTATAAACATCCTCTACTATGCGTGACTCATAACATCCACCGCTCAATACATCCTATAAAAATTTACGATTAAAATTTAAGTACATAAAAATGTACATAATTATAGTGGTATGGATGTAAATGAATAAGCTATATTTATCGGAGGAACAAAGATGCAGTAGAAGAGTAGTGTGATGTCTGAGTACAGCATGTTACTCCTATTAACTGAATAATTTACTCCCTATGCATCACACATGAATGTGACTGTAGGTAACGTGCACTAACGACAAATACAATGTGGGAGTCATACAAAAGTTATGATCTTGCTATATTTTAGCACTGGATATATATTGTAACATAGACGGTGGTAAATAATTGAGAAATAGCAATATAATGTTCCAGTGTCTGGTGGTCTTTGTTGACATAAATATTGATCTTCGCATCACTTTTGATTTACCCAGGAACACAAATCGTAGGAACGTTTTTTCATTTGCTGTGGTACTTTATGAAATGTGATATTAATCTCTTGACGAGTTATGATATAAGCGTCATATTGGATTTCTTCAAACAATTTTGTAACTGTCCCAGTTAAAGGATTTATTAAAAGAAATAACCGTCTTTTAAAAGTAAGTTTGATCGTCCTTGAAATACCGATGAATTCATACTAATTTCTGGTACACTGAGCTGAACCTGTGCGACCTCGTAACAAATAGCGCTTGTGTTTCTCGTTGTTTGGAAGACTGCAATTACTAACGCTAGCTATTCCTGTTAGCAGAGCGTGAAATAACTTTCTATGTTCAAAGCAATTCTAAAATACATGCATTCATTGCTTGAACAAATTTCCTAATTTCCAGTTGCATAAAATTACAAAAGCTCTCAAAATTCGGTAAGGTGAAAACTTACACTTCAATTCAGCACTGTTTCAACTAAGCAGTCAGTTATTTTTTATGCTGAGAACGCTCTTCTAGAATGTGAGACTGACTCGTCCAGATGATCTGTTGTAGGCCCTAATGAAGGAGAGCTGCCGCACGTGCTCCTCATAGACCTGGACCCCAGCCCCTCTCCACCTCAGTTGTGGTCTCACCTCCTCAGGGTGACAGTAATCCCCGTCTTATGATGCTTCAAAAGAGCGTCATTGCAGAATTTATGTTTCGTTTAGTTGACGGAGTACAATATTAAAACTATGCTGCAACTTTAACAGAGCCAGAAAGTTTACTATCACTTCTAAATGAGCATGACGAAAATGTTCTATGCCAGGCATTGTTTGTTGAGGGCTTTGTAAGGTGATATGATGTATTGACAGAACATAATTTTACACAAAACACACATCGGTTGCTTGAAGTTGGGCCTCTGTGGAGCGAAGACAGCTTAATTGGACCACTTGTGGTCAGATCAAAGAACCTCGGAAAGAAAGGTTGCTCGATTACCTCGGTCACTTGAGGAAATTGACAGCGGTAGCTGATCCCGTAAAATTCACCACAGTGCAACGCACATTGGAGAAAATTGCCAATACGAATTCATGAATACTTTTCTTTTAAAGTTTCCTTACCCGTTTGCAGTTTTCCAAAAGCGTTCAGTATAATTAACTGATCGAGAGGAGAGGTATTGCAAGCGCAAATTGTATAGGAAGTGCCAGCGGTGGTCAATGTGGAGAAACAGCCTCTGATCTTGATGGGCCGATATGAGAGATGAGGAAGGGGCGAGGTAATGTTGGTCATCACAGCGTCAAATTACAGGTCACCTTTCCTTCTTGAAGAGCCCTTTCTGGTTTCCAGCTATCTATTGAACTTGAGTGTTTGTTGTGATTATAGTGGCCTCATACTTAGAGACTTACGAGTACTTTCAATAACTTGAGTTTACGTGAAAGATCTGTCCTAGAAAGGTGCTTGCGAATTATCATTTTATGCCAATTGTCCATCACTCTGTTCTTTGGAAGTGTCAGTAATGACGACAGATACATCAAAGGTACAATATTTACAAGCCCATCGTTAGCAAGTTTTCTTAGTATCCGAAGGCATCCTATTTCTGTAAGCATATACACATGATATGAAGTATAGCTTACAAATGAATTCTTCTATCATTCTGTAAACTCGTGAAATAGTTCATTTTGAATTGGTTCTCTGTTGCTTTCACTGCACAATCAGCTTTGGAAAATGACTTTGAAGGAAGAACGTGCCTCGGTGACCAGATGGACTTAATTCTGACCCACCAGACGTATCCTCGTCGAGGCAGATCTGTCACGCCCTCGCACCACCTGGTCACAGCAGGGGACTCTTGACAAGGTGAGTGAACTTTATTGCCCATTGGGATCAGATTTCTTGGTAACTTGTACCTTCTATCGTAGAAGCCCTGATGATGGGGGTATCCTTAACTAATTTTACCGCTCTTGGGAAACGAGAGTTGCGTAAACTTGAACCTTTTGTTTTGCAATGGTGGATTTCAGACAATTAAAAGGTGTGTTTAACTCTATATACAACAATGAACCTATCAAGATGCCTGCGACTCTGAGAGGGTTAATTTTTAAACTAATTCATTGGCAGAAAGAAAACCGAAAGAATTTCACAATACAAAAGTGAGTACAATGATCAATATTCAAGTCCCACGTTTGAATGAAATCACATCAGTTACATTTTTCAGGAATTTATAGGCATCGATTCAGGAGCGTTATTTTGGGAGAACTGAAAGAATGAAGATACGTCAATGTATGAAAATATGTTCATTAGCTCTACCTTACAATTATAATGCAGATCTTGAAAGCCTAGTTGTATTCTTTTATTCTTAGTATTCTAGACGTACTCAGAAGCAACGAGTTATTTCCTCAGGAGTTAACATTAAAAAGTTTTAAGACAGTTCTCGTATTTCCTTTGCAGTAATCATACGGCTGAGTGCATATGCATGAAAAGACAAATCCTTATGTGAAATTATTCTTTATCTACATACTCATTTTTTATCAATCGTAAAACCACTTCAAAACGCCAGGCCGTCCCGGTTTAGTTAAAATTAAAGGCTAGCGCTATACACAAGCCCACGCAGGAATGGTGGGCTCTCACACAACCTTGCTGTCCTCAAGACACCTTCGTGGCATGGACAATCGGATGCTGCACTGGTCTGTAATCCCTTCAGATATTTCCTGAACATTGCATGACCAGACTGACTGACCTGGTCAAATTGTGCCACCTTCACACATGCCATCTTACCATAATGGTTGCGATTTGAATCGAACCAGAAAACCAGGTATAAATAATTAAATAAATATATATATGTGTATATATATATATTATATATCGATATATATATATATATATATATGGGGGAAAAATCATAAAAATAATTTTTTAAAATTAGTATCAATTACGCAGCATACTTTCAAATTTCCGCAGAATACATTTCTCTGATCTTTTGTGTTTTATTATAGGTGTGTTATTTCACTTACCTCTTGATAATGTTAATGCCTGGTATCCGTTAGAGCTTACTTTTATATATATTTTCTTCACGTAATAACAAAGGAACAGAAGAATTCTGTCATTTGAAATTAAAATATTTGTACGTCGTACCCTGACTTTGCAGTTTAATATTTTCATCATTGATCTTATTATCTGTTTTCTGTAAAACTATGTATTTCAGCACGAAACTTTCATTTATGATAAATTCACTATGACGTTGAAACAGTAACGTTAGATCAGTCAGTTTTCGATACAAATTGGCACGTGAGAATGAGAGAGTGATAAATTTTAAATTTCATTCGAAGAAAATTTTGAGTTCTCTAGAAAAGATCGCTTTAGTTGTTATACTTTTGGTTTCATAATTACGATAATCAATAGTTAAGAGTGTGCACGTCATTTGTCTTCTATTTTCCTACATTTGCACGATGCAAGTGATGTTTTAAGAGTTTTATATAGAACATTTAGCATACGATCCAGATGAAGAGGCCACGTGAGCAGTAGTGAATTATTTTAAAATCTTCGTATGGTTTGAGTTCCGAACAGGTTTTCTACAGTAAATCTTCACCTTTTCCAACCCTGAATCAAATTGTTGTTACCCATTTTTTAAGTAAATACATAAAAAAGCTATAGATATTGAATTCATGAATCAATCCATTATTTACTGTATTTAAAATTTGAAAATTCTGTGGAGGCCTGATGGTTTTCTGCCCTTCATTTAAGAATATCGCAGAGCGCTGAGTGCATCATTGTAAGGAGACTTTAATACAAGTGTTAGTATTCGTGCTACACAGCACGTCGGCCCTCTTTAATGTAAACGCGTTCTTTAAAACTGCGCATGGATCTAAGGCTATTGTGGCTTTCATGCTCAAGGCAGAGTCTTAATATTATCACATTTGCTTCCATCGACTTTTGATTTCCATATTTTAAAATATTTTTTACGTTACCACCATCTTTTGATACACATATGAGAAAAATGTTAAGTTATGGTATTATGGTGTTAGGTATTTAGAAGAAACATCATAAAAGAAACGACAAAATGACTTGTTATTGTTTAAAGAACTCTGCTCTAAACAACTTTATTGTTTAAACTAAAAACAACTCGACATTTTATACAAGAGCACAATTTATCAGTAGAATATTTTACGATGCTCCATATTTGTTCATCTTCATTGAATTTCAGAAACACCTTAACCATTTCATTTGATCCTAGAAGACTTTCTTATTCACCTGTCGTTTAACTTGACTTTCGCTTGCAGTATGCGTAACACTAAAATTCCTCCCCACAAAATTCCTTTCATTCATGGGTATATTAAAGAGAATTTGATGCGCGTCATCTAGTGATCCAGCCACGACTACAGGAATGTGGAGGAAGCAACTGAAGCGACCGTCCTTCAGACGACATCATCATGTCCAAACTAGAGGCAGAGATGCTGTGCCATGCTAGACATGGCGCAGCCTTCACACGACATCATGTCCAAACTAGAGGCAGAGATGCTGCGCCATGCTAGACATGGCGCAGCCTTCACACGACATCATATTTAAACTAGAGGCAGAGATGCTGCGCCATGCTAGACATGGCGCAGCCTTCACACGACATCATATCCAAACTAGAGGCAGAGATGCTGTGCCATGCTAGACATGGCGCAGCCTTCACACGACATCATGTCCAAACTAGAGGCAGAGATGCTGCGCCATGCTAGACATGGCGCAGCCTTCACACGACATCATGTCCAAACTAGAGGCAGAGATGCTGCGCCATGCTAGACATGGCGCAGCCTTCACACGACATCATGTCCAAACTAGAGGCAGAGATGCTGCACCATGCTAGACATGGCGCAGCCTTCACACGACATCATGTCCAAACTAGAGGCAGAGATGCTGCGCCATGCTAGACATGGCGCAGCCTTCACACAACATCATGTCCAAACTAGAGGCAGAGATGCTGCGCCATGCTAGACATGGCGCAGCATCCTGCATCTGTCAACGCTAGCTCCTGTATTCCGTTACTACAGTCATGCTGTCAGCAGCACTCCTAGACTTTGACAGCTGACGAGACAAAAAATTCTCCTTTAGTATGTCGCATTTATTCAATGATTTAGTCTTCATACGAGAAACAGAAGTTAGTTTTAAAATTCATAAAATTTGATATAATGTAATAATAACATGAAGAACATAGAACTGAAACTTATAACTTTACAATGATGTTATTTACGTTGCTACATAGCTAACATATGCCTTTCTTTTCTCACTCGAAATAAGACCGAGAGTTTGGCAAATGCGTTTGTTTGAAACGAGAAGCATGTGAACAAAATTGCTTTTTTACTCTGCTGTAAATTCATGGCAATTGCGAGCATTGGTATCTGTAGATAAATGTTATTTTACTATTCCTTTATAAATTTGATGAAGATATTATCACTTCATGGCACTGCATGGAAAAAAATGTTAGACGTCTTCATAAGACCAGTTAGGTTAGATCAGGTTAGATATATTCTCCAAAAACTTTAAAAGAATGACCTAAACACCATTTAAATATCCTGGATATTAATGGATTACGTACATGTTTTCTCTTCTATAATTATCGTTCATCGTAGGAGACCAGTTTTTTCATTCTGCACAGTTCGCATATGAGAACCCTTTTGACGGCAAGTCATTTGACTCGTGATCGTCTCAACAAGAGCCTTTTCACTGACTCAGTTTTTAGGTTCCCTGGTCAGCCAGAGCTGCAAGTTCGCACGGTCTGTTGCTGCCGCAAAAACTGCAGCGGAATGCCCACCGCAGGAGGCGACTTCAATCCTAAGTGTTGCACGCAGAGCTCCTGTGCCGTGCTGTCCGCACAAAAATGTTTCCTAAAAACCTTCTGGCTGGAAATCAAAAGACGCAATCAATGGATTCTTAGGGACGGCGATGAACGGAATTTGGTTATATTTTTTGTCACCCACACAATGAATGAGCCAAAAGTATTTGCAATTATTATCTGCCTTGACGTTGTAAGATACAACTACAGTCATTTTAATAATATACACTCCTGGTCTGGAACAGTTGGTGCATGCATCTTTTAATGTTGGTAGGAAACAGTTATTGCAGGGGGAGAAGTCTACAAATTTAATTTGTGCATTACTTTTAACAGTATACATTATGCTTTAAGAAGTACGAGGAACAAAGATAAAGAATTAATATTATTAAACGTTTTGATCGAAATTTATTCATTCTTTGGATCTTTCTACCAGGGTTTGCAAGACGGCTGTACGTTGTTTGTTTATTAATTAGAGCTTTTTACGTCTTTGATTACCTTTTACAGTTTTTCTGTTTCGTTTTTCACTTTCCTGTTGTTACAGCAGGTGATGTAATTCGTTTAAAATCCTCTCGTGGAAACGATCGGGTTATCTGTTATATAACGGGTTATTATCTGAATGAGAACAATGTATGCACTAGTTTTAGCCCACTCGAGGGTAATTTCGATCACACAGAAAATTAATTATCGATAAAACACTAAAAGCCGGAATGTTTTACCGACTGTGTATCAACTGTTTCCGATCAGAGGGAGTATTTTAACACGTTGACTCCGATTGCCTGATTGGTGTAAAACTTCACTTTGTACGCATATTCAATAGAAGGATCTGAAAAATTACAGAACCTAACCTAAGTGGTACACATACGTA
>VCRD01000526.1:184618-204969 GCA_006783055.1 Trinorchestia longiramus
CTTATATTTCAAAGACACATGCGTCAGAGGAGACCTTTGTTGTGGCCTCTAGGGCTTAGAGGTTGACCACAGCTTGCTGAAAAATGTTCACACAAACAAGATAGACAGCGAGCTTGACAAACAATTTTATAGGCAAAATGAATAAATTTTCCTAGTTTTATAGGAAGAAAATTTCAAATATTTCGGCCATTTGTTCGAAAGAAATATGCGTTTTCAATATTCTTTTCAAACCGGTCAATAAATAACTTTGTCTTTTCCTAGTTGATATTTCCTGCATGTTGAAGTTTGGACACCTCGTCTTGGGATTTGAAAACTCTACATCTTTTCTTTTGTGATATCGCAAAACTTAATTGTTGTTATCTCTACATGAATTTACGACCGAAAAACGTTTGTTTTTATTCAAATTAAAGAAAAATTTTATTTTACTGCACTAAACTGTTTTTTATTTTCAATTACTGTTTAAACTACCAAGTAACCCTAAATATCTCCCAGTCCAGTAATATTTGGGAAGGCACATACATTCCTGTAATGTGACTTTCATAATGATTTCACTACCATCCACTTTATTCATAATTTTTTAATTCATGTAACAACTAAGTGAAACGCTGTTGGTGAGTCGGAATTTATACCTTGTTATTTGAATAATTTCATGTCAACTATAACGGAGATTTTAATATTTTAGACGTAGATAACAATCTTTTTATTTGAAGCTAGTCTACGGATTGAAAAATTGTTTAGTTAAGGCTGTGTGCTGCGTAACTTTGACATAAGTGTATATAACTCAGTTGGTAGGTCATTATCAGGACCACTCTAGTGTGTATAACTCAGTTGATAGGTCATTATAAGGACGACTCTAGTGTGTATAACTCAGTTGGTAGGTCATTATAATAACCACTCTAGTGTGTACATATAACTCAGTTGGTAGGTCATTATAATGACCACTCTAGTGTATATAACTCAGTTGGTAGGTCATTATAATAACCACTCTAGTGTGTACATATAACTCAGTTGGTAGGTCATTATAATAACCACTCTAGTGTGTACATATAACTCAGTTGGTAGGTCATTATAATGACCACTCTAGTGTATATAACTCAGTTGGTAGGTCATTATAATAACCACTCTAGTGTGTACATATAACTCAGTTGGTAGGTCATTATAATGACCACTCTAGTGTATATAACTCAGTTGGTAGGTCATTATAAGAACCACTCTAGTGCATATAACTCAGTTGCATGGTAGGTCACTATAAGCACCACATTAGTGTGTATAACTCAGTTGGTAGGTCATTATAAGGACCGCTCTAAACTCAGTTGGTAAGTCATCATGAAGACCACATTAGTGTGTACATATATGTAACTCAGTTGGAAGTGAGCAAGAATCACTCGGCAAGAGTCCAAACCATGAAACTTTTAGTTGAGTACTTACACTCTTGTATCTACATCCAGATTTGACGAAAGATATTTTTGATAGATTAACATGCGCAAACTAAAGCCAATATAAAGTATTACAGAGCTGCAAATTAAAGATAGTTTTGTTTAGGACACAGAGAGCATACTGATGCACACTGGTTGATGTTGGGTACGGAGATCACAATGCAGCAGTCGTCGTGCCTGCGCTAGTGTTTATGTACTCCCATGAATTAAAAGATTTTTCCATAACTTATGCTCCAGCTCTCTCCACATTAGAGCATTTGTATGAAACCACACAGGAAAAGTTATGATGCAATTCTAAGTCTTCTGTTCAATATGTTTTCGTCTCAAACAGGAAAATCGTCAAAGAAATTGACCGAACAAAATTATTTTTTAAACGAAGCCTTTTTGTGATTTTATTTTGCCATTTTAAGATGAAAAAGATAGATTGTAGGGCAGCAGGTGTAATGAAAATAAGGAGAAAATTATGATTTGGGAGGTTTTTTCTTAAGAAATTTTTACGTGCGTATCTGAAAATACGATAATTTGACATAATAATGGTGATTTGATAATAATTGATTATCAAATAATTCGATAACAATTGACTATCAAATGATTTGATAATAATTGAACATCAAATAATTTGATAATAATTGATTTAATAATAGCAAGGTGGAGAAAACAAAGACAATAAAAGATTGGAACATTTTTCGTGCTAGTTATACATCAGTTAGATAAGATTTTTTCCTTATTCCTATTATATTCTGTGGCGATAAGTTCGAGTATAGAAAAAAGATAACAGAGGGTTTTTTCCTATCTTGCACTGTTACACTTTAAGTGAAAGAATAAGCATGAGTTTGCTTAACAGAAGAAGTTTTTACCCACCCCAGTAACTAATACAACTTGAGTCCCACGAATAATATCTAAAAAAACGTATAAGAATAAATATTGTGATTTTAAATTATATTGCAATTGACGATATTCACTCCGGTTCCCATTGCAATTTAGTGAAACATCGTTAATATGCAATTTATTTGAAAAAATACTGCACCTCAGCTAGGAAGACTATGTATATCAACGTATTCGCGACGTCTAGTTACACGCTGCTAAGAATCTTAAGTAGTTTTCAGCAGACGTCTGTGTAAGATCAGCTTCATCTAAACAAATGCAAACACTGCAAATAAACTTTTAATAATGCATTTTCGTTTAATCGTCATCAGAAATCGCATAGAAAAGTCAACATTTTTGCAAAAAGTCGAAACGGGTACTTTTAACATCTTCATATATGTGTGTACAACATTAACAGAAAGAACAACTCATAAAATCAATGCGGATTTTATTTAATTTAATTCACGAGTATCAAAACAATTGTAAGCAATTTTAAAATAGAAAATTTTCTGTTAGACTAAGGACACTAATGACCAAAATTTGACTGACTTTGCTCGTATCACCCTCATTAAAATTCCAGTCTTGTAAACAACGGTTGTTGGTCAGCGGTCGGTTGAACAAGGCCTCTCTGCTACATAAGAATAGAATATGGCAACAGAAAAAAGCCGTTTGGTCCATTCTTGAGCTGCTACCCAAGTCCCATGTCGTCTAACGTAATGGCATCAATCACGCACATGCACCTCAATCACACAGATATTTCAGCCACGTGGAGGTCATAGCCTATTCTGGACGTCATCCAAATGGCTTATAAGTTATATAAGCTATAGCAAATAAAGATGACACACATAATTGTTAGTAAATATTATCGCAAATATTTTACGACTTGTTTGACATTATACTTTGATGTGCGTAGCCTAAGCTGTGCTTCTCGTTAAGGTGAAGTGTAAGACTCAAAATTGATAAATATTTCCTGGAACAAAGGAGGAGACATGCAGCAAGAAACTTGCTTTTTTTGCTCTACTTTATAACCATAGAAGTCATTTTGATGCTTGAGTTATCTGAGTTAATCAGGACGAATCTCGCCATTATATTGCTAGGATCAGACATAGACACTGATACCAGCCTGCTGTATAAAGCAAGCCTCTCTGGACGTTCACATCAGGAGAGTACAGGGTGTCTCAAAAAAATGTAAATGTAACGCACCCTTGGTGTGCGTTATCAGCGTTGTCTGGACAATAATGGTCATCAATTCGAACATTTGCGAACATGATTCTTTAATCACATTTGTCTTCTGTATTCGAAGCTATTCTATTTCACTGTATGTTCATAAATAAAGGATCTCGTCATTCGAAGTGTGAGTACATTTTTTTGAGACACCCTGTACATCGAGTCCAGGATGTAGTGTTCTTGACACTGGTCAGCCCCAATGCTACTAGTGAAGACCAAGTTTGCTTTTCCATTGCTTTGCTCTAAGTTTTTTGGGGTATATTATTAGGGATGAAAATATTCTCAAGATATTAAAATGTACAGAAATTTCCGAGATCGTTCTGGGAGTTATACTGCGTTCAGAATTTTTTCTACATTCTAGACCAGTGTTTCTCGGAGTTTTTTCAATCACCGACCCCTTAAGACACTATTTGATTTTCCACTGCCCTCTAATGATTATATTACTGTATATTATACAGTAATATACGCCCCCATTCAAGGCGTACCCTCCTACCGCCTCCTTGCATTTCCTCAACGCCCCCAGGGAGGCGGTACGGACCACTTTGAGAAACACTGTTCTAGACCTTTCCACAGCGTCAAAAAATGACCAGTACACTGCAGCATTGATTAGACAAACAAAAACACATGTAACTCATAAATTATAAGCTTTTAATGATCGATCTTTGTAAAGTGGAATCTGTAATCAATATGAAATAGGTAAACCCGGTAAAGAATTTATTCTTGACTCGTTTAATCTCAGAGTAACTCTTAAGTAACTCTTGGAATATTAGCTAGTATAGTAAGTGTGTCTGCACAGCATCACCAATTTTATCAAATAACTGCAAATGTGAAAGAAAGATATTAAGATATAATACCGACAGGCACGTGATCTTGCGTGTTTCATAACTGTATGTTCTTGTCGTATTTCACAGTCTGCAGGTTCTATAGCTACAATGAACGCAATGGTACATTGCGTGACCAGTCGTTCGAATTCATATTAAAGGGATTACTAAATAAAGCTCTTATGAGATCTTATCTTGTGAGATAAAATGACCCTCATTTCTCATGGATGCTTAGCAGAGACTCCTAGAGCTGCTAGTCTTTAACGTGACTCGCTGTCTTACTATGAGTACACAACCTCAGCATGTACGGGCGCCTACTATACTTCCATTAAACATGAGGCCCTTGTGCTGTACATCTCCTAACGTGCTTCGTTGTTATGTTTGAGAGACGAAGACGGTACCTTACACAGCTTCCTAAGCCTTTCTAATAAGGTGTAAATGACCTCATTTACAGCAAAGAGGCCGTTCTAATCAACCTTATAACCTGGGTTAAGCGCATCAGATCAGCGGTAGGGTAACCTCAGCAAGCTAATTCTACTGATTAACTTCACAGTTTGTAAAATTCCCGTCAACATGACATCTGTCAACACATGGAGTTCTGATGCCATTCAATTCGGTTAATTGAACGCAAATACTCCGGGGAGATGGTATGTAAAGGAAGTATAGTTGTGGTTATATACTGATCATATAGGTTCGTGAAAATTCATATGCTGGGCACGGAGGTAGTGTTGAAGAGGCAGGTAAATCTCATGCTGCTGAGTCACTTACTGAGTCAGTTGAATTTCCGTCCATCCCTGACCATATATGTGAGTTTGTGTATAGCTTGTCTGAATATATTCAAAGCTGGTGAAAGAAAGTTAAACACATGAATACTTCACTCAAGTGTAGTGTAATAAATATATTCATTCCCTCGTTCTAATTATTTTTCGTTCAAGAACAGCAATCGTTGTAGACTATTTATCGACATGCGAATTCACGGACAACAGTAATAGTTCGAATTGAAGAAGGGCTTCCCGCTGAACTTCGTTTAGTTCTAGCTTCAAATTAGCTGGAAGTGCTTATCGATTTCGTGTGAACGCGCAACCAAGAGTCCAGGTGCTGGAAGCTAACTGGATTCTTCTTAAAGACGGCGTCGGAATCCCGGCTTGTGCGCTTCCTCGTATTGGCAGATGAGCGACCACGTGCTCCATGACGTCACCGTTGCTGTGTAGCTTGCTGCAGTGGCACATTAGTCTCTATACTCACAAATATTTCATTACATTTCTGTCTGCTAAAGTTAAAGTAAAAAGTTGAAATAAAATAACAGACTGGAATAAAATTCAAGCGAAAATAGGTGAGTATCGAACAATGGGTATTTCAATTTTGCGTTATGAGCTAAGTAATGACTTGGTGATATTGCACCACAATATAGCGGTACTCGAGTGGCATCACCGTGGCTCCTCTCACTCTTTTTACACCTAAACTCTATGTCTCACCTGTCGAGTTGTCTTTGCAAACTTTTATAAATGTGTTAGGTTACAATTACGTACAGAGTTAAGGAGATGATACCTTAATTTTTCTGTAGCTTTTATTTGTGAAATTATTGACTGTACTAAAATGATAATCTTTGCCAACAATTGTATTGAGCTTGTGTCAGTGTTTGTGTTTACGTATTCTTAGCTTTTTGTCTTAATTTTCACTAGGAACTCACGCGCTCGTAGCTCAAGTTCTTGATCCTCTCATAAGCACACAGGATACTTAACAATTTAGACTGTTATGTCTTAAATCTGTGCACCCAAAAGATGTCAAATGAGAGAAATAATCTTACTGATCTAGAAAAAGACTACAAACGATGCATCATATTTTGCATGATCGATTATTTGGATGAAGTATTTTATTAAAGATAACAATTGTTTTTGTTTTCTTTTTATTTTACTATTAACTATGTAGAGAAGATGTCTCTGAAGAATGCATGAGTGAAGATGTACTTGAATGCTTGTCACTCGTTCGAGCCTAGATGTAACTAATATCAACTCTTAAGTCTGTCTTTGAGGAGCAACTTTACCGTTTAATCACCTAATCACGTTGTCAAGACTTCAGTAGTGTCTAGGCTCATAGTGACAGGCACCAGTGTCCTTGGAGGCTTTCTACGAGCTTATTATCGTTGATATAGAATGTGTTCAGCGTTAATTAAGCTTCTTGACCATCTAACTTATATCAATACCCGTGTTTTCATTCATGGCTTCTATGTAAGTTAACAATTAGGCTCCAAGTGGTCACGGTTCAATAATAATTGCGGCACATGATGGTTTATATATCGTATTATAAGAACGTGCAACGGAATTATAATCAGTTTCCGGGATTGGGACTCGTTTTCTTCATATAATATACACCACATGCGTACCGACATCTGAAGAAAATGACACCCAGTCGTTTGTTGACCCTAGAGAAGCATCAGGGATTTAACTTAAAAGCATATTCAATTGAAACTAGGATACAGCTTCCCACAATCGACACTTGTCACCAAACAAAATTGACACAACTACACTCACGTAGGATTTGCAGCGGATAGCTCGCATTTTACTTCCCTAAGAATGGCATTCTTAAGTTCCAAGCGCGAGGCATGGGCGTTCAGGAAATTCTATCACTTTATCGGTATTCATTAGTCACCAAGATGAATATGGCGTGGTCTTCCGCTCGGGTCCGGCAGCATGGCTCACACACAATGTGTGGGGCATATAGAAAATATTCTTGTGTACCACTCCTTGCATTCATCCATGCACAGGTGTGCTTGAGTGGGCCAAGTGGTGGCATATCAGATGATGGAAATGGTTACAAAAATAAGTTATAATCACAACACTGAGAACATTACATCTTACCAAAAGCCTTTGGACAAAAGTGTCTTATATCCTGTGTTTGGGTGTAATCAATTTCTGATCCATTGTACTGTAGGGTGAAAACATTACCTATCAAATCATTCAACTTCGGCCATTAGATAAGATGCTCGCCAGGTAGACTTTCTCTTCAAAGAAATGTTCTTACCAACTAACCCTTGTGAATAAGAGTCAGTAAAGAGGTCTACATGTAGAGTAGTTAATGAACTCTGTTTTATTAGCATGAAAATTCTTACATAACTTCATGCTATTCTTTTCCTCTATGATGGAGCGACTCATGTAAACACAAATGGACCATACTCTTAAATTACTTTGATCCAGTTCTCCGACAGGCTGAAGTTCATACAAAATTTATCACTGCTCAGAACTCGGGTAACATGCAAGCGAGGTAATCAGGAAGAAAATGTGCAGAATCATACTAGTTCCGATAGATCGTATTGGAAAAACATGCAGGCAAAATTGTTGGTTTGAAATTACAATGACACAACTGAACATGAAAGTGTAATACATGTATGCGTTCATGAAGGTTGTTTACGGTCATTTAATCGGTCTCAAGGATTTTTATTGAAATGCCTTATTAGTTCAGTTATTTAAGTTCGAAATCTTCTCATGCTGCATCCCAGTATTCGCTGAAATGATGAACATACCATAAATGTAGTTCACCGTATCTCCCAGTGCGACGCACTAAGATCAGGATCAACACAAAAAACTAGTTATCTACCTTGTGTGGTGGCAGGAACCAAGCCAGCGACGACTAACGTCTGCAATCTGCTTCTCTCTACGCAATTATTCGCAAATGTTCTTTTTTACCACCAAAAACTCCTCCTCTTTCAAGTCTACATTGCAGTAACTGTTCTGTTTTTTTTAAGTGAACGTAGTTATCCTTCAGGCTTATTCCCAGATTGATCAAAATGATACTCTAGCTAAAGTTTATAGACAAATTTAAAGGTGTCTAGTCTCAAAATCGTAGGAGGATTTCTGGTTCGTCAACACTCGTTGGTTAATGAAGAATTTTTACAATTAAATTAAATAAAAGTCGTTAACTCGCATGCTTCTCTAAATGCCCGTTAGTTATACACAGCCCACACGTGCATCGTCGACGTTAGATGACGTGAAGTATCTTGACAGTCTCGAACTGGAAGGAGTCTCCAACTTGGTCCACTAATTCTCGAGCAGTGACGTGTTTGATGACTAAAGCTCCCAACACAAGCTCATTCATAACTTTATTTCTATCGAGGAACATGAATTTTTGTGGGTGTAATATTCATCATGGATGCTCTTTTTTATTTTATTTTTCATATTGAACTAATGCAAAGAAATCAATACTCTGAAGTGATGAATTTTACCTTTATTGAATCCTAGGAGATTATAATCCTCTGCTCAGTCCTGGACCTGAGTTAACAGTTGAGTATTTATATGAAATATCCTAACATTCATTTGCTCTGTGTCAGGGTGACGGAACAATGCAGTTTTAATTGACTGGTGCATCTAATGAATTCAAATTCCAGAATTGCTGGAACTCGAATTTGATTTTGTTTTCTTGAGACGAATACTATAAAATTAACCGCAAATCTGTATCTCGTTTTGTTGTGATAAACTATGAACAAGTATTCAAAGCTATGAACTGACACACATTACACACCAATGTGTAGTTTAAGCCGACTAATGAACAAAATCAAGGCAGACCTCACCAGCTTGGTCGACTGGTGAGCGAGTCTGCTTGCGAGCGGAAAGACCCGGGTTCGAATCCCGCTGCCGACATGGTTGACGCGGCTAGAAATACGGCATGGGACTTGGGTAAACAACCGAATAATTATCGAAGTAATTATCCGACCCAAGAATGGGCCCGAAGGTTCGTTCCTATAGCCTCATTCTATTCTATTCTATTCTACCCACTGAACTCAACGTGTTGATTCTCACCTCGGGACCCATTACTTTTGAGTAGTTTAGCATAGGGGAAAATTAAAACCTCATATACCACTCTAGAAAGCAGAAAACGAGACTAAAGGAATAATCCCTTATTAATACTTGAGATTTCAGCTGAATAGAAATCGGACATCTAAGGAGGAATTAAAAGTTAGCCATTCAAATCTTCAAGTTCCTTCAGTAATTCTGTCGAGTTTTTACGCTGTCCAAAGCAATTGCTGGCCACAGCTGAATAACGACAGATGAACCGGAGATACGAATGAATGTGAATTACATATACCGCCCCCACATGCACCACGTGGTAGGCAGAGGAGCAAACTCAAGGAGGATCGCGTCTTCATCAGCGGAAATTCCTGTCTCTTGAGCAGCAGCTCGATGACCGTCCGTCCTGCAGATGCTGGTAAGAGTTTTGACGTCCTGCCAGAAACGGTGTCTATCCAAACGTGGTCTACTAGAAAATGTGAGAGAGATAGTTGTCCCAAGCATGGCTCTACAGCTAAATTAGTAGAATGGATGTCAGTTTAACTGATGGCAACACGGTTGTCTACTTCGTTCAAAAGATCTCAGCTTTGCCATCGACATTGGTCAAAATATTTCATCAAAACGAAAGTGGAACGAAGTTTGACACGGCTCATACCGGGACAGTGACTTGAGCTCCCTTCTTCAAACTCTTATATGAAATGTAGGTCTTCCTGAAACGGGCATTCGTGCTCATTGTTACGCTGCAATTCAGTGTACTGGGATGCCCTTGAAACTGTCCCAGAACGCTGCGTCGCACGTTCACCACTGTACAATGACGCATGTCTAGAGAGCGAAAAAATTTCATTCTGGACCGCTATTTTGATGGCTGGGGAAATAAGTGAGGTACTGCAGAAATGATATTCGTGTATTTCTTATTTAGTACATGGTCGTTAATAACGTTTTGAGAGATTATGCTCGTTGCATTGGACTCGCTAATATTCAGAGCTGTTTAATGATGTTTTTCTCCAATATCTTGTAACGCAAAGAGTAGACTAAGGATAATGATTTGAAAACTGATTAAAGGATGGGAATGATTTGGATGAATAGTTTGAAAAAGATCTGAAGTGGGCCACAGTCGGCCCAGAGTCGGCAGTGTTGGCTAGCTATCGGAAGTGGGATTTTCCCCGTACCTGAATCTAACGGACGGACGCATATAAGTTTTCTTTTCGTCTTAGTTATAGGTTACTTGAGCAACAATTTTTCTAAGTGGGATAGGAGGGACTAAGAAAATGAATTTAAAACGGAGGTTCAAGAAAGGGTTCTAGATTTATAAGGTAGAGACGCTATTAAAAATTTTGGAGTGTCTGCGTTGATGAAATTTTCCTGAATATATCGGGCTAGGAGTCACATGGTGGCAAAAGCCTAGAGATCTTAAGACTTTTGAACTTTTCCTCTACCAAAAATTTCACGACAGAGTGAATTTTATGACTCGTGGCACTCAGAACTGTATCCTAAAAAAATTTCTGCTCCTCCGAACACCAGAGACATTTTGAGAGCTTCGGTGTGCGCAAGTGTTTGATTGGCAGGTTCAGGACCGTGTGCTTGGTGGTGTTGGGCGAGAGGAGGGAACTGCAAAGCTCAAAAGACGTACCACTGAAGGGCACTTCACAAGAAATAGACGGTTTACTGAGTTCAAAAGCGAGAAAAATATTTTCGGGGCATTAAAAAAAATACCCACTGTACTCAAAGAGTGGAAGTAGCATGTTAAAATTATTTGAGAAACATAGAGAAGTTAGGTCGATGAGGTGGATGATATATAAGTACCCGATTAGTGAATCGCGTTGTGGAATGGCGCTTTGAGAAATAAAGCTCTACGGCATACTCATAAAGATTCGTTATCAAAGGAAAGACAACAGGACACTGACTTGATAATATGATAAATCTAGGAAACTAATAGCTGAATGAGTTACGAAAAAGACGGAAGAAAGAAAAATACTGACTAAAGTACAGAGTTTCGTGGAAGAAAATGTCATAGAATTAGTCCAAAAAACAGAAAATTCGAGGGAGAAAACATAGAATTAGCCTGAGAGGAAGAAAGACGAGCGAATGAATAAGAAGTGGCTGGAGCATTGCACGCCTGTATGTGCAAGGGAGGTCCTGCATTGAGAGCACACAACCGGCGTCTCTCGTTCAAGTTGTCAGCAAAAAATGCTCTGCATTCACGGACCCACAAAGAGCAGACTGAGGTCCAGCATTGGTGTGAAGGCATGCGAACGAGGGGACCGGCCGTCGCCCTGCTCATGGAAGGGGGTAGTCGCAGCACAACATTCCGTAGCGCTCCTTGTGCCTCAACGTGGGGATTTACGGTGTTAAGATCAACATGAAGGCAGGGGAAATAATTTCTCAATGAAATGCTTCATTCCACTCATATGTTGTGCCTGTGAAACAAGAAGTTCATGATAAGAAGAATGTTCATGTGTAACTCTTTAGGGTGCAAGGGATATTAGCTCGGTCAAATTAGATCAGTCAAGCAGGCGTGCCATAAAACAGCATTATAACATCTAAAATTAATACTGTGACTCAGATAAGGGATTCGAATAGGTTTTGTTTATCTAGAGCAATTCGAAGTATTGCTTCACACTGAATTGGTGCAAAGAGCAAACACATTAACGATGCGATTAGCTGGAGAGCTTTGTGTATGTCCGAGCCCTTATTTTCGAAACAGACTTTAAAATTTCGTCACACCGCTGAGAAAATTTCCTCAATTTATTATCCCTTCTGACCTATCCACCAATTAACTTAATCAACACGAAACCTTCATCAACTCTAAATTCGAATTACAGGAACAAATGCCTTGTGTTGATCATTTTTTCAGGGCCTGACAGGAACACAGCACGTGCTGTGAACCTGTCCTTTCCCACGCAAGCAGATCTGGTCTCTTTCTAATGAGTCCCTCAGGCTGAATACTTCTCGTACCTCTCTTTCTTGCTACGTGCCCCTGCAGGAGGGGTAGCGTGAGAACTTGCCTGGACCACTGGCATGTCTTCTTCTTAACACGTTTGTTGCGATGCGACCCACCGGTGGGTCACTGAGGTTAGGTTCTGTAATTTTTTCCAAGTCTTTTAGTGACTATGTGTACAAAGTGAAGTTTTACACCAATCAGGCAATCGCAACAAACGTGTTAAACTATGACGGAGGTAAAGTGGAAGTTTGGATGCTGTGAAATTGTTTCTGGGCATTTTTGATCATCAGTTGAAACTAGAATATATTCGCTCAAGAAATTTCGAGCGGTCCAGAAAGTTCAGATTTATTTCATTGTACACTGCTGTTATTTACTACTCACATTCGAAGAAAAGTAATATCAGCAATTTGGGGAGAAAATCTCGGAAAATCAGATTTTGATAATATCAATAAATTGATATTACAAATGATGCAACTGACGGCCCATAGAAATGTAAATAGGATAACATAACATTTTCTGGGACAATTTCACCTCGATCCTGCATTTTCACGGAACTCCAAATATATTCTCTATTATTTCAACTTTCAGTCACTCATACATCCAAAACTTATTCTTTACGTTCAAGTATACCTTACTACATCATATCTTTTTAACTTATAAACAGGGCTGTAATATTTGCATCACCTGTTTATTTAAGCGATGTTTCAAGTCATTTTCGTGTCGCCTGTTCATAATTAATGAGTTTCATGTCTTTATTACAAAACGTTTGCCAGATGCAGTATTAGGTAGGGAAATGATAAACGTATTTTCTCGTCATATTTCTTGTATTTACGTTTAAATATTTGAAAAATTTTCTTGCATAAAGGACTTAGAAACGTTTCAGTTATTGTTCATTCACACACATTATTTTCCGCTATAATTTTTTTCATTTTTGGTAGACTTCCAGTTCCATAAGATCCATGAATACTGAGGAAAAACACATAATTTTAAAAGATCCATAAACAATGAAGTAAAATCTGTACGTTTTCTAGTCTACTTCCGGTAAATTCAAGTGAGAACTTGGAAAAAAGTTCATAATTACTCATTATAAAACACGAATTCAACATTCAGCACATTAAGCGAGTCTCCCTACATGGTAACAACATTGACTGGTAACAACATTGACTGGTAACAACATTGACTGGTAACAACATTGACTGGTAACAACATTGACTGGTAACAACATTGACTGGTAACAACATTGACTGGTAACAACATTGACTGGTAACAACATTGACTGGTAACAGCATTGACTGGTAACAACATTGACTGGTAACAACATTGACTGGTAACAACATTGACTGGTAACAACATTGACTGGTAACAACATTGACTGGTAATTTCTTCAAACTTTTACTATATTTTATCTAGGGTGACAGCTCATTATTTATCATAATTCCTCTGCCACCTTCAACGCTCCTGACCCGCTTGGGAAATTAACAAAATTTAACACGTTAAGTGCGATACGACCCACCGGTGGGTCGCTCAGGTTAGGTTCTGTAATTTTTTCAAAGCTTTCTAGTGACTGTGTGTACAAAGTAAAGATTTGCACCGGCTAGACAATCGCACTCAACGTGTTAATATAAATTTTGAAGTTTTCGTAACGTGTCCTCACAATTTATTCATAAAGCGTACGTGATATGCGGTGATTTTAGCTACTTCTTCATTTGAGGGTCTTCTACTTATGCAACAGATTTTCACCCAAATATCTGGAGGTTTAGATTCTTTCAAAACTCAATAGAAAACCATCAATTTTTGTGTTTTTGATTAATTCCTCTCACCTGAATTAAGTAGACAGGCTCTACCTAAATTTTGTACCGAAGTCTAATTCCAAATTAAAATCCTCCCCAGAATAGAACAAACAGTTTTGATCTCTTGCCATCGAGAGAATGCTAAAGACCTGTTTCATGTTCTCGGATCACGTTGCACAGCATTGATGAATTTCTGTCAAACTTTTAACAGATCTTCAAAGTTTGCTTTAGAATGATGAATGTAAAGAATTCATAAGTTCAAATATTATTTATATGATTTATTAACCAGTTAGCCTTCGAATGACCTCACCGTACCACCTTGCATCGCCATGCAGATAAAAACTACAGTTTACGTAAACAATTAAGTTGATAGTGCGTACTGTATCATTAACAATCAAACCATATCTTAGCATGCATTACATGGGGATTCAATTTGAATATTTGACTTTCTACAGACCTGAGAAATATTTCGATTTGTCTACTAACTCTGATCATTAAAGAGCGGCTCACCACTTTAGTCAACTTCAAAGACCTCCCCATTCTTGTACACGGGGAGGCAAGGTAAGAAATTTGTGTAGTTTGGACAGCGGAGGGTGGCGGACTGCCCACCTTTTGTGGTGCGGATAATCCAAGTCGCAGAAAAAGCGGAGTCGGACAAGGAGGACAGGAGGCAGGGCTGAGAAGAGGAGGGTGACGCTGGGGTTGTTTGTTCTGAAGATTTGTGTGGCCATTGCGCAATTTTAGAATAAAACATAATTGGGAGGGAAAGAAACACAAAAGAACTGATGTTACAGAACGAGGTGTCGCAAGGCGCCCGCGAGTGTCGTAGGGATTTTTTACGACTTTCCATTGGCTTTTGGCAGGCAAGGCAACGCTCTGTGGCTGCACTCCATAACCTCTTGGTGTGATAAAATCGACGTGCATGCAGGGCTGTACTTCATGAGACACCAAAACAAAACACTGCATGCTGGTTACGCGTAAACATTTTTGCTCGGCCAGCAGTGTGAGTGAGATAAACGCCATTGCGACACTGATCGTAGGTCTTTAAATCCAAGCATAAAAAATGAGAACAATGAAGCATGAAACGAGCTCGTACGCAGATGATCAGGAACTTGATAAATGGTGTGAAAAACTGAATAAATTTTAGATACCTTTGCTTTTACACTACATTCAAGAAAATTGGTAAATTAAATTATTCTGTCGCATTTATATTAACTTTGAATATCGAAACGGTACGCAATGTCAGTGATACGTAAATAAAAATGCGACATCACATACAAAAGTTTCAATTTGCTTTCATTTATGGCTTTTTTGGTTTATGTTCGTAAAAAGGTATTTTAAAAACACCGGAAGGCTATAGCAAATATTTTGATTGAAGAAACCATAAAGTCAAGATAATTTAGTTACGCTGCAAAAAAATCAGGAAAAACGAGGCAAGCAAAATATATTTGTTCCAATATACGAGAATATTTGAAAACTTTAGAGCCCAGCCAAGCATCTGCAGCGCTACTCAGCACATGCAGAGGCGTTTGGATGCAACATCTGCGTTTAGCACAGATGTTAAATACGAAAATGTAACATATGAAATTAAAATGTCAGTTGTGCATAACATTTTCCGTGTCCTTACTCCTGACACATTTTAAAAATACCTTGTTGTGTCTTCCATGTTATTTTTGCGGCCATTTAGAATAGAATAGAACAGAATGAGGCTATAGGAACGAACCTTCTGGCCCATTCTTGGGTCGGATAATTACTTCGATAATTATTCGGTTGTTTACCCAAGTCCCATGCCGTATTTCTAGCCGCGTCAACCATGTCGGCAGCGGGATTCGAACTCGGGTCTTCCCGCTCGAAAGCAGACTTGCTTACCAGTCGACCAAGCTGGTGATAGTCGACCAAGTCGATAGTCGATTTACAATAGAAGTTGCGAGATGAGGATCCCGCGTTGCGATTAAAAACCTGAACACATGACACCATAATTGACACTTGATCTAGCAAATTTTAGTGTAAACTCGGAGGCGGAGTGTGGCTATTAGACTCGCACTTACCTCTCAGGATGCACGCGTTGCACATGAAATCAGCATTCGAAATTAATGAAATTCAATTGACGCTCACAGCTCTACCGATTGCTTTTGTAAAATCTGATAAGCTACTTTAATTTGATCTCTCGATAGATTACCTTTCTTTATTGCTGAGAAATTAAAAATGTACTGTAATATTCAGAGATACATCAAAAAATGATTTGATTCATGTGGTAAATCAGCTACGAGTATTTCTACGCTAAATGTGCAGTGAAATCATCATAACATGACTAGTCTTAAGATGTTAACACTATCAATTCGAAACCTGATGTCATTTACTGTGGATTTATACAGTGTGATATATCGGAATAAAGTTGAATTGATTTCGATACGTAATAAGCTTCTTTCATACAAGACAATTTTAATGTTATATAGATTTTTGCTTTTTTACTCTCGAGAAAGTTTGAGCACAATTTTTATGATAAATACACACAAACAGAATCTTTCACATGTGTAGGGATACAGCGTACATAAGTAGAGTTAGCCCAGCAGAATTTAAAACACAAGCAGTCACATGGATTAATTGATGACATAATCATTAACTGAGGATTTATGATGTAGTGCCGGGATTTAATTTTTCTATTTCTGTATGAAAATGCATCTTGAGTACGATATTAATATTATTATGTGCCCTAGAAAATGTATCGTGCGTACGATAATAATAACACTAAACAAGAGCCCCTACGCTCGTTGGCAGGGAGCAGCAGCAGCAGCCGTTGCAGCTGCCGTTGCAGCAGCCGTAGCAGCAGCCGTAGCAGCAGTTTAGCAGCAGCCGTAGCAGCTGTAGCAGCAGCCGTAGCAACAACCGTAGCAGAAGCTGTAGCAGCAGCTATAGCAGCCGTTGCAACAGCCATAGCAGCAGCCGTAGCAGCTGTAGCAGCAGCCGTATCCTGACAAAGGCGTGGTAAAGCAGACATTGAAACGGAGCAGCCTGTGCTTCAGATGAGAACAATGTGGTAGGAACTGCAAGTTGTTTGCAGTTAACACACTGTACACTTCCTCAGTACTGCGCTGACTCAGTTCCTCGAATAACTTCTCATAATATCTCCATTAGTAAAAAGAGTGCACTTCTCAAATGAGCTATGCACGTGGGGCGAATAGTAAGAGCACTGCAGACGAGTGTGTCGTGCACACAGTACCAGTGTGTGTGCAGGTTAGAGTGTTAACGTGTCGTGCACACAGTACCAGTGTGTGCAGGTTAGAGTGTTAATGTGTTGTGCACACAGTACCAGTGTGTGCAGGTTAGAGTGTTAATGTGTCGTGCACACAGTACCAGTGTGTGTGCAGGTTAGAGTGTTAATGTGTCGTGCACACAGTACCAGTGTGTGCAGGTTAGAGTGTTAATGTGTTGTGCACACAGTACCAGTGTGTGCAGGTTAGAGTGTTAATGTGTCGTGCACACAGTACCAGTGTGTGCAGATTAGAGTGTTAATGTGTCGTGCACACAGTACCAGTGTGTGCAGGTTAGAGTGCTATGTGTCGTGCACAGTGCCGGTGTGTACAAGTGAAGCTGCTAATCGCCACTAGTATGCATTAATATGATAAATTAATGGGGTACAATAATGGGATGCAATTAATTACATACATTAACATGATGCATTAATAAGATGCATCAATGAGAGTCAGTAATGTGATAAATTGATGGGATGCATTAATCAGATACATCAATGGGATGAATTAATGGGATGCATTAATGGGATGAATTAACGGGATGCTTTAATGGGATGAATTAACGGGATGCATTAATGAGATGAATTAATGAGACATGAATAGAATGAAAGAAATGAGCGCTTGAGCTATGTTGTTTGCTGCAGTAGCTCATGCAAAAAAAGTTAAAAATTCAAGCCATTGCGTTTAAATTGCCAAATGTTTTGTTAAACTTTTGCAAGAGTGTGCGTGGAGAAGTGTTGAACAAGCATGTTTTGCTGACATTGATACTTTACAACACAAAAGTTTAATTTAAATGATTTACTGAGCATAAAAATAGTAAGAATGATTGGTACCAAAAATATTTGATGGTAAGTATGTATTAGCAAGAAAACTAAATTTGATATTTAGCATTTTCTTACCAGATAGTAGTTTAAGTTTATCGTCCGATTTACATCTATGGGACAAGCACTTGATTTAATGTACGATATAAATCGAGAGTATCATTTACTTCGAGCATCATAAAGATTCAAATGTTCTTTATTAATTATTTTGAACTTTCAACTCGGCTCGTTAAATATCCCTTGGTTTCAGCAAACTTAAGGTGCGGATACCCGCACTTTTGCAAGAATTGTTCAAGTCTCGCAACACTCAAAGCAAATTGGTGTGGTCCGCACAAGTACTTTTCGCGTATTTAGCAAATAATTGCTTAAATTCTATAGCTATGAATAGAAACACTAGTAAGCGATAACGTGTTGTCTGTGGGTACAGTGGAATTTTGAACGGCTGCAACAGCAGAACTGAGAACTTTACCTTCTGAACGAACTTTACTACGATTGGTCTTGGGAGAAAATTCAATGATGTTCCATAATACTTCTAAATTATCATCATTTTACGATTCAATGTTCGAAGCAGAATAGACTATGCGAGAGTGACTTGAATCTTATCTTATGCCAGTCTTCATAACTGATTTAGAGCCCTATGCTAATTTCTATGTAGTAACTTGAACATGTAAGATCGAACAGAAGAAATTTCTCAGGGTTGAAAAACTTAAGCGCCATCGTCGGCAACCACAGCAAGCTAAGAGATGCAAAGTTAGTCGGACGTTGTAGTGTACGCTTCATTGCCACAGCAGCTCGTATTTTGTGCAGTTACTGCATGAGTACTGAATCTTCTTTCCTAAGTTTTAAGCGATATTTCCGCACAAATCATGACTCGCAGAGTAACCTGTACAGATCATGACTCGCAGAGTAACCTGTACAGATCATGACTCGCAGAGTAACCTGTCCAGATCATGACTCGCAGAGTAACCTGTCCAGATCATGACTCGCAAAGTAACCTGTACAGATCATGATTCGCAGAGTAACCTGTCCAGATCATGACTTGCAGAGTAACCTGTCCAGATCATGACTTGCAGAGTAACCTGTACAGATCATGACTCATAGAGTAACCTGTACAGATCATGACTCGTAGAGTAACCTGTCCAGATCATGACTTGCAGAGTAACCTGTCCAGATCATGACTTGCAGAGTAACCTGTCCAGATCATGACTTGCAGAGTAACCTGTCCAGATCATGACTTGCAGAGTAACCTGTCCAGATCGTCTGGACGATCGCTTTATGAGTTGCAGCGTGGCGGTCAATATGGTAAATGTAACGTGCACCCACAAGTGTACGAAAGGGATGTTAAATTTCAACAGTGGGATGCAGTCTGAACCTCTTCTACGTGTACAAATTTAATTGAAGAGAAATGAAGATGACACATTGACTTTAACTTTTATCTGAATACCTGGTATGTGTAGAATGTGTCTATGGCAAATGTGAAAAAGAGTCGGGGAGCAAAAAATAGTCTTCTGAACCACTCAGCAAAAAGTTCTCGTTTTTAAATGAACACCTGACGTACTTGAGAGACGAATCTATCCTTATGAAAAAGAATTCATGAAGAACACAGGACACGTTTAGATATAGTGAAGACGTAAATGTCCTCCAGTGCCTACCCTGTGTTGCAAATGTATGTACATTTCATTCTTTATGTGACGTGCTTTAGCCAATCACGCACAGGGAGACCAAAGTAATGAGTGCACCATGTACATAGTTTAGTTGTTTACTCATATAAGAAAGAAAAAAGATATTATCCTTCATTGGTGAACACCTCATACCGCTTGATTTTTTGGCTTCATTTTGTGACAAGTCTTCAGTGACCTAAATTTCATCATATAATTAATTATGAAAAGATTCTTGAGATAATTTTAGGAATAATTAAAGATTATTAAAAATGTTATAGCAATTTTTAGGGCATGATGACGTAAGAGCACCAGCACTTGACCAGCACAGCACCAGCACAGCACCAGCACAGCACCAGCACAGCACCAGCACAGCACCAGCACAGCACCAGCACAGCACCAGCACAGCACAGCAACAGTCAGAGAACAGCACGTCTGGAAGGTGTGGAGCGTAGTCTCCGCTTTACTTTCACTGGCACGGAGGGAAACTTGACTGCTGCGTTTCCTCACTCTCATAGTTATCGCAGTGACCTACATCACCCTCTTATGAAACGCTGGGGGGGAGGAGGGAGTGATGGGGTCCAGGGGTGAGGAGTGACTAGTGAGTGAAGTGAATTGTGAGGGAAGTGGATGGTGAGAGGAGGGGATGGTGAGAGAGGCGGTCGTGATGGTGGTGTGTGGTGACAGCGATGGCGGTGTGTGGTGACAGCGATGGCGGTGTGTGGTGACAGTGATGGTGGTGTGTGGTGACAGTGATGGTG
>VCRD01000526.1:204992-257195 GCA_006783055.1 Trinorchestia longiramus
GATGGCGGTGTGTGGTGACGGTGATGGTGGTGTGTGGTGACGGTGATGGTGGTGTGTGGTGAGGCCAGCAGAGGGGATCTCGTAGTGATGACACAACACAAGTCACTGCGTCCTGCTGACATAGCGGATTAATGAAGGCAATTACAATTGATGATTTCAGCTTGCAAGGGCATACGTACGTTATGACGGCTGCATTTTATAAATTATTGTCCTGCTCAGTGACAATACAGAACTTTACACTCTTATGTAGCATCAGAATTGACTTAACACGTTTTTTGCGATTAGGGAAATTGGAGAACGACCGCTACTGCAACGGATTCAAGTTAGTTATGGTGGAGACAATAAACGAAAAATGGCACAATTCAGAGAATTCATTATTCTTTCACTCGTACATGGAAAACCATAGGATGATGTACAAGGAAGTGCTCATGGAAAATAAAAGGAGCCACACCACCACACCCCCACACCACTACACCACCACACCACCACACCACCACACCACCACACCACTACACCACCACACCACTACACCACCACACCACCACTTGACTGAAGCTCAAGACTCAAAACACGAGAAGACGCTGCTTAGGATACTACCAAATCCTCTCATAATCACAAGGATCAAAAGTTACAGATAAGAATACCAAAAAAGCATCAACACTTTGTAAAGGACGTCCAGGAACTCCATTTCTGTGTTTACGTGTCTTAATATGAATCACATTGCGCTGTGTCTCACTTCCATAAAAATTATTTCCATAAGAAACCGGTTGAATTCAAAGGATATTTTGAAGTTAATATCTTCAAATGACGGTTCATATAAAATGTTTATGTAATTTTACTCTCTTTTGTTATTAATGGGTAAGCGATACATGAGAAATTGAAAATCAAACAAACTTTGTTAAGTATTTGAAAAAGTTGGTAATTTTTTCCGGCGACCAACTGGTGTAAGCATAGAGCTCTCCACCACGACCCACCAGCGGGTCACACCACACACAAAGTATTTTTGAAATCTCGCATACACTGCAGACCCTAACGTTAAAAGACCCGGCAGTAAACTGACGTAAATAAATGCATCACTGAAAAGAAAAATTGGCGGTCATAAATTTATTTGACTAATTAAAAACACAAAGAATTAATTCTATCAGACTTGAGACATTGACCCATGGTGAGGTATTACCTATTAAATACTCTCCTAATCTTAATAATAAAAATAAAAATAGCATAGTCATAGGGGGAAATGAATGTTCAAGAGGTAAGGGTGACCGTCTGAAAGGATTAGTCTTTGAAAAATAAACATTACAACCTAAATAGATCAATTATTTATTTTCAATACAGAGGAACATTTGACTTTTCATACGACTAAAAGTTGTTGAGTACACTTGTTTCTTTTTAAGTCTCGTAACGCTGGATGTGTGGAGAATACTTAAACAATCTAGGGAAAGGGTCAGACTGAGTTAATATATGAAACTTCTGTAACTCTGTACAAAAGTGAAGATTCATTCGTGTTCATTTTTACTACTAGTACTAATAATTGCTCATGCTTCATAACATGTTAAAGTTTAGCAGTAATTTCAGACACGACGGCGGACGATGTGCACTTTTTATGCAAGAGTAGTTCCTCCAGTTTAGAAGGCAAATCCGAAATCAAGATATTTTAAAAGTAGAGTGTTTCTCACAAAGGTCAGTAGATTTAGTTAAGGGTTTTTGAGCAATTACTAGTTTTCGAATTCATGAATGTGAAATTGTTCAGAACTTAACTTTCATTATTTCTTTTGGATGCTGAGATCGTACATTAGAGTGCAAAAGAAACGCAGCGTGCGAGGTTTAGTACGTTCAACGTTTAGGAGAACATATAACGTAGGAGGTTGGCCGCGTGAAAATTTGCAGAACAGCAGTTGTATAATCAGGGAGGACACTGTTGATGCATTCAAAGTGGACTACGTGGGTGTACTCACATTGGACGAAAGCGTACTTTGCCAAACACTCAAAAATCTATCGAAAACATCATACTTCTACCACAAGGAGGTTATGCACCAGGTAGGGTAATCAGAGGGTGTGTTTTTTTAATTAGTTTGCTATGATTTCGTTGCGACAAAGGACTTTTTAGTCTTACTTTATCTTTGATGTCACTTTCATTGATAAACCACAGGGAATTTTTCTATCAGCTAGAAAAATTTGAACAGATATCAATACTAGGAATTATAACATGAAAAAAGAAAAACATACTCTCTCTGACAGATTACAGTGAATTGTAGGAGTCTATAGAAGAGAAATTTACCAAACGTTTATTTTCAATGTAAAGTGAACATGCAGGCTCAATTACTGAAGTGAAGTCAAATCCAAGGGGTAAAAGTCGATGAGCAGGTACAACCTACGCTGTGAAAGACATAACTTTGCTTACTCCTTTATTTTAGTAGTGTTTTACCATCATTTATACACATGTTCGGAGCTTCATTTGTTCATAAAACACTTTTATAAGGGCACGACGTCCTCGCCTGGTGTTCATTGAGGCTCCAAACCTCAGCAGCGAAGGCAACTGCCACATTTTCTTAGAGCAGCTGCTGGTGTCAGAGTTCCGTTGTGATCCTGAAGCATGTCATGCCAGAATGTAGGAGTTACGCTCTATACCGTCATTTCTAAAGTGTATGCAGAGTAGCCTGCTTACATATTGTACATTTATTTAAGAAGGTAAATGTAGAGGAAGGTTTTTTTTTGATCAAAAATTAATCGATACTAGAAAAGGAGGAGTGCGTGATGCTTAAAAAGAAAGAAATGAGGTTTACATTATTGCAATAAGTGTCAAAAATTTTAAAGTTCATTACAACGGAAGGTGTAGGTTGAAATTCGAAACACAATAGAGGCTTTGCGATGAACAGTGACAAACAACGACTATCTTGCTCCTTCTATCAACAGTACAACTCGAGGGCAGGTGTGTTGAACACAGAAATCTTGGAGGCTTTCTTGCACCATTGCCCCTGTAGATCACGATATCTGTCACTCCCAGTACAGCATGCTTGTAGGAATGAGCTTAAAATTCTCTTCAACGTCTCCTCGCGCTATCCACGAACAACAATTGTGCGAGCGTCGGCGTTTTTCTTTCATTATAGAGGGGCTCGAACGCTTGGAGTTTTGTTCTCATTGTACACTTTACTGACCTGCTCTATCGAAAATTGTCTTCAAATACTATAATATTTTTATCGGAATATCGTGCATATTTGGTTCGACCCATCATTCCTCATTACTTGAGAGCTAAAAATAAATTACTGGTTTAATTCCAGAGCATGAAATTCATTAGCTCTAGAAAGATCTGAGGAAATCGCTTCAACGACACAGGAATGAAAGCAAGCGATGTGCTTCTTTTAAATAGAGCAGTGTTAATTAGAATGTACTTAAGTTTCATGCCTTTGCAGATCGACAGTAGTTCTCGCTACAGATGTATTCACTTCACGTAAGTTAACGTTGCTGGTTGATAATATGACGTTTAGTATTGGTACCCATTTTGTACCACCATGAATGAAGGGATTTATATGATTACATTTTTCACACTATTCTTCGCACTCCTAAAAACTATTTGCAGCTGTAATTAGATCACAGATCATGAGTGGCCAGTCTAAACTTTCACTTGGAATGATAAAAAAACCATAAATGGATATGACAAATTCTTGGCCCTAGACACAACTTCATTGCACTTATTTTTTTGTTATCCCCCACAACCCCTTCATGACTTCCCGTATGCTAGCGGTAGCAGTTCATGCTTGCCGTGTACACCTGCAGTGCGCACAGTGCGTGGTTCTCACGAACCTCAGAACCACGGGCCTGAGTGCCGAGCTCACTTCCGTGTGGCAGGTCGCACGATCTGCGGCAATCAGTAGCCCACACAACTGGCAAATGTCAGTCACCTGATGTAGGTCACTGCTCTCTGCAGGACTCTGCTGCCTGCAAGCAGCTGCTGCTGGTACATGCAGTTGCTTCTGGTGCATGCAGCTGATGTTAGTGAACACAGCCACTGCTGCATGCAGCTGCTACTGGTGCATGCAACTGATGTTAGTGAACACAGCCACTGCTGCATGCAGCTGATGTTAGTGAACACAGCCACTGCTGCATGCAGCTGATGTTAGTGAACACAGCCACTGCTGCTGGTACATGCAGCGGCTACTGGTGCATGCAACTGATGTTAGTGAACACAGCCACTGCTGCTGGTACATGCAGCTGCTGCTGGTGCATGCAACTGATGTTAGTGAACACAGCCACTGCTGCTGGTGTATGCAGCTGATGCTGGTGCATGCAACTGATGTTAGTGAACACAGCCACTGCTGTTGGTGTATGCAGCTGATGCTGGTGCCCACAGCCCTAACCCTTAACGCTAACAGAGCTGCTCGCTTTGTTCAATTACGAAGCACCGAAGCTCTTACCAAACACTTTCACATGGAAGTAATGAGTGAGAGAACGTTTTTATTTACCTCCTACAGAAGCCTACCTTCCACTCGATATTATTCTTAAAGTATCAGGCTTGCAGAATATTGATATCTGTTTTCCAAGTGAACTAACGTTCTTTTCATGATTTGGTGCGTCGTTTAAGTTTAATTCCGCAGCGCCACGCCCTTCGACAACGGTGACCACAAGCCTGACAAGGCGCCTTTGACAACGTCCCCCATATAAGCCTGACAAGGCGCCTTTGACAACGTCCACCATATAAGCCTGACAAGGCGCCTTTGACAACGTCCACCATATAAGCCTGACAAGGCGCCTTTGACAACGTCCACCATATAAGCCCGACAAGATGCAAGCCATAAAGGTGACGCCAGTGATGATGAGCATGGCAAAATAATTTCTTGGTCGCCAGAATGAGTATCAAAAATCATGCGAAAACAGTTAAAAAAGTGCGTTCCTACTTTTCGAAGTAGGAGAGTTGCCTAGTCACAAAATCCTAGAAGATATTAAACAATTTCAATGTACGACTGATCAATTCTATATTATCAAATAGCTCGTGAATAAGGTTATAGAATGTCTACTTAACTAAAATGTGAAAACATACATTTAAAATAAGTTTCTTTCACAATGTTGTTAAGTCAAAAGTATGGGACCAGTCGTGGAGGAAGGTTGAAGTGAAGAAATTTAGAAACCCTTTCGTATTGATCTACTTGAAGGGAAATAAGTGATAGCTTTAGGAGCTGACTCAAAAGCTCTTCGAAATTATTATCGTGATTTTATACGCAGGAGTCTGATGAAGTTATCGACATCAGTACTCATCTTTATCTTGTACAACTAACTTCCGAATTTCAGTTTGAAGAACAAGAATTATCGCACTAATTGTTACGAGCTTTACACCATAGATCTGTGTCTCGTAACATTCAGTTAATTCTTGAAGCGCTCAAAACTCCTCCTGGAGGGTTCGAACCCGTGCGACGGGAACCGAAAAGAGAGTTCAAGGTGCTCATCTCACTTTCTTGGAGCACTTCTGTGCCAGTGGGTCACTTTCATCTCGGCTGGTCGAGTGCAACTCAAGCTCCGTACGACTCTCTCTTTCTTTTCTGCTTTCCGCCTCACACACGAGCACTTTCCCTTTCTTGAGCGGCGCGTGCGCCTCTGTCTTTAATTGGTCGACTTGTCGACATAGCAAATGTTAGTGTCATTTTTGCTTTCAATTATGCTTGTGGATAATGCACAGTAAGTAATCTGTTGATCAAATAAACAAACACTATTTGTAGGATATATATTACACAATATGTGAGTGAAGACTTTCATGGGAACTTTTATAATTTTCTACGTGTTTTTGCTCTTATACAAAATTTGATTTATAATTCGCAGTCTTAGTGAATTCGAGAGCAAAGAAAACTTCTCACCCAAACTCGAGCACGTTGACACAGAGCGTCGTGTCAACATCAACACCTCAGTGCTTGTTCATGAGCTCAACTAATTTGTAACTCATCCTTAGCCGCTTTAAATGCTTGAACCTTTTGTATTTATACTAGAAATACAGGGTGTCTCAAAAAAATGTAAATGTAACGCACCCTTGGTGTGCGTTATCAGCGTTGTCTGGACAATAATGGTCATCAATTCGAACATTTGCGAACATGATTCTTTAATCACATTTGTCTTCTGTATTCGAAGCTATTCTATTCCACTGTATGTTCATAAATAAAGGATCTCGTCATTCAAAGTGTGAGTACATTTTTTTGTGACACCCTGTACATAGTAGTTACTCAAGCAAATGGAAAAGCTGTTTGCACACTTATCTCGTGTATAAAATTCAACGAGTTCTGTTTATTCATCAATTGCATCACTTTAAAAAATATTTCCAGAAACATTGCTTTTCTTTCTTTTATCCGAACAAATTTAAGTGTTTGTATAATCGATGCCGTACTAACAAGTTCTATTTCCTTTAACCATGGGCAAGTGCCGTCTTCTTAGCTGGACCGTCACAACATTTGTTCAGTAACAATAAATACGTATATCACGTTTAATTGTACCATCATCCTCTCACTTCACTAACCCCCCCACACACACACACACATTGTACTCAGCCATACCTTCAACTCATTCCTTCATTGACCACGCACAGGCACACTGAATTTAGCTGCCATCATCATGTTCCCTTTTAATCAAGCACATGAACATAATGAAAATGCTTATCTGTACCATTAAAGCATTCCTTCACTAAGCATTCACCGGTACTTTACCCGTACCATCTTAGCGCAATCCACTAACTATTATCTCTCTCTGTAGTACCATAGCACACCACTCACTGCACAACCATCACTCCTCACTGCAGCACCATAATGTTTATCTCCTAACCATTCGCACGCGTATTTCTCTTGGCTGTACTATCATGTTTTTTTTGCTGACTGAGCCTGCCCATTGAAGAGGCCAGGCAATACAGGGTCTTCATTCATCTTCCCCTACCACTCAGCACTCCAGCCTTTTTTTCTGCATTGAACTGAGCCAAGAAATATGAGGCTATTTGCAAACCTGTTCTGCAAACGCAGCTCAACTTTTCTCCCCTGTGTGAGAGCACTTTTTTTTGCTGAATAGCAAGGAGTTTGTATCTGTCTGGTGGAGTGCATCTTGGGCAGTTTTTTAGCCTGGTATATGTCGACCGCTGATAAGGCGTAATTTTTATGTGAATATAAAGCATTTTTGACCTCGTTGATGTGCCCTGACATTTAGGCACAGAAATCCTTATCTTGTTCAACTCATCGTTTTACAAAAATTAAATTCAGTCTTTGACGTCGAACTCAACTGCACGTCTAGAAGACGGTAGATTGTCGATCTCGTAATGCAAGCAAATATATGTAATAATAATCTCACTGATATATTCTTAACTTGATGGTTTGAATCTTGTTAGTGATTGTACAAAGGAAAGTGGAAAAGTAGAGCAAGTAAAATGAGTTGATTGTTATGACATATGTCGTACAGGACGGGATGTGGAAGTGGATAGGTAGCCTTGATGCATTGAAGTTCCAACAACAGACGATAGATAATTACTTCAGCTGTATTAAATATCTTGAGCGGATGCTAAATTAAGACAAAGAACCTAAAACTTTACGCTCCTTTCGCAGATTCAGTTCTAGGAATTTCTAGTGACTCGGAGTCATCCATCACCTACACACGCCTTAATGTTGTCGGTGACAGTGGCAGTACAAGTGAATGCAAGTAATTAATTATTATTATTATTATATCCCTGGTTTAGCCACCGCAACGCGAGTAACAAACTGCAACAGAGCAACACCAACACAATGCATTGATACGTCGTAGTCGACATGAGCTGGACACTGAGAACAACAAAAGCAGAGTGTGCAGAAAGAGAGCAAGAAGCTGGGAGGATTAAAGGCAGCATGTTTACGTCAAGAGGCTTCCAACAATGCCTTAATATCTTTATTCTCTGACAATATTATGACATGCAGTGTTAATATTGCACCTGAGTCATCAGTTTCATGTTGCCTAGATGCACGCTTAGTGTTTGTTGGCTGAAGCATCCACCCAGTTTATCTTGGCAAGACACATTGTTGCCAACCTTTATTGGAGCCACGACCAAATCTTCAGAGACTGATGCCTTTTAGGTTTGGTCTTAACGCAAGTTTGGTCATGGGCTCAGAACAATGCATTGCATATGCTGAATTATTTCCTTTTTTATCCATTCCTTCGTTGTGCATTCCTGCATTGCATCAAAATATCTTTAGTGATATTAGGAAGTATAAAGTTAAATAGAGGGAAAATGAAATTCCTCAAGAAATTTCTACGCAGTTTTACCTTTTTTCGTAAGTTGTCGTTGCAGTGTTTTAAAGCCAAGTTAAGAGAATGGAGAATAAGTAAGACTTACATTTAAAAGCTAGAGAATCTTTTCGAATCAACGCTAATAGACAATAGTAAATTGATTAGAATTAATATTATAATTTACTGTAGAATTTGTCAACACATTTTAGTATTTGATCAGAAATTTAGGGACTTAGATAATATGACATTTAGTCCCATGTTTATTAGTATATAAATAACAATATCTAGCAATTTATATCTCTTTTCAATTGACATGTTCAAATCTATGAAATAAATATAACAGAAGAATAAAAATTGAAAATTACACAAGTAAAAGAATAGAGAATTAAACAGAGAAGGAGAAAAAGAAAGTGAGACACTAAGTCACCGAAACGTCCTTTGTGTAACTCAGCCAAAAGTCATCCCTCCTTTGCGCAATTTTTCATCGAAGTTTTAAAGAGATCTGACAAAGGAAGGCCTCCATATAGAAGTTGAAAAAAGACTGCAATCGAAAGAGAGATGAAAGCGAAACCGAAATCGGTGCGGGAGCCTTGCGGCTGGCTTTTACAGTGTACACGTTTTACAACTGCCTTGTCTAGCACTTCACATGTATGACAACGTAGAGAAACGAGGAGCTTCATTGAAGATAATTCAGGCAAATGATGGTTGTGGCTAAATTTAGGGTCAAATTATCGAAAGACAGGTTTAGTGAACGTCAAAAATGAGTGGAGCGCGTGTGACGAAACAACGGCAAAGGTGGAACTCGCAGAATTCCACGGCATGAGTGTTTTTGGTGTGGTTATCAGGGGTCACCTCCCTGCCATTTCCCTTTCACACATCACGACCTGGAGCGCAGTTTTGCTCCGCCGCACAAGCCAGCGCGCCCTCCATGGATCTCAATCGCCCCACATGGAAGCCGGCACTGCACCGTTTACAGTTCCAACGCTCTGTAGGTGAGCCAGAAGTGGCTCCGCTCAACAGGGCGTGGGGAGTCGACATGCAGACACTTCGCCCCAGTTCCTGCAGCGCTGCTCTCCTTTATGCTAGGTTCCTACGCCTCGCTAAGCAAACGTGAACGAAACGGAAAGTAAAAAGGCCACGGTGAAGATTGTGGGTAATAAAGATATTTCAGCTACTCTAAAATCACTTTTTCGGAAAAACATCCAGTGGTGTGCCGTAGGTAAATGTGACTTAGAAAAACACAGTGCACAAAACAGCGCCATGGCTTCGCCAACGCTCCTCCACTGCTGCTTTAGAATTATGTATAGTTCTCTGAACTGTATGGGGGAGTTGTGAGCTGGAATTCTTGGTATATAAGTGCATGCATTTCTCAGAACTTGAAGATAGGTTTGGTAGAAGCTGTCAGACAGTCTTCCGGATTTTTAAATTGTTCCAACAAATGAAAGTCATTCTAATATGTTCCAAATGATGAGAATACATTCACATCAGCACTTTTGCTCTGTGTTTGAGGATTCTGTTTCTTCAGGATATAGGAAATAAACACACAAATTCTTCGATAGCTGTATTAATATAGGCATCAATGGTAAAAACTGAGCAAAATAATACTGCAGTGCTTTCACAGTATATTTTTAATAATCTACGTTGTAGAATTAACCAATATTTGATTAACCAACCTGATGCAATGATAACAATTACGAACGCACCAACGTTTATAACAATTGTATGAGATTCTGAGTGTTTGAATATAGCACTGAAAATTAAGTGAAAGCGTTCAAAGCCTGTAATTGTAAAATAAGATTCAGAAACGACAGTGATCAATTGTTTTGAGGCATTCAAATACGCAGAACCGTGGCTCACGATGATTGAGAGAATATTCGATTAATTTCTATGAACATTTTTCAGTTTGATCAAGGAAATTGTTTAAAAATTTAAAAATCCCTTTCCTTCAATAAGTTTGATATTTTTAAATAATAAAATACATTAATTGTACCTGATATTTAAATAAAAATACGTGAAACGCTATAACACAATTTATTGGTCAGTTATTCTGCTTGTTTTGCAAACATGGTTGAGTTTTTGCTCTCCTGTCTACTTATTTGCATCATGTTCATCAAATAACTGGTACTACGCTTTAGAAAACTGTTGTGAGATCCTGGCTTAAACTCTATCGTAATTTCATTCTTCTCACCTTCAGTCATTTCTAATTAATTAAGTCCTTCATTTTAGCTCTCATTTTTGTGTTGTTTGCGCTTTCTCACGCCTGCTCATTCACGTCATTTTTCTATTGGACAAATGCGAGGCAAGAATCGCCTTCCCACACGGGGGAGGAGGAGGGTAAACAATGGAGAACCGCTTTTCATTGGTGACCGAAATCTTCAACTTGACGCGCCTATTAAATCGCCGTGGCTTGTGACGCTCAGTCGCCAATCATTGCTGTACCTCTATCCAATTACCTAAAGAAAATGAATGCAGAGTTTATTTTTATTGTAATGAAATTTTGTAATGTGCCAGTCGTGGGGACTTGACAATTAGCAAAGTAAGTCTCTTGATGACTATCCATTGTGTACTCGTGGAGCTTTGGGTCCGGGAATGTTATTCTGGGCAGTTCTTATTACTTGTAAAGATTCAGCATGTCTTAATAGGTGTCTCCCAATTTGAATCATTTATAAATTTATGAATATAAAGTGAATGTTTTTTAGAATGCATTGCAGTGATTATATTTACACATCGTTATTTAGGAATTTGAGCTGTTAATAAAATGCAAGACAAGTCACTGTTGCATGTTATGTTTCAGTGATGGAATAAAAAATTATACTATGGAGCTCCGGTTGGCAAGACATTGCTCCTGTGCGTAGACTGCAGTTATGCTTTTACATACAAAATGAAAATAATATGCATCAAAAACTAAATAATCCAACGATTTTTATTGGCGAAGTAAATTGTAAGAAGAAGAAACATTTTCCATCGAATTTGTTTAGAAATTGGTGCAAATTTAAAATTTCCGCAATAATTTATACCATGAAACAGGATTAATTTTACTTAAATCTTTGCTAAACTGGATTAAAAATTGATTTACCTCTCTTCTCAGGTCTAAAGTTCAAGATTTTTATGGGACAAATTAAGAACCTCCATTAATGAGCGAGGATACAGGTCTCATTTTAAATGTATTCGCAGTAGAACCTAATGTTTTACTAGTCATTTTTGAGATCATTCATTTCGTACAAGAATTAGATTAAAAATTCTTTAGTATGAACTGTGCTGATCTGTCCCAAGAAAACTGGCAGGGAGCATAATGTAACGGAAACGGACTTCTGTTCTATTGTTACGGCAGACGTTACAACCTTAACAGCAGTACCGTACCGTTATTATTACTGCAGTACCGTACCGTTATCGTTGCAGCAGTACCGTACTGTTATCATTGCAGCAGTACCGTACCGTTATTATTGCAGCAGTACCGTACCGTTATTATTGCAGCAGTACCGTTCCGTTATTATTGCAGCAGTATCGTACCGTTATTATTACTGCAGTACCGTATCGTTATTATTGCAGCAGTACCGTACCGTTAAGCCACTTGCAACAAGAACTTTACTGCGCGTTGCTGCGGTGAAAGTAGAAACTGGCGATGCGAATACACTCTAAGGGGATAAGTAAATATAGATGAGGCAGCTTATTTAGACCCCATCCAATGCACTAGCAAACTGCGTGTTACATGAGCAGCTCGAGCGCTGAGAATACACAGGAACTAAGTCGGCTGTGTAAATCTAATTAGAATGCTCTCTCTGAGTTCAGTTCTTATTGCATCTTAAGATTAAAATTTGTCTTCTACCGAAACAATCTGAGAAGCTCCGTTTATGTAGCAGAAGAGTTACTAATACGTATACGCAGAACAACTTGCCTTTCTATAGCGAAGCTTTCAGAACTGTCTTTCAATTGTGAATCCACAATACTTCAGTGATTGCATTGCCAAGAAGCATTACGTATCAGTTTAAAAATCTGCTCTCGTTCATAAAATTTTGCCTAGTATCACTTAGCTGCATTGTATGGACCCTCACATGTTCTCATTTTACCCTAAGTGCTTTTCGCACATGTGCAATCAGAGATCACAATTCTGTAAGCCACTCTATTTATGCTAATTCCAAACTGTGTAAGTAGATGGATTTAAATTTCAACGATTGTGTTGCAAAAATTCAGAATGTATCGCTTCACTAATTGCAATGTCATAACCCTTTACCCACAACATTTTCCCCCGTAGAGAGCAATGCAACACAACCGCATGCTCTACATTAGCCAATCACACCACCAACAACATCTAAACGAACATAACCAGAAAATGTTCTGAGAGTTCTATAACTATAAAACAAGACCTAAGTTCTTCAGTAACCCAGGACTGATGGTTTCATTTTAGCACGCTATTTCAAAGAGAAGGGTTCATTTTGACAATGAAGGAACAAGCACGTGCTCTCATTTCCGTCATGGACGTTTTTTTTTCAGAGAGGCTGCAGCGGGAGGCCGCTGCACGAGGCTGTCATGCTCAAGGAGCGCACGGCCTCTGCCCGGAAGAACGACCAACTGTGGGCGCTCTCAACCTACGCAAGGACGGACTGGTCAGCGCTCGCTCAGCTTTCAGGTAAAGTGAAGTTTTCATCGTAAGACAAAAAGTAAGTCTCCTCATCGAACATATTCTATGTAAATCCTCGTACCTATTCCAAATCCACAAGCGTAGTAAAGACCGATGGGTGTGTTTCAATTTCAAACCACATACTTTTTATCAACTGAGTGTATTTTTATAATTTATTTCAAAAGAGTTATAAAGTTATTTCAATTGATACATATAATTAGTTAGTTCATTATTAGTTCAGTTTATCCCAACATGCTTCGACTTCCCAATTGTAACTTGGACCCTGAAAAACATTTCTTTGAAGCCAAAACATAATAGGTCCTCGTGTCGACCACAATTTACCCCACAGGAACGAGGGTGTCACCGTCTGCTTGGCAAGGACACTACAGATTCCGTGCAACTTCCGAGGATTTGGTGTTAGCTGAGCCGCTTGCTACCACCGAAGCCAGTGCATGATGTCCTAAAAGCGCAATGTTGTGCAGCCATGTTTTCTCGAGTAACATTAATAGATTACCTGTACAATGTTGAATGTTTTTCTAGATTTTAAGATAGCAAGGTGAGAGGGCCGTGAGTAGGATTTTTTTCCTTCAAATGATTTGAGTTTACAGAGATAAATAGTGAATGTGTAGAAAAAGTGTCCGAAAAGGATTCGGTAATTAAATATCAATGACTGATCGTCTATGACTTCTTCAAGTTCAGTATAGACAGATACAAATGAAGAAAGTAAATAAGACGCTTGACTTAAATTATCGACTCAATTCAATCTTTGGTAAGAAATAATAGAGACTGAGTATCCTAAACGACTATAAAATAATTAGTTTTTTTACAATTTTTATACAATTTTTTCTGACATGACGTAGATCAGGATCCAAATAAAATGACAATGATTACTGAACCATGCACGGTGTCAGTATGTTAATCAGCTTTGTTTCGTGAAACGGTTTCACACAAATATAACTGTTTTCTCAAAACTTATCGGTACTGACAGAGCTCGTGTAAGTAAACTTAGGAATCAACACATTGTTTCTCATGGACTAGAAAAGCAAACAAACATTGCGTTTGGTTAACGTACATAAATTAATGAGATTGATACAGTTCATGAGAGCCGTTAGAAACAAGTAATTAAAACTAATTTCTTGGCATTTACGCAATAATCTTGGGAGAGAACTAAATATACATTCAGCATTGCGTTTAAGTAGCGCACTAGAGTTAACGAAAGGGATATTGGCGTTAGAAAGTACGGTGTGACTGGCGGTGGAGCGTGTAACAATGCAGATAATTATCCTCCGTAACAGGATACGAAGACGACATAACGAGCCTTCCTTTCCCTCTCAAAAGAAATAAACTAAAGCATCCAACAACCGACGTTCCCGCCATGGAAGAAACTTACTTTTGTTCTCTGAATGACCTCATTTCTCAACCAGGGTATTTTCCTTTTCATGTTGGGTAATTTATCATATAACAATTTCATCTATTTCGAAGAATTCACAATCCCATCTATATTCTAGCTTATACGTGAAATCCCTGAAAGGATTTCTTACCCATTGCATGTGACTTTAGCACTAAAATAACATCTAAATCTGTTCGAATATCACATCTTCTCAGTGTTTCTTTTTGACAAGGTTATTGTCCATTTTTCATTCGATCAGACACTATTAAATGTTTATGGAACATCGAAACGATACAGTGAGTTCTGAAAGTCCTATTCTTGTGAAACATTAAAGTTCGGTTCACTGCTCCCATAACACCAGTTAGAACCAAAAGAGAACTGGACGGTTCACTTTAACATCGTCGTACGGGTACACAGAGATCCACAGTCTCCTGAACAAATACTGATACGAGTTTTGTGAACCTTTCCAGAGAAACCTTAACGTTGACAAGAATCTGAGCTGCAGTGCAGTTGCTTGAGTTGAGGCTGGTGGGCTGTCACTACACTTGCCAGAAACCTATTTAGTGCCTTTTTTTGGGAAGCCCCAGTTCTATCATCGTCGTAGAAGCCTATTTGGTACCTTTTTTGGGGGGGCCTCAGTTCTATCAACCCACCATCGTCGTAGAAGCCTATTTGGTACCTTTTTTGGGGGGCCTCAGTTCTACCAACCCACCATCGTCGTAGAAGTCTATTTGGTACCTTTTTTGGGGGGCCTCAGTTCTATCAACCCACCATCGTCGTAGAAGCCTATTTGGTACCTTTTTTGGGGGGGCCTCAGTTCTACCAACCCACCATCGTCGTAGAAGCCTATTTGGTACCTTTTTTTGTTGGGAGGGCCTCAGTTCTACCAACCCACCATCGTCGTACGAATACAGAAACTAGAGAGCAGGATGGGTCGCAGTGGTGTTTTTGGGCGTTTGTTTACGACCTTAGCTCTAACGCAGCCGCTGTTCCTCTCTCCTGCACCCAATCTTCTCAAAAGAGATGGCAGAGTAAAGGACTTTACTCGATCTGTGATTCGTAAAAGAATTACCTACACCCATATTCTCCAGTCATTGGGGTGATTGTTCAGTCTCAAGAACTTGTTCATACAATTTCTATAAACACTTAGTGAGCCATTTTATGTATTCAAAACTAGATATTATTACTAACAAACCAGTTGCTTGACCATAGCAAAAGCCTAAAACGCTATTTTGGTTGGCAAAGAGTTTTTTCACAAGCGAAATTGATTTACTTAAAATTTCTATTCGCTGCTCCTACCTTTGAAGGTTGAAGGCAGACTGGCATGAATAAATCAAATTCTGTCCCACATTTCGCACCTTAAAGTGCAAGGAAATTTTCACGAAGTAGCCGTGAAATGGCGGAGCATGAGAAGCCTCTCGCAGGTATAACGCATGTATACACTCGTGTGTATGTATATTACTCTATTACAAACTAGGGCTATTTAATACATCCAGACGCATAGATTTTGCCATTACGTGGTCTGATAAAACAGGTGAGGGAACAGTATACAAAGCAAAGTTCAATGCATCTACTGCACATGTTTGGAGAAAAAAGTCATCACGAGTGATAGTCTAAATATTATTCTATTTCCAAGGTTATTTATGCTGGTGTATCATTTAGTCATCATCGGTCTATATAAAAACCCTGCTCAAAAGTCCAGCTTCGATGTTCTACTGCTACACATTAATATCATCGTATTATTAATACATTATATTAATGTGCATTAATATAATCGTATTTTA
Source organism: Trinorchestia longiramus (assembly GCA_006783055.1). Lineage (NCBI taxonomy): Eukaryota > Metazoa > Arthropoda > Malacostraca > Amphipoda > Talitridae > Trinorchestia > Trinorchestia longiramus. The sequence goes on from VCRD01000526.1 coordinate 220,999, forward strand.
CAGTCAAGTTTCATTTGCATTACAGCAAACTCTTAGGCAAACTTCACACGACTGTTGACCTTCCGCAGGATATCACTCGAGAAAGCATCAGCCTAGATAAGGCCGTGTTTACAGTGGTTGCTAAGCAACACGTGTGTACCGAGCAGCACTTGTGTGTTGCGGTGTCACCGCGGTCGGGACGGTGAAAGTAAAAGTGTGACTGCAAAGAAGTAGGTCGGGAAACTGAAGAGCGCTCGGCAGCAGCCGGTGGGGAAAGCATCATCGACTGAAGCGTCTACAGTGAGAGTGTAATTAGAATTTCCTTCAATGTAAACAAAGGCCATGAGTCAAGACCAAATTGGGACCCGGCTGCGATATTTTCTTCTGCCTTAATACTGAATTGGAAACGTCATAGCACGTTTTTGTAAGGTGTTCTAGCTTTACTTAATTAGTACAACATGCAGATCTTGACGTGGGAAACCTAACAGAGACATGACAGGCAGCAGTGCCTCCACTGGAGTGTGACTTGGTCGCAGATGTCAGCAAACAGAGTTGTCCTGCAGCACTCATGCACGAGACTCTTAATGCAAGTTCAAAATTTTTAAATGATGTTCGTTCGCAATATTATTCACGCACTCAACTAGGTGTGTTTTTTCTAGGCTACTCAATTTATATAGTTATTATTATATCTCTAAATTTTTACTGCAGATAAAAAATGACTCTCTATAAATATTTTGTGTACTTATAATATGTATATTATTTATTACTATCATTGCCATTAACATATCACTATATTAATATCATTATTGTATTTATAATCGTGATACTAATCGTGTTATTATAATCATCAAATTCTTATTGCAGGTTTTTAAATACTTTTATTTTCCTCATTAGTGCCTTTGTCACAATTAAACGGGTTATTCAAAATACATATCTGTATTAATAATTGAACAAATGATTTCTATCAATAGTGTATTCACTATTTTCAGTAATCGCTTCTTGCCATGTTGATTCCTGGAAGATGAAATGTACCCCGTTTTGAGCTCAAAAAGATATCGAATATTTTAACTGGTTTTCTTCAGAAAATTCTTTACTATTCAGAAACTTGTCTAGTGAACGAAGAAAGAGCAACCACTCACGTAGTGCCAGGTCTGGTAAACATTGTGAATGGGGTGGAAAATACGAAAATTACTCATGACTCAACCTGAAATATAACGGGCTGCAAACAGTCAACTGCTTCTGCACTTCCATAGAAATATGCAGAATAAACCAAAAACTTTTAAAGATACTAGGTTAAAAGAAGGAAATATCATAGAGGTAGTACCAATAAAATGTATTATGTTAATAATTGTATTTATGTTGGTTTTTACGCAGTCCATCATCTTTCATGTAGATTATATTTAGTAAAATTCAAAAGAGATGAAAGTGCAAACTAAGTTCATCATGCTTTCTCAAAAACGTATAAAGGATCAGCTGCAGTACTAGCTCCATAAAATGCAAAGTATTGTCAAAACTACGCAAGCAGAATAACATAGATTATACTCAATTTTAAGCTCTAATATGTTCATAAACACCTACAGTCACATATCTTGCCCGTGTGTGTAATATATGTATAAACGTTCTTTTTGAGATCATTTTTCTCTGTAAAATAATGTAAAAATCTTTTATAACAATATCATGTTTCTTTAGTTGGCCATCGGAACGTTTTTTAGTAAACCCATATAATTTTGTAAGGACTATATATTTTTAATTATTAATATTAACTATTGACATACTTACGTGTTCATTAATTTAGGCATTCACAATTCAAGTTCAAGATTTCAGGTTACCATGACAAAATTTGCAACATAATTTGCACGCAAGAATAGCGCAACACTCAGTAAATATAACTTCCATTGAGCTAGAGAAGAAGCAGAATCAATGAGCGCATTATAGTCATTGAATAATCATCAAATAATCACTGGAATAGAACGCTCTCCGTACTACAGTTACGTGGGGCCCATTCCTGTCCCCTCTGACCTCACTGAAGTGTTGGGCCAAGTCTCTTACCACAGTTACGTAGGGCCCATTCCTGTCCCCTCTGACCTCACTGAAGTGTTGGGCCAAGTCTCTTACCACAGTTACGTGGGGCCCATTCCTGTCCCCTCTGACCTCACTGAAGTGTTGGGCCAAGTCTCCATACCACAGTTACGTGGGGCCCATTCCTGTCCCCTCTGACCTCTACTGAAGTGTTGGGCCAAGTCTCTTACCACAGTTACGTGGGGCCCACTAATACCTCATGCTTCATAAAAGTGCAAGGATAAAATCTCTGAACGTCAGAGCGCAGAACAAAAGTTTTCTAAAATTTTCAAAGAATTTGGACACACTGAATATATTCGTACTCGTGCTTTTTATTGATTTAGATCAGTTTTTTAAAGCTTTTTGTGATCTGTACAAATGATTAGGAAATCTTTGAATTCTGAATCAATTGAACGCCTCTGAGGATGCTCGGAAACTTAAAAGGAAAAGGATACTGCAATCCACAAGAAAGGCATGACTCAACTCAAGTTCAACTCATACGATACAATACTTTACACCATCGTCGAAAAGAGCACAAGACAGTTGAATGGAACACTGATTCTTTATTTAAAGCTGTAATGCAGCTACTCCTCAGCATTTCTTCTTTACACTACCCAGGCTGAGCAAGCACTTATATTTAATAAAATTTAGCCTAAAAATAGGTTACGGCGCTTTTAAACATATCATCAGTATAAACACAAGAAATGGGCCGGAACACTAAATTGTTTCAAAATCTGTTTTTCCAAACACCTCAGGCAGACAAATTACCGCGTTGTATGTCTCTCTGCAAGCTCAAATTGGGAAGTACCATCAAAATCTCAGCACGACTCTGAAGACCGGTAAACTATTGGTTTTATAAGTACATTGAATAAAACGGAACGTAACACATGTTCTCTGAAAACATTATTCGTGCAGATCGAAATAGTTTTGCCAATGAATGCGTATTATAACATGCAATCACTATCCTCGTAAGGAAAATGAAGAAATTATTTCTAAATCGTAAGGTGTGCTATCAGAACCAGCATTTTCAGCTACCCAAAAAGGACAATTTTAGCACCATCTCACCGAGACAGACATACTCACTCACAAGATTACCTCATATTCAAATTGTGCCTGGATTTCTTTTTGTAACTTTAAAGTGTGAAGTCATGGTCCGTTAAGTTTCGATGACATTAGATAGGAGTTGGGTATTTGCATATCATCACAGGTGATAGTGATACAAACCGTGCTTGATTCTAGAAGCTTTTGACTTCGACTTTTGGTTGCTATGTTAGACTTGTGCTTTGTTTGAAGCACTAGGATGTGCTAAATATTTTTATATACCACTTAAGGGTCATACTATTATTGCAATTTAAGAACAAATAATTTGCCATTGTCTAACCAACAATTATTAATATTTAATGCATGTACAGCTTTTTTCTATTCCATGGTAATAGCCAACGTATGATACTATTTAAATCCTTCTCAACATTATCCTAACCCTGAACTGATGTCACAAAATGAAGGTGGCACTCATCAGAAATTTAGTCCACAGTTAGCTTTTTGAGATACGCTGTAGGCTGACCCGCGTACAACACATAGGAAATTGCTTTAAAGCCCTTAGTCAATCGACCAACACTTGTTGCCCTTCTGGAATACGAACTTTAATATCCCATTCGTTTTAGTTCAGGTCCTAAAATCGTAATTGTTTCGTAAAATTAGAAGTACAACAACAATTTTATTTTTTTTTAAATTATTGAGCCGTGTGTACTAGTATTACCTCTTAAAACCAGTATTTTCATCCAGTGTTCTCAGAATAACTTAGGAAAGTCGAGATAACTTGAGGCTGAAGTTGATGTAGGAGAGGGAAAAATACAGGCTCAGTTCTGGAGTACGAGGAGGCGGGACAAAAAGCTGCGCGTGTCGGTGACCCACATCAGCAGTTGCCAGCGCCAAGTTCCCTTGAACGCGCCAAATCCAAAATAATTGTCAAACTTCGGCGAAATATTCGCTGAACAACTCTCCAATGTCCTCAGAAATTCTCTTTACCACTCGTATGGATTCGACGTGCGTTTTTTCAATTATTTTGATAAAGCTAAGGGGAAGAATGTACTTAGAACTAGGCTCGCAAAGAGTTGGCAACACGGGACACGTTGCCCAGAGGTGGTGACCTGCCCGCAATGCAGAGTCCAGGCTACGAGCGAGCGCAGTTCGAAGATTCTCTTTTTACAATTATGTCATCCGGAACAAGGCGCATGGGGTGGTCCGCTCTCAAAGTTCGCCATCCCGCTGATCTGACCCGGCTTCAGTCAAGATTAATTTTCCCAAAATTGCGTGCAATGGAGTTCTTAGCGGTTACGTATTTGCTGTACGCCGTTGTAAATTGAAGTTGTAGCACTACTGCAGGATTTTTGGAGTGCATTTATTGCTTGCTAATTGCACGTGTCTATATTTTTCAGCAGAAAGAGCTGTAGGAAATATTTTTAATCTTGCGATTGATTACCAAAAGTTTAAAACAGTCTTCGCTCTGCAACATTTTATGTTAATCTAGAAAATAATCCATCAGCATGGATTCCTTAGCAGATCAATAACTCGAGAATTATGGTTCTATTTAGGGGAAAATGCAGCTTCATTCAAGGTACATAATTTAAAGACGCATCCAACGGTAAAAAATCTTTGATGATCCGTTTTTACCAAGCAAGGATAACTGGTTTGCAAAGATATCAAGGTCTTGAAACTGCATTCAATACGCAAATAACATAATTTCTCTAACCTTAGTGCTGTTCTTCTAGGTTTAAGTATAAAAAGTCTATTGGTGAGGATCTGAGAGCTGTAAATGCAGCTCACTAGCAGCAATCTAGTTATTCTTAGCGATTAAAATTGAGCTAATAGTATATGAACCAGTAAAAATTTCTTCACGCGTTGGCAGTAGACAAAATACGTGCATTAATTGTAAGATCCCGTATATTATTGCACAGCGTCACTGTAAAAGATGGATTTGCTCTGCGCTTTGACATCCATGAATACTTTGGCTACATTTTTTATCGTTATTTCGTACTTTTTATTCATTTGTCTTATTACACATACACAGTCCACACTACCTTTATATATCCTGCTGAATAAGACACCTCACTTTTGATTTTACATTCTTTATACCTGCAGTAATACTACTAATTAACACACGTAATTTTACTTAATCAATCGTCCATAATAGTCTAAAGCATTGTTTCTCAAAGTTTTTTCAATCACCGCCTCCTTAGGACACTATTTGATTTTCTACCGCCCCCTAATGATTATATTACTGTATATTATACAGTAATATACGCCCCCCATTCAAGGCGTACCCTCCTACCGCCCCCTTGCATCTCCTCAACGCCCCCAGGGGGGCGGTACGGACCACTTAGAGAAACACTGGTCTAAAGAATCTAGAATTAATACGGCTACACACTTCCAATTTACCTTTGACCACAAGCGTTGTTACCTCACTACCCAAACCAACCAGAGTCCCACATACAAAACAGGCATTAAACATTTTTTTTTTAGTCAGTCCAACACAGTCACACGACTTTTGTTCGGGTATACTACTGCGCAACAATGATACCTTCCCAGACTTCATGCTTTTTACTGCCACTTGAGCCAAGGCATTTAATGTATATCACTGCTCAAAATGAACTATCCCAGCATAGACATCCTATCATCGACCGCCCATACCACTAATGCCTCTCTACCATTGTTCAATTTGAACAACTTAGTGAAAAATTCCCACAGCCTTGCGTCCTGACACAATTTCCTAATAAACATTTTGTACGTTTTGCTCTCCTCTCATTCGTATTCTCCCACAGTTTTCATTTTCTTACGAAACAGTCAGTTCTTTTATTAACACTTCACACTTTTACCTTAAATCGAAGTCAACTAACAACAATCGACCGAATTTATCTAACTTCTCATTTCTTCACTCAATACTATTCAAAATACATCATTCATCGTTTACATCCTTTCTTCAAACGCATTTCTCATAACTTTCTACCACTACAAAACACACCACTTCACTCCACCATCCGCTTTGACTGTTCATCATTCTGTCTACAGTACGACACATCTACGCACCACCCACCAGTACTCCCATACACGTCTTTATTAAAATAGATCCTTCTCTCTTTCAACAGTTACTTTCATTACTTGCTTTAGCTCATAACATTCTTTTCTTATTATTCAATCTCCTAGCATCCATCACTATAAAATCCAATTCTTCTCCCACTTTTTTCCAACTTTCAGCAACTCTTGCTGTTAATTTTTCGAGAAAAGGAATCATGTATATAGTTCGCTTAATTCTCTCTCTTTTTACACATGCACATATTTTTTACTGCAACGTGAATAATAAGAAAATATAACGCATGTTATAAACGTCTTTTCTTGTTTCTCCTAAATTATTGAAAAAAGTATCACACATTAAGTGTTTTTATGAAATTTTTAGATTTGCTAATACCTGTCAACTGCAATTTAAACTCGATGTTTTGTTCTAATGGAAGCTGCACATTGTTGTTCTTATGTACTCATTGAAATTTTCTTTTTCTGCATTGGTGAAGTGGTGACCCGGTGACTATCACTTAAGGATATTTCTGGCACGTGGATTGCAAATTTCGGCAATGGCATTAGCCCGCCATCGGCTTCTCAACAAAGACACTCTATTGAGAGCGCTGGAAGATCATCACGAGAACAAAATTTCTTAGACAGTTCTTTTAATGAATGACATCACTCAGTGTTAATGCCACTCAGCAATGTTTCTTGAACTAACAACGAGATTCCGGACTGATTTGACTTTATCGACTCGCTGATTTAGCAACCTTGTGTCTACCATTCTATTAATAAACTAAATATGGAATTTATACAGCAGGATACGTTTTAGTTATTGATGAAACAGTTCATTTCGTCGGAAGAATTGAGCCCTTTTGGAAATTAGTTACTGAACTTGCCCTAAAGTACAGAAGACTTAGTAGCGCTATGACATGAGGCCCCACAGCGCTGTTGTGTGAATCGCAGGGGCGGTCTCTGTCTGAGGGAAGTCGGTCTGTGTTCTCAGTGTTAGAGAGGACGAAATCCAGACGAAGGAGAAGGAGGAGCAGTATACTCTCCCTTTCAATTCTTTGTTCGTGGAGCTGGCAAAAGTTCCTTGGTTCAGCGAGCTCCACTAGACCATGCAAAGGACGCCCCTTCATTTTAATGTTATGGGGGTCGACGTCCCTTTGTCCCCAGCGGTCGTGCCTCTACAATAACGAGATATGAAACTGCTACCCAATCTCCTGGTCTATTTCATAGAAATCCAGTTTCAACAAGTTGGAATTTTTAAGACAAATATTCAATACCAGTAAGAAACAGGGTTTTGACAAGTAAGGAAAAATTGGCCGTTTGGTATAATTAATATATTACTTCAATAACACTATCGATGCAGTGAATTGCAAGGGAAATATGGTCTTAGGAATACGCATGATTATACATCAGTAATCCTAGTAGTACTGACAAGGTTTACGGACTGACGCCGTGAACGGATATCAGATTTTGATGTAATGCTTTTTCGCTTAATTAAAACCGCTCATTTTAACAATTCGGTATTGGATTAGAGTTTCATCGCGTACAAAGGTTATACAACTCGACCATAACCATAAAACAGTTCTCATGTTCAGAAAAGGTGACTCTACACTCAGTGCTGAGAAATATTTTAAATTAAATTAATGCTACCTCTTCGTGTATATCACTGTTGGAACCTCTTTAACTGGTTGGCTGAAATTGCTGAAATTGAAACTTGTTGGTACATTCTGAGCTTTTTACCCAAAGTAGAGCTGAACTCGGGGCTACACTTCTATCATAACATTATTGCGAGACGACCTCCTGTTAGAGATCAAGGGAACATTTCACTGGTACTCTGAGTGAGTTTCCTCACAGAAAATCAGTTTTTATCTCAGAAGCACGAGAGAGGAATACATTGTGTTCAGACATTTAAATAGTCCTGGTTACATAAAAAGTTATGGTTATATTGAAGTCAGTTAAACTTAGGATTGTAGAGTTATGATTGATGGTCCTGAATTTAAGTCACTCGTGAATGGAATATTGACTTGTGAAGTTTAGGTTTGTACTACCAGCTTGGTCGACTGGTGAGCAAATCTGCTTGCGAGCGGGAAGACCCGGGTTCGAATCCCGCTGCCGACATGGTTGACGCGGCTAGAAATACGGCATGGGACTTGGGTAAACAACCGAATAATTATCGAAGTAATTATCCGACCCAAGAATGGACCAGAAGGTTCGTTCCTATAGCCTCATTCTATTCTATTCTATTCTATTCTACTTGATATACTTTTTTTGACGTTGTTGGAATAATGTTCGGTTGCTTAGCTGTCGCTATTTCATCATATCTTTTCAATTAATTTCAATCTAAGGCTGCTGAAAGACGGCATTTCATTTGACTAGGCTATCACCTCCTGCTCCTCCGCGTCTTCTGGCGCAGTCGAGGAGTGCTCCTCAAGCAGAGGATGCATGGAAATGCTGCATCGTACATCGCATGCATATAAAATGATTACATCATTTCAATTCTAATCCAATAATGTCATGATTACAATTGATGAGATATTTTTCTTTCGAAGAATCCATGTTTTTTTCAAGTAAGAGTTTAATTATACGCAACATATACGACACCAAACGGTTTTTACAGTAGTCCTCATGAAGAATTGATCATACAGTTTTGCTCCGTCAGATGCAGTGTGCTGGTTAATGAAAATCAATTCATTTTTGTTCATTGTGCACATGGCGTAGGAATTTTCAAAAAAAGGGTACACGCCAAGAATTCACAAACGATTCTGATTTTTAGACACTATGATTCGGTGGAGCCGCAAATATTGCAATTATTTTTAGTTCTAATTTTGCGGCAACTATAAAAAGTGTGATTCATTTTAATAAAATTTTAGAATTAACTTTATACCAATTTCATGTCGTTAAAGACTAGAAACTATAACCTCAATCTTAATTTTATTCACAAATAGGAAATGGTAACAGTCGTTTAGAGACGACGTTTCTCGACGGGGCAACAGCGCTCACACGAAAATTCATTTATGTTTCCGAAATTTCGTCGAACGCTCATCGTTTCTTCTCTTTTCCTTTCTCTAATTTGACGGGTCTGTACTCTGAGTCCCTACTTCACTTGAGTCTCAAAAACTTATTTTGGTCTGGATCTGATGTTTGTGAATAAAACACCAGCCTACGAAGACACGCTTATCTCTGACCCCGAAGCCTAGCTACCCATGCAGCAAGAAACTAAGGCTGCGCTTAGGGCTGGTGAATTCAAGCTATCATAAATAGGTGACACAAACCTACAAAGTGGGAACCCCAAAATTTTGTGACCCAGTAAGTCATGGATAACTTTCAGTTTCATGTTCCTACTGTAGGAGAGAGAAAGTAGATTTGAAGTTCAACTGATTACTGGTTAAAGAAAATTTTTTGAAGATGCACTAATGTCTTGTTCAACTGGTCAACACAAAGCAAACTCGAAATCTGTAGTAATTGCTTGAAGGAGGATGAAATTTTGAAACTAAACAGTCAGAGCCGATGATATGGTTCCAAATTTACGCATTTATCCTCGGACGTTTAATTTGAATATACGCCATAGTTTCAAGTATGTCTGAATCTCAAGAGGTAGGACTATGTTTAGCAGGTCAATGACATGATCTGAATGTGAACGTTGTGGTGCAAGTATTTTAACGTCAAACTAAGCAGACATATACGAAAAGTTTTAACAGTCCTCAAAGTAAATTCTTAGGATTAGGCTGGTACAGAAATAATGCTCCCTTTCTTGGTTGTTGTGTGTTTACTAACAGGAATTCATCATGGAGACTCAGAGTCACCAATTAGAAGTTGGTTGATCGGAAACAACGTTTTAGAATGAAGCTTTACAATTTTTTAAGAGAATTTATATGAAACTCAGTAACTCTTTCCACGTGGATTAATCGTTTAAGAAATGGAAATCTATAAACCATGCGTCATTTTTGCGTAGTGACTTGGCAATTTCGATGCGTGTAGGTAGAGGCAGATCCGAACAGAGCTTCTCTTGATGATTCAGCTCTTGAAAGGAGCAGATCGGGAACGGTATTTTTTTGTTAGACTTTTCCCATTCGATGACGTGAGCAGACTGGAAACACAGAGGCTTTTCACTGAAGGAAATTTCACCCAGCGGACTGGACCCTCGAACACAGAGGGTCGTGGAGTGTACGGCCTCACAGGCGGGTGGCCTCACACCTCGCGTCCAAAGACCACAACCCACCAGGGGCCCCGGCCCCGCCCTGCATATGAATACACAACTTTTGCTCTCAACTCGGCGTTTGAAGAGTGAAAGTCTCTCAACAGCTCATTGTTATGGATAGCAAGAGGAGGACGAGATCCATCAGAGCGCATCATTGTATGGAGCCTCGATGCTATTAATTTCACAGCAATTTAGAAAGGTATGAATGAAAAGCGAGAGGAATCTCACTTATCTTGTCCAGATATCCCTGTTCTCTGTATCATAGAAGTTGAAATTAAGATAGTTGTATTACATCTACCATAAAAGACTTACATAAATTTTGTGATAAAAACGATTGATGGATATTTTGGGGTGTGGATTCCATAAATTTATCTTTAATCTTCATTAAATTTAGACCAAATGCATAAATTTAGGCTCTGATAGCCGATGACACCTACAGTACATCCGCCTTAAACATGTTTGAAGTTAACTTGTAAGTCACTTATAAAGGTTTGTCTTTGACCGTCAATGAGGAGCAGTAGTGAATGTTCTAATGAGTTTGTTTCAGTTTTAACTTGACTGGTTGACATGTTCACATGAACTCTAGATCAGCCATGCTAAAACTATGTAAAATCAGTTGCATTTTCGACTTGACAACTTACGTGTTCCAAAACTATGTAAAATTTATTCCACTTCAGATTTAGCTATGTCCATGGATCTCGCTTTCAGCTCAGAGAGTCTCAGTCTTGCCAAAGCGTTAAGCTATAAATTCAGTTTCAGGACTGTCTTGGAAAACAACAGACATCGGTTCCGATCACCCTGGTCGTTTCGTGATGTTTAAGAATGAGACGAACAAAAATTTGTAACACTTGCATTAAAACATCTTACGTCTTTATGATATTTTAAGAGAAAATATGTATAGCGTCATCGTTTATCATAGCAAAATAGCGTCAAAAATACGCGCGAAATCCCCTCAAGTAATCAAGTACAGAAATAATAAGAAAAAGTGCCCTCTCTCATTAAAACTTAAATTTCATCCATTAGAGCGTGATTCAACCGCCTTCTATTTTCCGCTTGTGACAATATCATCAATATATTGTCTCCGCAACTCCGCATTAAATTAATGAAAATTGTAATGCTTCATTAGTTCTCGAGCTTGGAGGACACTCAACTTTAGTGGGAGTGAAAATAGCAACAGAATTTGGGAGTTTTAATGACAGCTGGCTGAATTTCTTGGTATTCATCTTTATGAATTAGCATGAATTAGCAATTCATAAGGCAATTCATTTTCCTTAGCAATTGGAAAATGCTATTTCAAATTATATAGGCAATTTTTTATCACCCACCGCTGGGGAAATATATGCACGACATCAATCATTAATAAATGCTTCACATTGCATGAAGGCAGACATTTCACCGACACAAGTGGCATCCCAACACTTATTGCTACACTGAGTAATAATGAACATGGCTCTAGCTTAGAAAATAATTCAAAAGTATCATATCACGCGTATACTATTATATATGTATAGTGGTGTCTAGTTGGTGGTAGAATACACAGAAAATACGTTTCAGATAATATACATGTATTTTGTCAATATCATCAAACTTGAGGTGATAGAACGAAAGAGTTTTCAGGCTTAAATTAGCATCAAAAACTGCATCACTAAAAAGTGAACATTATATCGGGTGTCTTCAGCTTGTTCATCAGTGTTACGCTCTCGAAAATTTCACACGAAACAACGCTTCAATATTTTTCCAATATCAGACCATCCGTGGTCATGCTATTGAAAAACGTTCTTTGGCTGACACATCTGAGATGGATATCTTTAATTTTCGTTCACTGTTCTGTATAATAACGATAGGGTAGATTGAGCTATAAGCTATTTGGTATGTGATGCAAAGTAATGGGGAAGAACTATCAGATGATTTGTAAAAACAATATTCTAATTGAAAAATTCATATGAAACGATCAAAATTGGCTGCTTAAATTGATGTACTACGAAACTGATGTACCGATATATCAAATGCATTGTGTACGTAATACATTTTTTGTATTATACACTGAACAAAAGTATGAATAGCACTTGTGTACGGAATTCTACAAACACTGTACTACTCATGCTAAATATCCTGTGGTCGAGACCTGTTTACGATATCACTGATAAGAGGCAGTAGTATTCTTTTTTTTTGCCTCCTGAGTAGAACTGACAACTTCTGTAAAAATGTGAAAACAACTCTAAAGAATTTCCTCCAATGTTTTAGCACGCTTCAGACGGTCAGAGTGATTTTTTTATGTTGAAACTCAGATAACCGTCTTAACTTCCACAACAGCTTGGTCAGTTGCCTTACGAAAACAGTGTATTGTTGATGTAATAAATAGTCACAGAATAACAATGCAGAGCGACACTTCAAAAGAAGCATGACATTAACAATGTAAGTGGGCCATTAAACACCATAAATATGTCTAGGTTGAGTACCTTTAAAGGATTTTCAGAAAATCCATGAATGAATGTTATTAGCCTCCATTAATTAAGCTCTAGCATCACAACTTTTTCTGTATAGAACAAGGCAGACACAATCTGCTGCATCGTTTACCGTGCTAATTATTGAATTGCTGGTCCGATATGTTGGCTACTCAACTTAATTATCTTGTTAACTAGCTTAAGCCCACGACTAAACAACATAATTAACTTGATCATGTAGAGTAAGCACGCTGCAGAACACAATTACCTCATTCATCAGGATCAGCACACACTTCAATATAATTATTCACTTTCAGAATAAGCAGCCAATTACAAACTATTATCTCGATATTAAAAAACAAAAATAGAGCTAATCAGGATTGTATCGGTAATTAGGACTAGCGCGCTACAACAAACACCATAATTTCTATGGTATTGATAAGTGAATTATGGTACCATAATTTCTATGGTATTGATAAGTGAACCGTGCATGTTGCTGACAATGACAGTCTTATTATTTTTAAGCCTCAGAAATGCTTTTCATATTTCAATTAGAACATTACTGGTGCCATATTCATTCGTGGAAGTAAGTACAAGTTTTTTGAGAATCAATGATGAATTTATAGTTTTGGAAATATTTAATCGTTGAAGTGCCAGCTAACAATTGTAACATTTCAAAGTGGCATCCAGTTCTTTGAGTTTCAACAAGTAGTTACAAATTATATGAATTTATATGAATAATATTTGCACTCATCTAAATACTACTGTAAGTATTCATTAATATTCGTGGTTAAAAAGAGAGTTTTTTTCATAAATTTCATACAGAAGTTACTATGATTCAATAAAATGTACACAGCACAAAGGCCACAAGATGAACTGAGCATGATAATAATTAACATCTTACACTGGTGTGTGCACAGTCGTCCTGATGCTTCGCTTCAACAAAGTTACACGGAAGCGAAGTTACACATCGTCGAATCAACACTGTGTCAGATAAGCTTTTGATCGTATCAGTCTTATCTCTCGGGTAGATATAATAAGCATCTACTTTGAAAATATTCTTGTCCGTAGCCAGGGGTTGTTTTGGTAGGTAATATAGACCTCATGTTCTTCATAAAATATAAGTACTTCAATAACCCTCGAATAAAATGATACACAGTTCAAGTTTCGGTTTTTAGTATTTTAGAATCTACGGATTTAAAATTATCCTTTAACCTTTATTAAATTTGTGTCTACAGTTCTCTCATTCAATATGTACTTGAACAAAGTCGTGTTGCACAGCGTATTCTTCTCAGAGCATCATCAAATTTCCAGGAAAAAGTTGATTCTCTCTAGCATGTGGTCTTGTCTAAAATATCTTCAATTTTGAGTTCATAAAACATAGATCGTCTCCTGTAATCAACATGAAATACTAGACAAGTTTGACAGCAGTGAACAGGCCAGTGGCTAAATTTCCTAAGCATCCACCAGAAGTGCTCTATCTCTATGCAAATAATGCTGTAGTAAAAATTATGGATCAGCCTTACACCAAACGCTTAATTTAAAGGCATATATTTTTTCACAATACTTATACTTCAAACGGAGAAAAATTTTGGATTTTGTGACAAGGAGGGACACTGTGTGATCTTTTTCGTGTGTAGGTTACTGGAAATTAAACAGTCAAAAACTAAAAATTTGTTAGACTGAGAAATGAGCCATATCCCTGTCTAAATGACAGGGACATGAAACTTCGACTACCAGCGACATCAACTATTCCGATAGGATAGATTGCAGAATGTTCACATGAGTCGTGGATGAAAAGTTTGCCATTTGATTTGTCACAACTAAAGTAATGAAGTCAGAAATGAGAGAAATGTATAGTACAGCCAGTCAACTAGCATTGATGACTGAAAGGAGTAAGGGAAGAGGTATATGTCAATGATCGCATAAAATGGAGAATGTATTTCGGCTGGTTAGTTTGGGATGTAACTTCAATAAGGATTGTACGGCTGCTAACCTTTACTGTAGAGGACTCTGGGTGCAGAAACTGCATCAACTACAATTTACGGCAGTGAAAACAAGCGAGAAATGGCGCCTTGTGTTGTACGCCATAATACATAAACGTATACAGATGTTTTACTACCGGCAGTGTCATGAGTTTCTCGTTTTTCAAGACTTTCATCAGATGCCTGAAGTTCCAGTCACTACCTGGATTGCCATACATAAGCTGCAGCTGTCAGTTTTAGTTTCAGTAGGCTGTTCCTGGGGGCTTGACACTCGATGCAAAATTAAGGTTTTGAACTGTGGTTGTTAGTGGATACCCCGCTGCATTACTATCGTTATTCTACCAGGCTGTTCTCATGTCAGAGTTATTCCTAAGCTGCAATGAAAGTTTTAATGGGGCTAGCTTAGTAACAAATGAGTTAGTTAGTAATTTAAAGTTGGAAAATAGCAAACTGAATAAATGCAATCTTCTCATACGGGCTAGTTAAAATGTAACCATATTTAAATTCTCATTAATCCAGAAATTGTGGGTAAAGCTTAAATACTCCCTGTTACATAAAATTACTGGCGCCACTAAAAAACCACTCAACTTGAACCTGCCCTTTCTCTTGTCTGCAAAACTCAACACTTTATTGAAAACGAGTCTTATATTTAGGTCGTTCATAATCTTCTATTCATCAGCAGAGATTCAAAAGCATTCGGGCAGGAATCTATATTATGTAATAAAAGCCGTCGCGCATTTATTTATTTTTATTTTTCTCTTCATCATCTATTTACTTATTAATAAATTTATTTTCTTTCTTCATTGTTGAATTAGATAGGGGAGCTTCAATTGAGTGTTTATCTAGCAAGTATTGTATATACTCTAACTACTATAAATTGCTACCGCATTACTATACTGAAAACCAATTTAATTCACCATGTATCATAATAATAGCTGTTGTGTATTTATATGTCTATGTATGTGTGGTGTCACGTACCACATGAAAAATAGAAGAAACATCACATTTTTTAAATTAGTATCTTAAAAATTTAGTTATCATACGGATATTTGAGTATCATGAATACAGTTTCTTAAGAAATTACATTGTTTATATTTACACAGCATGTAATTTAAGCTCTGTATTGTGGGTACCAAAGACACTGGCTTTCTATAAAAAGCATGCAAATTGGTTGACGTGTGGGTCTACTAGTAAATCTATATTTAATTAAAAAATATCGGTACCGTCCTCTGAGTGCGACCGAAAATAATTGTTATCGGCGGCATCGGTGTTTCATCATTACACGTCTGTTACTGACCTTATTCCTCCATTCTACAATCGGATATCTTTTACTCTTCTATTTAACCCTTTAGCGACGAAAACGACCATACGGTCCTCTTTTACGGTTTTTGGGAGAATTGTTCTAATAATTAAACAGTGAGCAATATGAGATTGCTACTAGGTTTGAACGCGGCGGCATGTTACAGCGTCGTTATTTTGGCTGCCTGGCTCTCAGCGTGCTTCATTGCATCAGTGTACAGACGGTCTTTGTGAGCTTAAACGTAGAAATTAGAAAAATAAATTCGTCGCTAAAGGGTTAAAGAACACCATTGCTGTATGCATGCTACTCAATGTCAAGCGTCCTGAGACAACCTATTTACAAGGACGGGCACGTACTATTTCCATTGAATGCTACTGTGCAGCAGAGATGAAGTTCCTCATCTCGTGACCCTTTAGAAGTTTAGATTCTGCGTCGTTCCGCATTGTGCTAAGTTCTAAAATTTTCTTTGAATCTCAATGGCGTTAGCCTTCTATCATGTGCCCAGAAAGTTCATGCAGTTCATGCTTTGAATTATGATAAATCAAATCATCACACGCACTTATTCAGGTAGATTTTAACTTCTTTTTATGGGTATTTTTCCCCAGGCTACTTGAAGAATTCCGAATGATGATCATGTGACATAGTAAAATGCCTTCAGTTATGTCTCCTAGAAATGATGTCATTGCTAAGCATTTTGAGAGACGGGACCGGAGTAAGACGGAAGCTTTTCGCTTGTGATCCTTGCATCCAGACCTACAGGTGGAGCAGCTGAGGCTCTCATGAATGTGTTATACCTCGAAAAAACGGAATACGGCCGTGGTGTGTAGATAAATGAAATAAAATATAAGGAATAAACCCGTTAGTAATTTATATCGAACGGAACATAATTTTTAGCCTGGTAATTCAGGTTTTCCATTGGTGGAGAATTTATACTTGAGTCACGGACAGAAAATTCTATCATCGCACATAGCGTTGACTACAGCTTTGAACATGGCTGGCGAGGCTAATAATATTAACAAAACCAGTGACAATATTAATACAAATATTAATATATTTATCATAATAGTAATTTAGTACTGGCGGTGCACACTGCATTGGACATACCTGCGCTCCAGAGCAGGTGAAAACAAAGAACTTTCATGTACGACAATAAAGAGAAATGAGGCGTTAAGTTGAACGGTGGCCTAGGTTTGCTGGGCAGCTACTAGGCAGTTACTCGCTTGCGTTGAGGCTTGCCTCGGCTTGGTGAAGAGGCTGACACAGAAAATTGAATGTACCTTCAAGTAACCAACTAATCCAAGTTGTAAAACTCAACGCACTTATTCCTGCCACTGCGATAAAGCAAAATGAAGTATAATGTTCTCAAACATGAAGACCCAAATAAACTTACCCATAGTTGGTCATCAGAGCGAAGTAGAAATAGGGGCACTGCAAATTTAGTCCACGTACTTGTATAAAGTTGCTAAAATGTATAGATTTCCAACATAACAAGTGCTTCATTGCTGTAGAAACGTTTCACTGAAGTTCTTCCGGTAGATTTTTTGTACGTTCAATTTCCTTTTTTCTAGTACACAGATCCTCCGTACTTTTCCTCACGATTGGGACCACATCGATTGTTTTATGAGTATCAGTCGACTACCTCAACAGCATGTAGTTCCTACTAAGGAGCAACTTTTTTGAAAACATCACTCTACAGTAACGACGGCTGCATGAACCAAAGTAAAAATAAACTCTCATGGTTATTGACGTCGAATAAACCTAATGGACTGGAAGCAGAGTTCAAGTCCGTGCAAAGGACATGAGTAGAACTCTGTGGGTGCGAGGGCAGACACGTGACCTTTGAGGTGCGGGTGGAGCTCCAGAGGGCAGCAGGGCAGTGAGAGGTGGTCCAGTCTCTCGCTGTCTCATTTCTTGCGCTAAAAATGAAGTCGTGAGAGAAAATAAGTCTCCTTTGAAGGGTGGTCGTTGCCTCGGACACTGATTGGACTTCACGTCTTGGTGACAATATGCGACGTAAATCAGGAAAGTGAAAAGTCTGTGATTTATTTGTGTCGTGCCATAATGCCACTAACAACACAACGTGACTGTATCTAAGTAACATATTTTCCACACTACTTGAGATGTGTTACGTACATAGAAAGGTATGATGGGAAGGAAAAATGCCTTATATAAAATGAAAACATTAATTATGCACCATATCTGTATAGCAGTCTATTTGTTCATCAGGATTGAACCTAATGCATAACGGTCCACTTGTTCAATAAAACTCTAACCTCGCACAAATGTAGCCTATGTTCAGAATTTTGAAGAGTAAATTGTAAAAACTATTAAAACGTCGAGGTTGGTCTTAGCTATGTACTTACAAAATATTTGTAAAATCATACTGGCGCAATGTTCAAATTGAGGGAATAAAATCAGACAACAATCGTCTTATGTCTCAAATATATTTCCTTTGATGATTTCTTTTTTAGCAAAAGAATTTGTTTCTAAAGAAAATCGTAATTTCCTATTAGCGCATTATCTCACTTATTAATATTTTTGATCACTATATTATCGAAAAGCTCAGTAGCCCAATGCAGAAATAAGAAGTCACTTTTATTGCTTCTCAGTTCTTTTTAGAATGTAGCACTAAACCAAAATAATTACCGTTGCGCTACAACCACTAATCTACTGAAATCACTGGAATCACTGCTCTACGGAAAACTCACTAAAGAATGAAGTAAATTACAACAAATCAGCTAATATATTTAACTAGTTTCGAAGACACTGAAACTCCAGTACAAATTTTCTAACGTATATGTAAACGAACGATCGGATAAAAATATAGAGCATTGAACCCAAACAACACTGTTTTCCATCTAACCTACGGAAATAATTTACCTGGGAGTGCTACATGGATATTCAACATTCTCTACTAACGAACGAAATACAGGTAAAAGTATAAAATTTAGAGATTCGATCTCAATGATAATTTTAGTACGCGAGGTATACAATGCTTGAAAATTACAGAAGAGAGCGTCCCTTTCGAAGATCATTTTCCTAATCGACTTAAGAACTAATCATGCATAGGGTAGAAATTATTGGAAAATTGCTGTAAATGAAACGTTAAATTTAATTTATGATAAGATAACCTGTTAAAGACCACTCTGTTTTCTTCCTACATGATTGTGCAAATTGAGCTCTGAAATACACAGACCTGACCACAAGATCCGTCTGCGTCTTATGTTCTGATGTTGCTCCATCCCGTTGCGGTTGCTCTCTCTACTTTTTGCTGTATAACTTAATAATTTAATTAACCCTATACCATCGTCTCTATTATACATTTTGAAAATGAATTTTTAGATCACAGTTTCAATTTTGTACATTTGATTGCAGTCGTGTTGATTATTAAAGAATAATAACTCCTACGTGCAATATCCTGGCAAAACTTGTTCCATCCATCTACAAAAAAAAGTGAAACTTTAACATCTTTCTGAACCTTGATATCTTAATTGTTAAATGATATATTTATCATGACCTAACGGTGATCTCTGTTACATTTTACGTTGTAATATTACTTACTTGAGCATCTAGTTCTCTTGTTCAGGAGCAAGTTACAATATTTATAATAAAATAATAATCCATTTCAGGTACAGGAACATCATACGGATGATTTGCATGCGGTTACAGCATAGAGGAATACTGAGAATGTGCGTAGTCTTGGCAATGTGATCATACACGAACACGAGTAATGCATATTCGAATTAGAGAGGTTAGTGTGGTGAATCCATGCATCGTTACGCACTATTTCTCGTGCACGAACACGCGTCAGATGAACTCGCTGCAGATGGAAGATTGTGAGAAACATTTTCCCTTACGATGTTCATCTGTGCGTAGATGAGCGCTTGTTGGACATTTTGATTTTGAGTTTCTGTAAAACTAATTTTTCCACAGGGTCAAAGAAAAATTACTGGCTAAATCTGTGACTAAGTATTTTTCATTTTTTGATGCTGATTTTAGAATGAGTAATTTAAAATTAGATGTCGAAGTTTAGGTAAACAAGTACGATTTACTGTTAAAGCAGAGTTGAAGCAATGCACACGACATTTTATCGTTATACAAAAAGAGTCCAAAGCTTAATTTGAGTTACTTAGCAGTTAATTCAAGTTATTGAAAGAAATGTCTCGCGTTAACATTTGAAAATTCACTGAATACTCTAACGAATGAGATCAACCAACTGAATCATTATTTGACTTGAAAATGAAGCATAAAGTGAAGCACGCGCTTGGGGTGACGGGACCCAGAGGAGTTGAACATACGGCCGGGACTGCACACCAGCACAGGTAGACTGCCAGGTAAAAACTACAATTATTAGGTTGTTACAAAAATAATGGCTGCTCGAAGGTCTCGAAGGCTTCTGAAATCGGCCATTATTTTTGTAACAACCTAATACGATAATCCGTCTAGTCATCAGCAGCAAGGAACATCAGCAGCCAAGTTCTGTCAACCTATGCTAGTTTAGATTAGTAGCGTGGAATTTGTGCGAGACCATGCTTATGATGTAATATGTTAGTACAATTCTTATTCTAGGTTTAAAAAAAGACGTGTTTATTCCACTGTCCCTCACCTGTAAATTTTATCAGCATAGAAAAGACGCGTCAAACCGTAGATCCTTTTAGGTACACTCTGCACAACATCGCCTTGCATGTACCCAAAGATATGAAGTATTCCACACTGACTACGTTACAAAATATCTCAGTGATTTATTATTTTCAAGTGAGAACTTTCGAATAACATTAATGGAAATAACTTAGACAGCAGAACTAAAAATAAGACATAAAGTTCAGACCACCTTGCTTGACTGAACACCAACTATCCCGCACAGTAGGTCATGATTTTTTTTCATTTAATTTTTAACTCAAAGAAAGGGCCTTCTGATGAAAGGCCCTTACTGCTTCTATTCACTTTTCCCAGTATTTGAACGGCACAATGTTTAGTACCGCTCTCAGTTAGAGGAAATAACTGAACAATAATCCATGAAGTCTGACAATGCTGAGATGCAAACATCAAGTAACGAGATACATTTGGGATGGCTGTGCGATAATACAAAGCCATGTAGCTTAAGTGTGTGTTAATCAATACACAAAGACGCACTTTAGGTGTGTTCATGTCTACAAAACGACTCCTTTTAAGCAAGTGTTAAATAATACAAAATGACCCACTTTAGGTACGCATTAACTAATACTATTATAAATAACACATTATAGGTCTTTGTCAATTAATACAAAATGTCACACCTTAGATTTGTCATTTTATCACAAAATGTCGCTTCGATTGGATCACGTTCACTATCATCAAAACTGCATAGAAATTTCTCTAATGATTTGCATACATATGAAAACCATAAATTTCTGCACTGACTTTGCTAGGAGCAGCAATTTTGCTGCCCGCAAAATTGTGTTGGAACTTGCCGCCTTATAATAAGAATAATAGGAATAATATTACTAATATCAAAAAAATACCTAAAGCGTCTATTCGTTTCTTTCTCTGATAGAATCTCATGCTATCAATTTACTGAGTAGTTGTATTATGAATTTGACTTATATTTGTCCAAACTTCGCCTCTCTGTCCTTATTTATTCATGTTTCTGGCATTATTAATAGAACAGAATAAGGTGGGGCAATTTATTGTGTGAATAGGTTTAATTGCACTCGTACAATTATAGATGACGGGGATGTAAGCATATGTATAGATGACGAGGGATGTAAGCATATGTATAGACGACGAGGATGTAACCATATGTATAGATGACGCGAATGTAAGCATAGAGTTGAGTCATTCAAATCGTAAGGGCAATTTCTTCTGATGATAATTGAACAACTTAAGGGTGCTGGTGAGACTGACATACAGTGTCCATTCGAAATACATCCATCTTAAGAAAATATGTCTTTTACTGCCTAGCAGTTTTTTCCTTGCAAGGTTAAGCGAAACAGTGGCAGACAAAGATTCTTGTAAATGAGATTCGGTCAAAGCCTCACTTTATATTCTCCATGCCCTCGTTATTGCATGCTCCAGTTACTGCGAGCCTGCGTGGACGGCTAAAAATGTATTAAAATTTGAATGGAAAATAGAGTTGGGTCTAAAACTGGACAGCTTTTTAAAAAATGTGCATATACATAAACTCATTAATGAACTCCTGTATAGTTTAGTGATGTAGCATTTACGATACCATATAATACACAGCACTGGATTTTTCAAGGTTTCACTCCTTCAATAAGGAACTTTGTTCTCGATTTCCAGCTTTGCGTTTTCCTTCTTAAAACACACAAGCATTAAGCAGTCTGTCGACTTGTCAATATAATCTTTACGAGATTTTCCCTCACTTGTGGCAGGTCAGGGAAAAATCAGAGCCCAGAAAAAATACAGATCGGAATTACTATAATACTAGCACTCCATAGAGCTGTTATTATTTCAGGTCTCAAGGAAAACGAGATTAAAGACACGAATAATTACAGCTGCAGTAGACAAGTCAATACACTATTAAAGTGCATTTTAGTGGATGTTAAGGTGATTTTATAGGTGACACAAGCATGAACACGTAGCACTCGTAAAAGCAACGGGCTCGGACGAGCTGTGATATCAAGCATCCAGTTCTCGCACGGCTGCCTGTGCCCGCACTTCAGTTTTCATTAGTGTCAAATGACACCCGTGAGCTTCTTATCCGTCTTAATGCAGTGTCCCAATTTGAGTAAGACAATAGAAAGATGATCACTTCCTGCCTCTGTCAGTTACCACCTGACATTGGATCGTGCAAGAAGTTTGCAGTTCACTAATAAGATTTTGTCTATCACGATGTAACTGCAGCACACCTGCAGTTACGTAGCAATGGTCTCGGTATTCTCTTGTACGTCACATCGACTCGAGAGTCATAAACTTTTAAATAAACAACCACTCACTCTATGACTAATGTTATCAATTTTAAACGAGAATTTCTTCAGTTACATCTTATCCTTATTTCACAACTTGTTTACAGACGCACTTTCCAAGCACATTGTTTCCTCGGTTTTCCGAATTGACACATAAAATGTCTATTTTCCAAATGTTGATCGCGATAATCACTAGTGTATAATTATGGGCATTTTTCATAATTTCAGTTGCGGTATATGATATGTGCTATGAGTCATGTTCATGCTGAATTTGAGTCTATTCTTCATTAACATTTATGCGGATGAATTCACTTTAAACGGTCCAATCAAGCGAATAAAGCTATCCAAGTTGTCCAGCTGCAACGGACGCAGCAATTTCTATTCAGAAGGTAATGAAGAAGAAATATCGAAATACTTCAACAAAACACTTTCGTGAGAGGAATTATTTAAAATTCACTCATAAGTCAGTAAACAGATGAGGTGACTGGCAGAGAGTGCGAAAAGAAAAGGTTCATCACCGAAAAGGTTTTTGGTTCTCCATTTCCAGAGGCCATGCATTCTTTGCTTGAGTAAGGAAAGCTCTCCCCTTTTAATTTTACAGTAAATAAGGAAAATTTACTGAACACGAGTCCGATTGTCATACCTGAGGCAAAATTTGTGAGAAGTACTTTTTTTAATTTAATTTTTTCTCAAGGGCGGAAATTTCGAGAAAAATCAGGCGTGAAATTTGTGTGATGTATATTTTTAATTATTTCCTGTACTGAATCACGGACTAAAAAACGTTCTCTACAACAATCCACTCTGAATTCACGGTCAAAGTACAGCAAATATTACACACAGACATTTATAAACAGTATATTTTCAGACAACATTACGTATGTACAAACATATATTTAAGTAGACGATACGGTATTCAACAGAAATCGTGATGAATTCAGTAACAGAATCGAATGAGGTATGAAGAGGCGAAGAGTGCACAGTGCAACTCTATATTCGAGTCCAGCTGGTAGCATGAGGATTGCACTGACTTAATGACGGCACATAGGACATATCAATAAACCAATATTATATACTAACTAACATCTAGAACAGGAATTCATCCTAAATGTATGTAATAGAAAGGCTTTGACCAAGTTCTTGAAGTATTAAGTCATAAGTTCGTAATATACATGGCGGTATTCATCGTAAATAAGAGTTTCGTGATCGCCAAAAAACGAGCATTTATGACATTACAATTACAATTTGTTCTTTCAAATGTTCTTATGACGTCACATAGGGAATGACATCGAGCTGAAGGTCAGACTTAGTTGTGGTTGTGGACATTGTCTGCCTCAAAAAGCTCAACTATGCACATGAGCTGACAATGTGAATTTTTACTCATACCAAGCGAAACTGAGCATCTAAAGAGAAGTCAGATTCACGAATAAGGATATTCCGCAGCATTGTGCACCGTAATAGGAATAGAAGGATCTTAACTAAAGAATTAGCTATTATTCTATGCATTCCTCTAATGGAAACAATAACAACAATTCAGAGCTTCCTCATTTTCCCGTGTTATTTTACTGTGGCAGGGGAGTCTTGACTGTCGTGTTCTCATTACTTGACTGCGATTCTGTTCATTACTTTTGCTGAAACAACGTTTCATAATTTTCGTAAATGGCCGTAAAAATTTAAATTTCAATTTTACAGTCACGAGGATTTAAATTTAAATTAACGATGATTTTTATTTCTGACGATAGTCCTTTATGCAGCCTACCAGAATTTTACATGATGAAAAATTTTTAGTAATAATTTACGAATGGCAAGTTAACAGAACTACATTACGAGGTCCATTCAAGTTATAACACCTCCGATGTTTTTTCTCAGGCCTGGAATCAATTAAAAATGTGCAGTACGTTTTAAAATAAGTGTAAACTCGTTGTGAATGCGTGACAGAGATGACAGCACTGTACAGCACACGAAACTCTAGTGACAGTAGCGAGAAAGAAAACAGTTTTTGATATATTGGTGACGTTTTCAGTACAAGAACAGCGTGCAATCAATCGTGTTCCCCATTTGAGTGGCGTGATACCGATTGAAATTGATTGCAAGTTGAGTGAGACGTGTGGTGATGTGTCGTGAATGTGACTAATCTGCGTTCGTGGGTGCAACAGTTCAGAAAAGGCAAAACGTCTGCCTCGCATCAGCCAGTCTGACGACATGATCGAAAGAGTGGAGAACATTGTTTTGAAGGATCGCCGAATGAGTATGGAACACATCGCCTCAAAAGTTGGTATTCCCGTGTGATCTGTGCACACTATCCTGCATGAAGACCTGAAATGCGAAAAGTGTCCTCTAGGTAGGTGCCACGAATGCTGACGAACGAACACAAGGCTGCGCGTGTGGCATGTTGCCAGGCAATGTTGGCACGTGATAACGGCATGAATGTGACTTTTTTATATATATTGTGACAATCAATAAGATATGGATGCCGTTTTTAAATCCTGAAACAAAGAGCCAGTCAGCTCAATGGAAGCACAGACACAGACGCCATGCGCCATTTCAAGCATCGAAAACAGTCCTTACTTTCGCCGGTGCCGCTAGAGTTCTGTGTGCCGTACAGTGCTGCCATCTATGTCAAACATTCAGAACGAGTGCAAGCGTATTTTAAAACAAACTACTTTTTTCTATCTGTTTTCAGTTCGGAGAAAAAACATCGTAGGCGTTAGAACTTGAATGCACTTCGTAAATTTGAGCACTTCTTTGCTACTGCTGAAATGCCAAAGTGCGACTGCTCAGTAATTTAGTGTTGACCTAGAGTAGACTAACCAGTACTCAGGTAATGGTGCCTAAGTATAGGCCATGTCAGTAGATTTCATATGTATTCACCATAGGATGGCCGTTAATTTATGGTGTAGGCACTAGCATGAGTATTTTCAATCATCATGCGCTGACACTGAACAAATGTCGGACTGGTAGAGAGTAGGGAAAAATGAATTTGATTTTGTTACGGAATATGACTTCTATTTTGTACATTTATGAGAGAATACAAAATAATATTCAACTAGAGGTACTATTTCGAAGGGGACACGTACTTTGTTGTTATAAATTAGTCTGTTTCTGAATGAAATGATATTTAACGATGTGACCCATGATGTGTGATCACACGGTGAGATCGGGGATATGTAACGGCTACTGATCCAACTCCGCTGAGCTGCAGACGTGTAAGCGTTTTTTCATTTCTTTGAAGGCAAAGTCACTTGATTAAGATTAAGCGTAGCACTCGGAGAAATGCAGCCTGGTAAAAGGTAACTAGCTCAAGCAAGCGGATTTTTAAAGTATTTTAGAATTCTTTACATGTAATAGAGAATTGGCACTTAATAATGGCCACATGATAAGGGTGCACATGTAAATTTTTGAGTCCCGATCGAATTAGGTACAGAAAAGCGTAGGTTTTGATTTTAGGATCACATTGGACAAAAAAAGCTCTCTTCTAAGCTGTTGTTTTATTATGCATCCAAGTGAGTGTGACTCAAGCGTCTGAGTATGTCATGTCAGCCCTCATACATCCGTAAATATGGACGCAGAACAAAACAAACCCGCAGTTCAGAGGATGGTAATGGTTAGGTGATATGGTCAATGGGAGCATGGGTAATGTAACAGCCTTTGTATTTGTAGCTTCACAATTTAGTTCTCATTAATTATTAGGTTTGGGCAGTTATTTGCAATCTTCATGTGAGAGCACAGACCATAACTAACTGGTGATATTTATTTTACAGTTAAGAAGAAAGTTATCATTTCATTCACGGAGTGTATACATGGAATGGCTAGAGAACCAAAATCCGTGTAACAACACAGATGCTGTTGTGGGTGTTCGTCTATTTATTATTGTTTATTTATCGACTAAATTGAGATCGATGTAACGAAGAGCCAGTCTTAATAGCAGTTAAAGTCATCACTGTAGCATGCCATGACAGGAAATAAGTGAAGCAGATTAAACCTACCACCCAGCAGCATGAAGAGGATTCTTTACCTTAATGAACTTGTACCCTAATATTAAAAATAGTCAATTACGCTCTAAAGATGATCACTATTACGAGTGAGGCCGATGTCAGTCTATTTCCCAAGAAGACTATTTTTGTGAGAGAGGGGTTTCGAGATAGTGTGGTTGAAGGTGTAGTGCTTCTACAACGAGGGTGTGGTTAGAGGGGTAGTTATGGTTATGGCGAGGGTGTGGTTGTGGTTGAGGGTGTAGTGCTTCTACAACGAGGGTGTGGTTGGAGGGGTGGTTATGGCTGTGGCGAGGGTGTGGTTGTGGTTGAGGGTGTAGTGCTTCTACAACGAGGGTGTGGTTATAGGGGTAGTTATGGCTGTGGCGAGGGTGTGGTTGTGGTTGAGGGTGTAGTGCTTCTACAACGAGGGTGTGGTTAGAGGGGTAGTTATGGCTGTGGCGAGGGTGTGGTTGTGGTTGAGGGTGTAGGTGTGGTAGCTGCATAGAGGGAGCTGCAGAGGCCGAGGTTAACGACAGCTCACAAAAAGTGAAGGTAGAGAACTGGAGCGATGCAGCTCTGGTCGTTGCTCTGCTCATCAGCGGCCGAGCAAATAATGTTCAACTTAGGTGTACACTAAGTTTATGCCAGCAGACTCATTACGCCATGATTTTATAACCTTATTAAATTATTTAAGCTCAACCATGAGATTCAACCTAACTCAATTCAAAATATTATTACGTCTGTTCAGTTCGACCTGACGTTTTTTGCTTCACAATGATCAAAATGTTCACTTTCATTACCCAGCACTGTTTGGATGACTGTGCACTCTGAACCTATGCGGTCAAATTTAATTTTACATGATCTATAATTTATTAGGGCTATTACAATCAAATTTTTGTGTATTTTAAACCTTTCTATCTATAGAATGAGTCATTGTTCTTTTATAGTAGAACTCGTATATTCCAGTTGACATGAAGAAACAGGAAGGAATGTTGGAAAAATGTGAGCAAGTTTAGTGCTTACTTAAGTAAACTCTGAAAGAGAGGTTAAAAAGCACTGGTTTACCCTCCTCAAGTTCGACACTCTAAAAGAGTCAATAACGTCGAACCTAAAAAGATCAGTCAACTAAACAGTGCTCAGCTGCCCCAGGCTGCGAGATGTGGTACTTTTAGAAGGATATGTCAATAAACCAATATTAAATACTAAATCACATCTAGAACAGGCATTCAACCTAAATGTATGCAATAGAAGGGTGTTGACCAAGTTTTTGAAGTATTAAATCATAAGTTCGTAATATACATGGCAGTATTCATCATAAATAAGGGTTTTGTGATTGGTAAAAAACGTGCATTTGTGACATCACAGTTACAATTTGTTTATTCACGAGGGTTCAGAGAACTTGGCCGAGTTAGTCATCAGGGTGAAGCATGCGGTGCAGATCCATTCCGAAATGGCCCTTGAGTTTCCTTCATTGCTGAAGTATGTTCACCTACTTACTACACTTAGAGCTGATTCCTCAAATAGTGAAGATAATTTCTTAAACTATGAATCTATATCAAAAGTACCAACAATCCTTTGAATATTTATGATAAAGATGAAAGTAGTAATCTTCACATATTAAAGTAAGAGTCGCAGCTTTGCACTCTGCATAAATTGTGCACTCTGCACAACCTCTGTACTCTTGACCAGGTTTTCCCACTGCACGCTGTGTGCAATCACTGCCTGCAGGGAAGACTCACCCTTTATGTAGAATAGAATAGAATGAGGCTATAGGAACGAACTTTTTGGCCCATTCTTGGGTCGGATAATTACTTCGATAATTATTCGGTAGTTTACCCAAGTCCCATGCCGTATTTCTAGCCGCGTCAACCATGTCGGCAGCGGGATTCGAACCCGGGTCTTCCCGCTCGTAAGCAGATTCGCTCACCAGTCGACCAAGCTGGTGATGTACTTTAACTTTACTAAAGAAGACAAAAACAGAGAAGGCAGTATAACTAAAGCCAAATAAAAATCTCAAGCCTGTACGTTTCAAGTGCGACACAGACGTTATAAAACCTTAAGAGAGTATGAAACAACACTCATTTTGCATAGAATAGTTAGTCAAGAATGTTCATAGCTTATAAACATTAAATTTCATTCTTTATTCGTAGAGTTGTTTTTCAAAGCTGTTCAGATTTTATCGCATAGTTCAAAGTTCAAGGACGTTGTAAGTGAAAGATAGGAAGATTCATTGGCATTGCATTAATATCTTGGGCACTGCGTGTGGATGAAGAAACAATACAAAAATTCTTCTAACGTTAATTTCAGTATTTACTCCACGTGCACTTTCTAAATTACACAGGAAAATATTTTAAATATTTTACTAGAAAATATATAATCTTATTTCCTAGAGGTCTGTCGAGCATAGCCAAGCATGAACACCTGCGTTTCCCGTACACCACGTGCTGCTCCCTATTAGTGGCTGCTCATATACTCAGCTCCTGTACCCTGTTCCTGAGGGACGGTTTTTTCCCCTGGCCCGGTTTCCGACGGTGCACCTGCCACAGTTTCCTACCAGCACTCACTGCATTTCCGCGCCCATCAGCACCTGACTTGCTGAGTCACCCCCAGCGGGAGCAAGGCGCTCTCAACAAGACACTAGGGAAAACACACCTGAGCCCTTTTGCACCAAGACAACACTTCGACCTTTCGAGCAACACGGCCAGAAGATATGGGAACTCAGGAGCAAAACGTTCGGTTGGGAAGCCAAACGATCTTTGCATCCGAGTAAGCCTGGTTCTGCTTCAAGGACCACGACGATCCTGAGGAAATAATAAGCATGCAGGATCAAGTCGGAAAGCTGGTGTAAAAGCTCCTGCTGCAGTC
This sequence comes from Trinorchestia longiramus, assembly GCA_006783055.1. Taxonomy (NCBI): domain Eukaryota; kingdom Metazoa; phylum Arthropoda; class Malacostraca; order Amphipoda; family Talitridae; genus Trinorchestia; species Trinorchestia longiramus. The sequence goes on from VCRD01000526.1 coordinate 250,769, forward strand.
CCAAGGATTAGAATTATGTCAGAGAGGGTGAGATGGGGAAGAAAGGAGGCCTCGAAGATACCTTGTTCTTTAGCTCTCCGAAAAAAATGACCACTTTCTAAACGGTGGCATTTGATCAATTGCCTGTGGGGCATCCGCAGAGAAACGAAGGCCGCACAATACAACAATTACGTGGCTTGGGTGTGGTCGGCCATGTCGAGTTCGCGTGCTGATGCATGCATGTATACTCCACACGAATGCAGGAGCGGTCAAACACAGAGCAAAACACACCTAACCAAGGAAACACGTTAACTCGTACTGGAGACCATTTATGAAAGAAACAATACGTAACGACGTGACCCCGTTTTCATATATTCCAGCTTCCACGATTCAAAGAGCAATAGATGGGATAAATCATTTGATTTATCTTGTCAACTTTTTCAGAAGGTGTGCAGCTTGCAGCATTGAGCTTTAGAGGTATAACTCGGTACCCAGAAATGCATGATCCTTCGAAGTCAACGGCAGGTTTGACAATTTCAGTAGGTGGTAGTCGTGGCCACAAAGGCAGATGGCTTCTAGGTGTTTGATCACGTCGGCGCAAATGCCACATGCGCGGTCGGACATAACCATCTTCTACAGCATACACTGTACGCTGTAACCAGCAGCTATTGCTATTACAACTCAGTTTTTGGGACTAATTTGATTTTGAACACTTATTGACTGGAAAAAATGTAAATAAATGTCGACCGTGTTTTATGAGTTCTATCTGAACTTAAAAACTATTATCACAATGTAACAGTGAAGGCAATTAGTATGACCATAACGCTGGTATTCTCACAATAAAATCATTATCCCCATACATGCTATAATGACATAGTACGTTAATTAACTAGAAACAATTTCTGTGTGCGTGGTCATACGGACCAGATGTAGTTTGTTCAGGCTTCACAGTTTTACAAATGTTCGTTATTAACAAAACTGACATGTTTGTCAGAATAGCAATGTCATCACTCTGCTTTCCTGAGACTTCATTTCTCGTTTTAAAATAAACCATAGCCGTTGCAATTGCCTGTGTAATTGCCAAGCATGTGATGGGAAACAGGTGCTACAAAGACGATAGCAATGGAATTGTGGATTAAAAATTTAAGTGAAATAATTGTATTTGTGTGAGTAAATTGAGCTCAAATTTCATTAGAATTACGAGTACGCCTCTTATATAAATGATAATTTTTAAAAATAAATCTAAGCATAGTCAAATAAATGTTACCCATTGAAAACATTTGACCTATTGGAAAAAAATGTTTTCATTGGGAAATAGGTTAAAAGAATTGAATATTTAAAACAGATGTGCTACCTTTTTCATTAAATGTCATGCTTCTAAAATATAACCTTTACTTAGGAAATTTTTCTACCGACTGCGCCAAGTACATTAACGAATTGAAAATAACGATATTAACTGCCTGTTAAACAAGATAGGCGTACTTGAAGACATTCTGAGTCTCAATTTGAACGCTGAACGAACGTCCGCACCACAATGAAGGCAAGGCGTGCGAGTACTCAAATTGATACACGTTGATGCAGCGAGTAAGATTTGATCTACTTGAGTATGAAGAATACCATAAATATGTCACGCGCGGAACATAAATGGCATAAAAAACATGCCCTTTTTGAATCAAATTTGAACTTAACGAAGAATGTACGTCAGTAAATACAGTTTTAACCAAATCCACATTTCGTGTTTGTCACTGACTTCGAAGGTTTAAAGGCATAACAGAAATATATCACACATCCCCTCTCTCACTAAATATGTTTTGTTGTTGTTTTAAATATGACTTTTCGTTGAGCCTTCATCTGTTGCGAAGTAGTATTTTTTTATGGAAAAAATATTAGGACTAAATGAAGGCAAGAATCGCTTTACAGTGTGATAGAAGTTGAAATATATTCCGTTTTGATCAAACACTATTATTTCTACACAGGTGAAAAATATTTCCCACGGGCTTCTTCCGAAATCCAATTTTGGGAACGATAGTTAACTTAGAAATTCAAAAGACACCAACAATAACTGTAAACTCAGAGCTGCAACACAACATTATATGAGTATTTGTTGTGAGTTTTTTGTTTCGTAAATAATGAGGTTGTGTAGTTGGAGCCCTCACCTGAACATGTCTAACAGAACAGCAGTTACACTGAGACCACACAAGTCAGGCTAACAGGAAGTTGAACACTGTCATCAACCAACAAGTCGGCACGTGGACGTATATATTTTAGGCAGCCCTTTAGATTTGCTTGTTGTTCGTCCAGTGTGCGAGATGAGCGTGTGTGGGAGAGTGAGCTTTGATGTCCGTTGCTTCTCAAGTAACACTAACCGAAGACGTTCAAAAAACGTTCAGAAAATTTACACCTGCAATGGTTGATAGAAATGAAATACTTGAAAAATACGTAGCACGAAATGTACTAGTTGTACAATAAATACATTTCAAATGTACACATGTTATAAGTTCCTCCAGCAATTCTCTTAGACTAAAGCGGTCATGGGCAGACTGGTATAGCAGACCATGGCGTTACGGAGCAGTGAGTAATTGTGGTGTACACCAGTACACGTGCACGCCAGCACACGTGCACGCCAGTACACGTGCACGCCAGTACACGTGCACGCCAGTACACGTGCACGCCAGTACACGTGCACGCCAGTACACGTGCACGCCAGTACACGTACACGCCAGCACACGTGCACGCCAGCACACGTGCACGCCAGCACACGTGCACGCCAGCACACGTGCACGCCAGCACACGTGCACGCCAGCACACGTGCACACCAGCACACGTGCACGCCAGTACACGTGCACGCCAGTGCACGTACACGCCAGTACACATACACGCCAGTACACGTACACACCAGTACACGTGCACGCCAGTACACATACACGCCAGTACACATACACGCCAGTACACATACACGCCAGTACACATACACGCCAGTACACGTACACGCCAGTACACGTACACACACATAACATAACAAGAGCAGCACATAACAACAGAAGTGAAAGTGTACCGCCCATCCAAACCGCACCTGCCATGGTGCTCTGCCTCGTGTATGTGTGTGTGTCCATATGAGCGTGTATGTGTGTGTGTCCATATGAACGTGTATGTGTGTGTCCATATGAGCGTGTATGTGTGTGTCCATATGAGCGTGTATGTGTGTGTGTCCATATGAGCGTGTATGTGTGTCCATATGAGCATGTATGTGTGTGTGTCCATATGAGCATGTATGTGTGTGTGTGTGTCCATATGAGCGTGTATGTGTGTGCATCCATATGGGCGTGTATGTGTGTTTGTTTATATGTGAATGTATGCGTATACGTGTGTGTATACATCTGTATGTGTTTATGGTTGTGTATGTGTGTGTTGTGTATGAATCCGTGTATATCTGAATTGGTGTGTATGCGTGTGTGAATACGTCTGTGTGTACATTTACGAATATGTTCTGTTGAGTGTGCACGTGTTATACATGCGAGTGTTTGGGTGCGTATGTATGCAAGTGCCATGCTAAGAATTTAGACAAATTCAGCTGATCTACATATACCTTCATAGAGCTTTTATGAGTACGCTGCAGTTGACACAATGTAAAGCTTATACACGGCTGTAACATCTATGAATGCCTATCCCATGGCTCTAAACGAAAATAAAATAACCATCGTTAGAATTATATTTCAGTACACTGCATTTCCTAGCGATGGACATTACTTATACCCAGGATGGATCCACACCAGAATTGATCTCCACAGCTACCCCCGCTCTGTAAACAGAGCAGGCGGGTCAGAAAGCTACCCTAATTTCTTACGATTTCTTATGACCTAACAAGTAATTAACTAGCAGTCGCTAGTTCATTAGTTGCTTGAGTTGGACACTCGTGCTGCCAGGTGTACTTCAGGTGATGGTTACTGTTACTCCTGCGTCAGTAATATAACATACGCTGCATAGAACATGACGCACTCAGCCTCATGCTCACATTGCACTCACAGTTTTTTCAAGTTCTTACACTTCCCTCTTGATTGTTGAGTTGTAGAGCATGTTGCCTGCAACTACAGTAAGTGTACGCATGTTGCCTGCAACTACAGAAGTGTACGCATGTTGCCTGCAACTACAGTAAGTGTACGCATGTTGCCTGCAACTACAGTAAGTGTACGCATGTTGCCTGTAACTACAGTAAGTGTACGCATGTTGCCTGTAACTACAGTAAGTGTACGCATGTTGTCTGCAACTACAGTAAGTGTACGCGTTTTTACCTGTAACTACAGTAAGTGTACGCATGTTGCCTGCAACTACAGGAAGTGTACGCCTTTTTACCTGTAACTACAGTAAGTGTACGCATGTTGCCTGCAACTGCAGGAAGTGTACGCCTTTTTACCTGTAACTACAGTAAGTGTACGCATGTTGTCTGCAACTACAGGAAGTGTACGCCTTTTTACCTGTAACTACAGTAAGTGTACACATGTTGGCTGTAGCTACAGTAAGTGTACGGATGTTGGCTGTAACTACAGTAGATAGCAGCTCCACATCGTTGAGGTCCTGTGAGCTACATTCCAGAATTAAGGAGTCTGCTAATTTCTATTCCATGCTGCACTGCAGCGTTGTACTTTTATGAGCTACAACGCTGCACCACAGAGCTGTGCTCCTTTGCCATACAGGATGGCTTTGTGGAATGGTGCAGTTCTGTGTGAAATTTGAGGACAAATAGAACTTGCTTCCTTAGGCAGTTTATTGTAGCCAGCTTCCCTCACTGAAATAATTAAGCAGCAGTTCGACAGCCTCTTACAGAATGCAACTTCAACAAATGACGGTACTGGCATTGGCAACATGAGAAATAATCAATATCTTCTGCATTAAAAAGCAGTGTTACGTTCGTAATTGTTCAACATTTTTGTAACTATAAGCTATAATTCTGGGTGAAATAAATCCAACTTAAAGTATGGGGCTCCAATTTATTTGAATATACTAAACTATCCAGTATGGGGTATTAATTTCATCATTGAATTTGTGATCATATAAATATCAAGTACTGATTTAATTTTCAAGTACATCAAATTTCGTTAATACAATTCTGACTCACATGTACATACATCTTACAATTGCTGTACATTCCCTGCATTCGTGTGAGCCCCGTAAATTTAGTTGCCTGTATTTGTTGCATATGCACACGCACGAGCGCAATACAACACGCCTCCATGAATAAGAAGTTCATTTATATCGTGGTCTTCGATTACTTACTCAGGCACCGACGCGGTGTGACGTCCGACTTAAACTTTAGCATGCTTGACTTGGACCCGACTCTTATTTGTGTGATACACGAGTTTTAAAAAGCTGCTAAATTGCAATTCACCAGAGCTCTTTCACAAGTAACTTAATACAAACTTAATACAAGTTTCAGATTTGTGTCGTTTTTCACTCTCTAATTTGAGTGTCTGCCCTAATCTATTAAGATCTTGAGTAAATTCTAATGTAATCTAACATAGCGACCGCCCTGCAGTGGAGGAAGGCGTCTGTTGCCTCAACAGGATTTTTTTGCTAATTCTAAACTAAAAAAATTCGATATGTACTCCTTTTATAACTCATAAAATATATTTTTTTTTGTGTATTTGATGGCATTTTTCGCTGGCCATCAAAGGATCTGTAGCAGAGATGAAACAAGCGATCGTTTCAAAGAACCAAACCGTAATTTTCAAAATTAAAACGGAGCATGAATTGTACAATAGACAGCAAAAATGAAGTGCGGTTATCGACTTCTCACTCATTAACAACGGTTCATCATTATTATACCTATGAATTAACGAGTCTCCGTGTAGACTTAGCGTACAAATGGTTGTAATTTTCATACATACTAGAAGCTGATCAGCTCCAACGTACACATCGCGGACTAGATGACCAGTGCACGGCCAAGTGATCTCATACATTTGTAGGTCCAAATTAAGTGAGAAAGAGAAGGGAACAAAAAATGTGCAAGGAAAGAGTGGGGTACGCGAAAATCAAATGGCTTCATGTGTACACTTTGAAAAATAAGCACTCAGTTTTCACTTGCTACTCTATTAGGCTTTTGTGATGACAACTGAGTGAGATGATTTCGACGCTTCCTCCGTGTGTAGGCATCAGTCATGCATCAAAATTTGTGACATGAACATCAGATTGTAGTCAACTTTGACAGAATACACTGTACTCTACACACACTGTAGTATACACTGTACATACACTGCAGTATACACTGCACACACACTGCAGTATACACTGCACACACACTTCAGTATACACTGCATACACACTTCAGTATACACTGCACACACACACTTCAGTATACACTGCACACACACTTCAGTATACACTGCACACACACTTCAGTATACACTGCACACACACTTCAGTATACACTGCACACACACTTCAGTATACATTG
>VCRD01000527.1:0-29817 GCA_006783055.1 Trinorchestia longiramus
ATGAGGTTAAGAAATATATCTAAGTCCTAAACACAATTAATTCTAAACTTACTGTAAAAAAGAACACACTATTCACATTAGGCACTGTCACTTACGGTGTTATCTTTTAAAAGCTACGTTCAGGTTCACGTCGGTTTGGGCTCTGGGAGTGCTCCTCAGGGGTGAACTTTTTAAAAAGAACCATAGCGACAGTTCTTTCGTACTAAGAATGGTTTTACAAATTACAGCGAATTTTTAATATTTAAAATTTTACAAGAATCTCACCTAAAGTTACAAAAACCTAATCACAAAAATACAGGAAATTTAATGCAAAAAGTACGATTTAATTTGTACGCGATTAATTAATACGCATAACTTGAAAATGGAGCATGAGCTTCGAGAAAGTCGGTCTAAAAACTTAGCTAAAGCGCAGAGGACGCGTTACCTTGCGACCACTTCGCGTCGAGCGATCGGGGGGTCTATCGGAGACTTGAACAGGTTTAGGCAAGATTACAGTACGAGTCTGCAAGTTAAGTTTTGACAGGCGAGTAATAGGTGTTGCATTAGTGGAAACAGGTTGTCTCGAGATCACAACTGGCGTATTAGAATGGCAAGAATGAGTGTCCAACGACCGACTAGGAATAAGGAAAGGATTACACGGTATACTGCCAGGGAGCGATGCAGCAAGTTGCGAAGCGAATTTAAGTCTACGCACAGGTGGTTTCAGCAGAGATTTATCATCGACAGAAAGATCAGTGACATCAGGTGGAGGGAGATTATTTGGTATGAGTACGTCCGATACAAAAGCAGCTTTCAGGCGATCAATAGAGACAGAGTCCTGCTTTTCGTGCTTCTCGATAATAAAGTATTTAGTAGTGCGTCTTATGACGAGGAAGGGACCCTCACAAGGGCGCGTAAGAGCAGGCTTCACGGCATCAACGCGAACATACACATGTGTGCACGTTTCTAACGCCGGGTCTAATTTATAATTGCACGTTTATAACGCCGACATTCTGTGTTGGACGTTTTAGGCGGTCACTATACGAGTTCTGATTCTGAAGTGAAAATGACGTAGAGACGTCAAGATTTACTATGTCACCCGGCAACCGCAAGGATTGCCCGTACAACATCTCTGATGTCGTTGCTTTTTGGTCCTGTTTGTAAAGATTACGTAAGCTCAAAAGAACCATAGGGAGATGATCGACCTAGTCTGTACGACTGTTAAGACACTTTAAAGCCGTCTTAAGGTCGCGGTGAACCCGTTCGATCAAGCCATTAGACTGCGGATGAAAAGCAGTTGTGCTGAAATTTGCACAACCTAGAAGGGAAGAGACGTCTGCCCAAAGTTTTGATGCGAATTGCGCACCACGATNTTTAGTCTTATTTTTATTACTAAAAATAAGGTTATTTTAATATTGTAATTTTATAAGCTTTAAAGGGGTAGCAGGTCATGCTACAAGTTTTCCATTGACCATGTGTTAGGAAGTAATGCGTTTCACTTACCTACCATATATTCCCTAAATTCATCATTTTAGCTTTGCCTAGATATGAAGTTGTGCTTTGATTCGCGTTACTCTGTGATTTATAATTAATCCCAATATAGAACATTTTTTAATAATAACTTGCATCGGCCATTAAATTCATTGTCTAATTTCATCTCACTCGGGTCTCTACGTTCGGTTATTTTATGATGAGAGTTCCGAAAGATCGACCAGCTATTTTGATACGGTTATTAAATTTCATAGCCTCGGGTAGAAGCTGCCTCTCTGCAGCAGCCGGCTAATTAGTTGCGATTCTTTAATGTTTACTCAACAGTTGTATTATAGAGTTGCCTTGAGCTATTGATTTTTCTTGCTAAATTCTGTATTTATTTTGAGTTACTTATTGGTTTTTATCCGGGCAGGTTTCAGTTTGTTTCAGGTTCAGTCCTTGATCTTGGCTTTAACGTCTACTCTGAGTTTGATCGTGTCAAATAATAAATCTGCAAGCTACGAAGCCGATCGTATCACTTCCCTGGAAGAACCTCACCCACGAAATAATCACTACGGAAAATAACACGTTCCCTAAAGTGGCTCGTTCTCTAAGTGGTGACTCTAAACTCGTGACTCTACAGGGGTAACCTCTAAAATAGTTCGTACCCCAAAATTCCATGAAATTGGCACGAGAAATAGCTTGGAAATTCTTGGGATGCTTGAGCCAGTCCCGAGCGTTCAGATGATGGTTAGGCCAGTTCAGCTTCAGGTAAGAGTGGCCAGTCCAGAGCTATAGCGAGTGGCTTGGAAATGCTGCACCAGCACGGTAGGTAATTAAGTGGGCTTCAAGTAGCAGTGAGTGGTCTCAGTCTCAATGAGTAGGTGGCAGGCGGTCCCCCAAATTCTGCACGTAATGTGAAGTGATGAGCACACATACGTCTGCAGAACCACCTGCACGTAAACACCCCAATGTTTCGCAGTTTGCCGCTTTGTTGCCAAGCCAATTACATTGTAATCCTTTTGTAGTCTTGGAGACATCCCTCCCTAATTCAAGCCTTCCGGTTGGGACAACGGTGCCGCCTGCTCACGCTAGTGTGATGCCTACGGTAACACCTGCGGAAAACCCTAATGCANAGTACATTGGTTTTTCAAATACTTAAGGTTAACATTCTAAAAGTAAGGGTGATGGTGAGCTCCATGCGACGATCCCGGGAGGTTGAGGGCTTACAGATACGTGCGAGCTCACGACGCGAAACAACTCGTATCCATGGCTGGGTTTCGAACCCGCAGTCTTTCTGAACGAAGCAGAGACCTGATACATAACACAGGACGTAGACCACTCGACCACGGTGGCTAGATGTAAGTGCATTATTGACACCAAGCAGAGGGATTGGTATATGTTACGTATATTGGTATGAGTGTTTATTTCTGTCGTTCATTTTTTTTCATTTCCATAAGTGTCCCGTATCATGTGTTCTCGAAACAACGTAACAGCAACGTATTCAAGGTTGAGTTCTATTAAAGGGGTAACATGTTAAATGTTCTCTCAATTTTTCAATCAGGTCTCATCATTTTATTGTGCTATTTTTTAAAGACTTACAAATTTCCTTATCAGTAATATAAAAACATACACGACTCAATTATTTTCAGCTTTACCTTGACAAATAATTAATATATACAAGTATTTTTTACTTTTTTAATTAAAAGATTACCCGCTTTTTTAATTGTATATACCTACTAATTTTAAACTGCCGCAGGTGATGTTCAAAGCCCAGGTCAAAGATATTCAAAGCCCAGGTCGTGTCACGTGCTAACCCACGTCCTTCTCCGTACTCGTAACTCTACGATACGTAGAGCCCCGCGGTAGCCGGACCATCACACCAAGAACGGAAGGGTGAGTCGACTACCAATCTATTTTTTCCTCTCTTTCTCTTCCTCTACCTTTTTTTTTACTTAAAACGTTGTTGAGAAGTAGTAGCGCCTGGTGTACTGCAAGGCTCCAGACCGTATGGGAAACCCCCCATTATAGTGGGAGGGGAGTGAGTACAAGTAGGGCACCAGCCGCTTCTCAGATAAGACTACGCTCTCTATCCGACAGAGAACACAACGCAACACCAACATGTCCTCCCGCGAGGGAGAGCAGGGGAGAGGGGGCGCCGGCCACATCGCTAGAAGCCTTCTCCCTACTCCCGTTAACACTAAACCCCCCGTCTCCACGTAGCAGAACCCCTTGTTAGAAGGTTAGAAAAATCACAGGAGCGTGATTACGCTAACCAGGTTTATTTCAGTGAACACAGTTTGGTTATAGTACAGACACCAATGTCTACAGGGCAACAGCAGGCACAAGAATGGGACCGGAACCAGAGAACGCGCTGAGAAAATGGTTCTCTACCACTAGCTGACTCTAAAGCGCATTCTGTGACAAGACCGTACAAAAGCGAACTGTGTTACATCACAGCGTTACACATTAACCTTAGACATACTGAAGTCGAACACATTCAGGGTGGAACATTTAAACATTCAACACTCCTTCTCACATTGAATGTGCTTCTCAAAGGAAACTACACCTAGCTTACTTCTCAGCCTAGAGAACTTCTCCGCACTTAGACCCTTAGTAAATATATCGGCAAGCATATCATTCGAAGGACAATACACGAGATCAATTTCCTTATTCCTTACAAGATCACGAACATAATGAAATTTGATATCAATATGCTTACTTCTACCATGATATTTGGGATTCTGGGCGAGACAGATGGCGGATTGGTTATCTTCATTTACAACCATGGGGCCACCTGTTTTAAACTCCAAATCAAGAAGTTGCTTCAACCAAATTGCCTCTTGGGCAGCACCATCTAAAGTTTGGTTGTGCTTGGAGAATTTTTAAGCAATCAACTTTAACAAACCTAATCTAACTGCCCGTGTGACCTTACTCAAGGAAATAAAGGAACTCGTCACAGGGACTTAGCTTGTATTCCAGGAAATTGGCACGAGAAATAGCTTGGAAATTCTTGGGATGCTTGAGCCAGTCCAGAGCGTCCAGATGATGGTTAGGCCAGTCCAGCTTCAGGTAAGAGTGGCCAATCCGGAGCTATAGCGACTGTGGCTTGAAATTGTTGCACCAGCACGGTAGGTAAGTAAGTGGGCTTCACAGCGAGTGCACAGTCAGTGCACAATGAATGGGTTCCAAGTGAGTGGGTGGCAGACGGTCCCCCAAATTCTGCACGTAATGTGAAGTGATGAGCACATGTTATTTTTTTATATGGGGTACCTGGCTGAGGTGGCCAGTATTAGGTTTATAACAATTTATCAGAAGGTAAGGTTAAGGGAGTCGACTGGTGAACCTCTAGTTGGGGAATTCAATGACAAGACAGGTACTCAGCTTTTGTTTATTTATAGATCGGTAGGGCAGCTGGTGGACAGAAAACATCCGAAGTCTACAAGTGAAAGAGATTGGAACTAGAAGTAATGATCGAGAATATGCTCGAAAATAGGATCAAGAATATGATCAGCAATATGATCAGCAATATGATCAGTAATATGATCAGCAATATGATCAGGAATAAGATCAGCAATATGATCAGCAATATGATCAAGAATATGATCAGGAATAAGATCAGGAATATGATCAGGAATATGATCAGGAATATGATCAGGAATATGATCAAGAATAGGATTTAAAAGGGCAACGATAAGATGAAAGCAATGAGCACTGAGTGAGAGCAATGAGCACTGAGAGCAGTGAGAGCTGAGATGAAAGTTGTGATGAAAAGGAAGCTGAAGTGAAGAATGTGAAGACTGAGAGTTATGATGAACAACTGAAAGGAGTGCGATGATGAGAGCTAAATTGATGGCTGAGAGCAGGACCGCCAGGTGTCTGGAAGAGAAGGTCGAGCTTAATTTTCACATCTTCACAAAATTAAACAAACACAAGCATTACCCGTAGCAAACCTAAGCAATGACACGGCTAATCAAGATGAAATGCAGTAGTAAGGCAGTTTAATCTCAAAATATTCAAGAGAGCTGAAATATAACCTTATAGACAGATAAAAGAGTAAATCCCATTTAAATGAACAAGGAATCTAATCCTCATTAAAAAGGGCTATTTTTGAAACTAGAAACTGAGCAAAAGTTGCTTCAGTGAACATGGAATTCTATAAAAGATACTTGAGTTTTAATAACTCAGTTTCATCTTTGGGGTATGAACCATTTCTGGGGTTACCACTTTCGAGTCACGAGTTTAGAGTCACCGCTTAGAGAACGAGCCACTTTAGGGAACGTGTTATTTTCTGTAGTGATTATTTCGTGAAGTAATGTTCTTCCAGGGAAGTGATACGATCGGCTTCGTAGCTTGCAGATTTATTATTTGACACGATCAAAATCAGCAGAAGTTAAAGCCAAGATCAAGGACCGAAATTGAGAAATTCGTAGACTGAGACTGGAACTGAACTGAACTGAACCTGAAACAAACTGAAACCTGCCAGGATAAAGACCAATAAGTAACTCAAAATAAATACAGAATTTAGCAAGAAAAATCAATAGCACAAGATAACTTTATAATACAACTGTTGAGTAAAACATTAAAGAATCGCACCTAATTAGCCGGCTGCTACAGAGAACAGAAAACGAGATATNCTAGTACGTGTGTGAAATGCAAAACTCTCTAACACATTGTAAATAGAAACTTACCCGTCAGAGAGACAAAGCGCGAATAGAATTATTGTACACTGGGTAACGTTGGGGAAGGAACTGATGGGTACTTAGCCTATAGGCTCGTGGTTGACCCTGGTGTTCTATGAACGAGAGTTACAATTTGGAGTTGGAACTACGATTGAATTTGTAACTTTAAAATACTAGTTTAAAATGACGTGAAATACGTATAAAAATTAACTCTATAATATTACTAAATTTAATATTATATAATACTAAAATATTCACGATATTTTAGCGGCCCTACAGATGAAATAAAACAATCCTACTCATACAAAATCCTAAAAAAATTAAGTGAGATTTTAAAAAGTATATTTAAGTCCCATAGACTTACTGTAGAACACTTCACTTTAAGGGACTAAAACTTAAGTTGTTTTCAATCTGCTTGTGACGCAGGGAGCAGGTAGGGCAAGCTAATGAACTGACAAATTTGACGACTATTTCCTCTAACCTCCAGATGATCCCTACATATCTACATAAACCTTCACCTCAAGTTATAAAATGGGAAACAAAAATCACTGAAAGTATTATGAATAGTCTCAAGATGTTAGCATTAAAAATTTATTAATATGATCATGATACACGTATCGGAGGCTCGGAGCATGTACGCTCGTCCGCACTTATCGTCAGGTGACATCGAAACTATTGCTCGGTCAGCTGTTCAATGTTTTGCTGCAGGTAGAAGAATTAGGACGAGGAGGTTCGTTAGGGGATTTTGATCGAAGTGGAGAGAGGTTGGTGCGTAGAGATCGTCCTGCCCTTTGGTGAGAATTTTCTGAAAACTGTGTCTAGTTTTCGGCATCCTAATTCTTATCTAAAATTATTTTTTCTTTTCTTGCATTTATTAGTTACAGTCATATTGTGTTATTAGCATTTCATGCCTATAAAAAGGCAGAGGAGGGGGACGAGTTCTCTCTCCTCATCAGGGGGAGATTCAGATGCCTGGGCCTCCATAGATTCGTCAACGGAGTGCATCCCGCCTACTTCTTCTCAACCCTTATCGCCATGTCAAGTCATGATATCTGATGGCCTCTGCCCACAAATCGGGGACACTGGGGAGTTACTGGGTGACCAACAGCTTTCTCTGACCCCCATATCAGCTATTGAAATTAATCCAGATATAAATCTGAATCCAGCGGTTCAAAGTTTTCAGGGGTTTTCACATGAACAAGGAGATGTCATTACTCCAGTTGAACACAATAGTAAGAAAATGCCACAGAATAATAATCCAACTAATCCCACCATTATATTGATGGAACCCAGTTTGGAGGATGAGGCAAAAAATGAAAAATTTTTAGCCAATGATATGGCGCTTAGTAAGGCACTGGCCAATTCTGCTTTTGGCACAGCAGGCATTTCTAACATAAAGAAAAATCTAGGTAGAAATATTCTGGTTGTCACAATGAAAAAATATTATGAGGATGTTTCACCATTCCTGAGTGTTCTAGAGATTGGAGCATGGAAGAACTAGAGAATATATAGGATCAAATAAACTAGTAAACAAAAATACAAAACCAGAACCAGATATAGATTGGCTCACAAATGGAAACAGAAATTAAGACCAAGTAGACTAATGTGACTAACCTCTGCTGGTACTAACCCTAATTCTTCAAAAATAGAGTAGAGTCTTGGAACAGAGATGGGAAACACTCCCTTAGGCAGCTCTGATATAAGTTACTGTAAAGAGTTGCCACCTGTAAGAGGGGATGTTTCCTTAGTCTCTGACAACCCCTAATTTCACTCCTTCAGAGATATGCCCTCAAGAGTTGTATTGTTAAGATCTTTTTGGTCATATAAGATATTTTTGCCTCTTGGCCTTAAGAAGCTCCAGGCTGCACCACCCAGGGTGTTGGAATGCAAGGTGTGTTGAAGAGGACTCGGGTATGAGATATCTTGTAGGGCTGGATGAGGAATGTGATATGACTGTTGTGGATGCAATGAAAGGTTTCTTAGTGCATGCATGGAATAAGTGACAGTGATGTTGAATAGTCATTTTTTTTAATGTGACTGCCTGCTAAGGTCATGGGGCAGTTTATGACAAGCTGGACCTTCCAGTGATGCCCTCACTTGGCTGGTTCATTTGTATTGAATGACTTAGGGCGGCCCTAGAGGAATTACATAGTAGAAAAGCACTGGGATGCCATCCTGTTGTGTGCCTGTGTATTAGAGGGAATTGAAGGCCACTGCAAAGGCCCCAGCAAAACACTGGCCCTCAAATCGAAGCCTAAGTCTAAGTATATTTTAGATGATATTAAAAGCTGTAGCAACAGTCCTGACTGCTGTTGACCATCAGTTTTAATTTGATCAGAATAAGGGATTCTGCTTGAGTGACAATTTTTTCAAACTGGCCCTACTATGAAGTCTATTCTATTGAGTTTGTAACACAAGATGAAAAATTTATTTCATTTATATTACATTCATAAAATGCTGTTCTTCATTCTAGTTATTTGTGTTTGCATTTAGTATCCATCCAATTCCTCCATTATTAAGCCAATGTTCTGCTGTTAGGGCCTGGAGCATAAACATTTTAAGGATTATTTATACTATTTGAAGTTTGATTCTGGGGTGCTAATGTGGCTTTAACATGTTTGGAGGTAGTTACAGGCTCTATATTTAATTTATTTACAAGATAATGTACAAGCAAGTATTGCTACTTGATACCAGTGGTCCATGCCTAACATATTAATGTAGAAGCATGTTAGATTCAAGTGTCAATTGAACATTATATTATTTGGTGGACAGAAAATAATTTTATCTCAGTGGTGAACATTGTTCAAGTATTCTTTATAAGGGTCAGTTCTAGAACAGTTTCAGAAATATTAATAATGAGTAAGTTTTTGAAACATTTTTAATGCTATACATAGTTTGTATAATATTTTAGCCACTTCATTTTAGAACATAGACATATTCAAGTATCTTTTTAAATTTGTGGAATATAATTGAATTGAAATGAGTTTAACATATATTTATGCCTTACAACTTACACATCAAAAATGTATATCTGACAGTGGCTTTAATCAATCTATATTATTTATAATTTTGTTTCAGTTTTAACCTGGATATAGTATTGATGTGCTTACTTGGCAGTAAAATTTGATAGCAGCTTTGCCTCTCTGTGTTGACTGGCTTGTTCATTAGAGCATGAGGGGAAGCACAATTATTTTTTTGCTTTGCTTGCCCACCTGCTGACTGATAAGATGTCAAGCTCTGCCATGTCTTCTACTGCTGTGACAGACATCACATCTCTACCAACTGAGGTGAGTCTCTGCTATCTTGGTAGGTGTAAGTCATTATATGTGATATGATTTGGATATTTGTTGGACAGATAGTTAACTAAAGTGTGCATGAGCAGTGGAGGTAAGTATTGTCTGCAGTGGTGTATTATATTTTGTGTCTTGACAAATGTTGCTCAGTTATAATCCATTCCTATGTATGATAGTAATGCTATCTTTATAAGCCATTTTTCTATATTTTTGGCTACACAAGTTTTTTTTTGTCTATGACTGTACAAGTTGTCTCTTTTTCTGCACAAATGTTTCTCCATCATTGTTTGCTTAAGTATTTCTCTATCATTGTTTGCTCAAGTGTTTCTCTATCATTGTTTGCTCAAGTGTTTCTCTATCATTGTTTGCTCAAGTGTTTCTCTATCATTGTTTGCTCAAGTGTTTCTGTATCATTGTTTGCTCAAGTGGTTCTCCATTATTGTTTGCTTAAGTGGTTCTCCTTTATTGTTTGCTTAAGTGTTTCTCCATTATTGTTTGCTTAAGTGGTTCTCCTTTATTGTTTGCTTAAGTGTTTCTCCATTATTGTTTGCTTAAGTGTTTCTCCATCATTGTGTGCACAAGTGTTTCTTGGTCATTGTCAGCTCAAAGTTTATATTCAATATTGGTAAACACAAGATTTATTTAATTATTTCTTGTACATTCTTCATCATTATCTGCACCAGTTTTAGTTCTACATTGTCTGCACAAGCTTTGGATTATTGCTTAATACATACAGATTTCAATTTGTCCTTGCCTGCTAAGGTTTTACATTGTAATTTTCTACACAGGTTTCAGTTTATTATTGATTTTACTATCTATAGTTGAGTTAGTAAATATCTTTACAACTCTGATCCATTGTCATGTGTGGTGAGTAGAGGTCCTTATAAGTAGAGGCATTTTTATGTTTAGCTATTGTAAAATTTTCTATCTTGTTACTTCCATGCTGGACTTGTAATAAAATGTGATTTTCCTTAAATTGTTCATGATCACAAATCCTCAGTTTAGTAATTATATAGTTACTGTTAATTTTTAAATTACATACTGAGGTAGCATCTTATTATTTTTTGAAAATGACATAAAAATGTAATTTATAGTGTACTGTACTGTGTACAGTAGTTTGCACAAGTTTTAGAATGTTTTTATGTTCTAACTTTTTCTGAAAGAAAATTTCCTTAAAGAAGTAAATCAGTAATTCCTACCCCATTTGAAGCTTTACAAGATGCAATATAGTGCTGGGAATCCATTTTGGTGCCTTTTGGGCAAGAAATGTTTTTCATCACTTCTAAATGAATTGAATTTGGATTTGTCACTCCAAAATGCCTTCTTCCAATCTTTGGTTTGTTACTATTCATGATTCTTATCAAATTTCAATCTGACCTTTCAATTGTCTGTGTAGATGAGAGGTTTCTTTGCCAGGGACCCTTGCATACAATTCAGCTGCATTCAAGCAATGTCTTATGGTATCCTTTCTACTTGTGAGTCCATGTTTGGTGACCATCTCCTTGCATATTTATAAGCATTCCTGTTTGGTTTAGTAACTGACTTCCTCTGGATTAACTCATCTTACTGTTGAGTCGTTTTCCTTGCTGCTTCTGATCCTGGAAAGTCATAGACATCTTTTCCATCCTTCCACTTCTTTAGTATGTGACAAAGTCATTTCTAGAATTTCCAACTTGTCAGAAATGGTGAATATGAAACTTTTTTTAGCCTCTTCTTGAATCAAAAGATGTGTGGCTAAGAATGTGTGCTTCCCTCTCTTCTGAATGCAACTGATGAAAATAACATTAATATCATTGAGCATAAAAATTGCTTTTTCCTGATAAAAATTTGAATCCTAAGAGGTCATCTTGAAACTTTTCCTTCCAACCATTGAAATTTGCAGTTTGTGTTTTTTTAGATTAACAATTTTTGCATAAATTAGTGGTTGTGTAGAACGTAGGAGGACTGAAGCTAAGTTTGACTTCAAATAAGTATTGTATATTTTTCTAAGAATATGCTTCTTAGAATTTTAGAATTATAAATCTGTGCAGGTGTTGGAGAAAATCTTTGAGAGCTTGTCAGACAGTGTGGATGATCTACTAGCCATTTCAAGAGTGTGCTTTGCATGGCACTTGACTGCTTCTCGTTTAATTGAGTCGCACGTTGCTCTGTGCCTTGAGCATGATCTGCACAACACGAGCAAAATCCTTTCCAAGTCTGCCAGGCAATATAAGCATTGGCTGTTACAAGTAAGTCTACCCTTGTTTGAAAGAAAATTTTACTGGTACCATTATAGGTATATGTTTATCTGTATGTGTAGTTTGTTTCCTTGTGTAGTAATGTAAGCTAAATAAATTGTTCAATGTATATATTGTAGTCATATGATTTTAGTATGTTTGACTAGTTAACCTTTTTAGCACGATATGCTATGTCTCTTTGGTACTATAAGCAACTTAAAGCCTAAGAAAAAGAGACCTGAGGCACTTTTGTGCTTGTGATCCAGAGTGTGACTAGGATGCTCCAATTTGTGATGCAGTAGCTATCAAGTAAACTCTACTTACTACTGTAAAAATGGGTTGGGATCATCTTTGTTTGCTTGCATTGATTTCAGATGGATTGTAAAAAAGGATAGTAGTATTTAATATGTATTTTAATTTAGATTATCTTTCTCAGCTTCAATTGCCTACTAGAGGCTAAAAGTTAACATATTATATTTTGTTACTGCTCATTTTTTGCATGTATGTACCTGATAGTGTTTATAAAGGAACAACCATGTCACTCAAATTTGTATTGGGAGTCCAGTAGTATTTTCAATCACTTTGAAAGTGACCCTCATGAGAGTGACTTGGAATTATTTCTCAGATGGCTACAGGCATAATGCCTTGCTTATTGTGCTGTCTAAGGTCTTTGTATGCTGACTAGGGTTTTTAAGTGTTGTTTAATAGCCAAGATAATATTTGAAACAACTTTTCAAAAATACTACCCTCCTTATTGTTGGAGATAGTGTTGGTGTAACTCCTTGCTTTTTAGTCATTTTCAGTTATTTATCAAGCAGTGTATTTAAAATATTAATTGAAAGTATATTTTTATTAGAACAGTGATGTTCGCGTTGATGGTGACTTTGGAAACTTTTGGAAGTCAATCAGTCAAGACTTGGAGTCACTAACTGTGCGCAACTGCTTCGTGAGAGAGCAAGACTTTGTCCACCTGCTGTCTGGTTGTGGGCACATGAAGACACTCAAGCTACAGCAGCTTGAGCACACATTCATGACTGGTGAGCTCTCAGCTGTGAGGTCCTTTGTAGAGTTTCTCAAGTTTGCATGCAAGTAGCTAAATTTTTATTACGAAATGGTTGTTCCATGTGGGATGTTTGTAGATGTGACCAAAAATTATTCACAGCTTGGTAAGTAATTGTGTGCTGTGTGTAAAATATGCTTCTGGGTAAATGTATATCATGTGTCTAAAATTATAAAGTGGTTATACATTTAGTACCATTTCAGTCAATATTTTTTAAATCAAGCTGTATACAGTTTAAAAGTTTATCTTTCTGCCTGTAGGTCCACATGTTACTTCTCTTGGTATTGGTGATGTATTTTAGATTAACATTTAATATGCATTGGACAATTATATAATTGATAATTATGAGTACATATTGTGCACTCAATAAGCATTTACTGAGGTGAACCGTCAGTTAGTAGTTAATTCTTTTGTATTATAGTTATCTTCTTTGTTTAGTAGGCTCAGTTTTGCTATTTTATGCTAGTTTTTATATCGTAATAAGAATAAGATTATTTTTGGTTAGTTATCTTTTTTGTTTAATAAAATTTTAGGTTACATAGTTTGTATTTCATTGACATATTTTTGCAGTGAGCTTGTTGGAAGACAAGGCAGACCAAGAGCTAGTGAGACTCGCATTGCGGCAGCTGCAGTACCTGGAGGTGCGCTGTGAGCGCTACGTCAGCGACAGCTTGCTTGATAAGCTCGTCTCCATCACACCTCCGCTCGTCTCTCTCTCGCTTGCCTCCTGTAACATCTCATATCAGGATGCAATACACAAAAGGTAGTCTTACTTCTTTACTTTTTTTCATTTTTTTCGTTTTCGTAGTTTCGACAATAGTGGAGGAATGAATGTGAGGTATAATAGCGATGTTTGAAATGAGAGCTTTTCAGTTTTTAAAGTTGTGTATTGTAGCAAGTATAAGGTTGGAGAAAAGAGGCAGGATTTAGAATAATAAAGGAAAACCATGTGTTTGAAACCTTGAAGTATATGAGGGAAAACAAGTCTTTGATGGGGTTTCGATTGTCCCCACATATTTTTATGGGCTAGACTTGGTGGGTGGGAGCATAAGGAAGAAGATAGAACACGATAGAGATGAAATATTTGAAAAAGTATGGTTGGAGTAATACAATTTGAGGAATTGCAATAGTGACATCAATAGCTGAAGCACAGACAGCTAGGGGGGGAGGCTTTTGGTGTGGCCCTCCATTTTTATCATTTTATTGTAGCATTTTTTATGCTGTTGTTCTTTTGGGGTGGATTTCTACTGTGCAAACTCTTGTATGTCGTCATAACTCTGTGTTGTACATCACTCGTGTTGACATGCAGGTTCTACCCTGCTAAGCAGTCATCTCCGTCGGAGTTTGTGGCGACGTTTGCGAGGGTATTGGAATGGATACGAGGTATGGTGACTACCCTGCGCCACCTCGACTTGTCCCGTACTCGCATAGACTCCAACTCCGTGGGCAGACTGGTGCAGGTGCCACATCTGCAGTTGACCTCCCTCTGTTTTGCTTACTGTGATCAGATCACCAACGCTTCACTAGGTCAGCTTACACTGCTTGCAGTAACCTGTAGTAATACTTACGAAGCTGAAATTTTTTCAATGATCACTTTTAACATTTAATGTGAAAACGCTAACATATTCAGCATTTGAATATGCAGCATTTTTTACAGCGTTGTGGAGTTAATCATGACACTATGATGGTGATAAAAAAACAGACAGTCAGTCCATGGTGAGTTTAATTTTATGCACCTACTAAAGTTAGTCAGTGATAGTAGATGGTTTATATTGATTTCCTTCATGGACAGAAAGTAGTGATGCTTGATTTTTTCTTGATCCTCATGATCGTTGTGCATGTTGTGGATTAATATCTTGCTGCCCACGATGATTTCTTTCCTAGCCCTGGCTTTTTCCTTTACGTAAGGTTAATAGGAATAATATCCGCAATATCGCCCCCACCCTCTTTATATCAGGAGGATGGTCTTCTGAAATTAAAAGTGACTCAAAAAAATGAATATCGCTGTACATTTTTCTATCAAGAATATTTATGACTTTCAGCCGGTGAAATGACAATCATGAAAGCATGGATGCATTCTATTTCCACATGTCATTGATTCTTTGAAGTGGAGATTGGAGGTAATGCCATAGCTGTATCTGTGGTAGATAGTTACAAGTGAAGACTTACGGCTAGTGCCATAGCTGTCTCTGTGATGGATTGCTTGAAGTGAAGACTTAAGGCTAGTGGTGGTGGGTTTAGCTCGACACTCTTCTAAGCTTTGCTCGAAGATGCTTTAACTGTGCTGAGAGTTGTCTTGACCTTTGCTCATAGTTACTTGACGCTTTGCTGAAAGTTATCTTAAGCTTTGATCAAATTACCTTAAGCTTTGTTCAAAATCACCTTAGGCTCTGTTCAAAATTAGCTTAAGCTCTGTTCAAAATTACTTTAAGCTCTGTTCAAAGTTACCTTAAGCTCTGCTCATGATTGCAATTTGTTTTAGGTATTGAACGCTGGACACACGTGACTAAGAGGTAACAACTCTTGATTCAGTTAAACTCTATACTTGTCGAGAACCTGTATTGTATGCTGACTGTGTTGCAGAGCAAGTGTGCAAGAACTTGCCTTTACTGCAGCACCTAGACCTGACAGGCTGCTACCGACTGTCTGAACCAGCAATCTGCTTTATAGAGCACAGCCTGCCTCACCTCGAGTGGTTCAGCGTGCAGGGCTGTGGCGCCGTCTCTGCTGTAAGTCCTGCAGCCACTCTTCTTGCTGTCTATATCCTCAGTTCTTACGCTCCGCATCCTCAGTTCTTACTCTGTGCATCCTCACTTCTTACTCTGTGCATCCTCACTTTTTATTCTGTGCCTTCTCACTTCTTACTCTGTGCATCCTCACTCCTTACTCTGTGCCTTCTCACTTCTTACTCTGAATCTTCACTTCTTACTCTGTGCATCCTCACTTCTTACTCTGTGCATCCTCACTTCTTACTCTATGCATCCTCACTTCTTACTCTGTGCATCCTCACTTCTTACTCTGTGCAGCAACCTTTCTTGCTGTCTCTATCCTTACTTTTTACTCTCCATCGTCACTTTTTACTCTTGAGTTTTACTTAATCTCAATTCATCATTTTAACATAAATTAAAGTCCTAGCTCCACTTGCTATCGCAATAGCTTGCTAGCGAGGAAAGTTAAGGAGAGTTTTAATTCCTAGTGAGGAAAGTGGTTGCCAGGCTCATGTCTCCAGACCTTGTACCAGTGATGAGTCAGCCCTGGAACCTAAAGCGTACCATGTGAGACCATGGCGCTACACGTTGAGACTCAAAATTTCGAGTTCCTGCCTCAGGACTTGAAACAAAAGGATCATATGCAGAAGGGAAGGCTGAAGCTATTACCAATATACCCTTTTAGCCTATAGCTCAAAAAGTGATGTATAAACGAGCATTTTTCTTGCTTCCGATTTCATATCTCAATCATGGCGTGTGCGTTACATCTGGGATTATTAATATTTGTATTCTTGGTAACTTGATGGCTGAAGTTGCTGTATGCCGACTACTGATCCAGTGACTTGCCTGAGTGTACGGTTCGGTACCTGATGGTGACTGAGTGACTTATCTGTTGGAGCAGGTAATACAGGCATGTAGGTCTTACCTTCTTGAGGTTAGTAGGATCGTGCTGTGACAACAGTGAATAGACCTCTTTTACTAGTGATATCTGGTTCTCTTTAGAGGACTAGCTTCGTGTGTTAGGGAAAGGCCAGTAATTATTTTTGTTAGGAGTCAGTTTCATGAAAACTTGAGCGCTGAGTGCAAATGTCAGTAATGACTTCAGGAAAGAGCATAATTTTAGGTCAAAATTTTGGTTGTGGTGAAGATCAGCCTTCCTAAGGAAAGAATTTTTTCATCTATGAAACGTGCTGCAATACTAGGTCTTATGTGAAGTGTTGTCTACGGTGCAGCGTGTTGCAATAATTCTAATGTCAAGTGTTGCCTGCAGTGCAGCGTGTTGCTGGTTGTGTCATGTAACGTGCAGCAATAATAAGTCTAATATCAAGTGTTGCCTGCAGTGCAGCGTGTTGCTGGTGGTGCAGTCGCACGACCTCGTATACCTGGACGCTGGAGCTACGGACAGCAGCAGCTGCTGCGCCGTGCTGCAACCCATGTACAGGTAGGCGTGTCCATCCTCGTCATCAGTTCTTCTTATCGCCTTTTTTATGGGAAAAGGGTTTAGCTTTACAGATACACTAGTTTGGGAAAAGAGATGAAAGAAATCAACTTCATATCTCCTGATTGGATTTTTCAGGACTGTAGCCAGAATTGATGAGAATTGATGTTGGTTGTGTTGGCTGGTATGATAATGCCCCTTAAACTAATGCTTGATGAAAATTATATTGTTTTCTTAGATCTGTCGTGCATAGGACAGTTATAAATAAATAAAAATTTTAAAGTAATTTCGACCTTATATTCTGATACGGTTTTGGGAACGCGTTGTATTTCCTCCATTGTTCCTCGTAGCTTGCATAAAATGTGAAGAAATTGAGGGTTTCAGTTCGATTTTAAGGCAAACTGGAGCACAAAGTTCTACTTGTTTAACACGTTGCCTCCGATTGCCTGATTGGTGTAAAACTTCACTTTGTTCGCATAGTCACTAGAAGGATCTGAAAAAATTACAGAACCTAACCTAAGTGGTACACATACGTACCACTTCGGAGTCAACGTGTTAATGTGTATTTTGCTCATGCAGGCTGCAGCCGCGGCTCCGGCATCTGGGCCTGGCGGGAGTGAGCCTGGACGCGCGGCAGGTGGTGCTGGTGGCTGCAGGAGCCCCGCACCTCACCCATCTCGACCTCAGCGTGTGCGCCCACTCTGTCAAAAACTGCACACTTCAGGTACCAGCACGCATTGCACTTTACACTCACTGCAGTGACAGCACGATGCACTATTACAAAGGCGTTGAAAAGTGTTGATGAGGATGTAGTGTCTACACGAATGGCTCATTGAGTGAATACAACTCTATGAATGGTGATAGTTTCAAGGGTGATTACGAGGGAAATATGCTATGATAAGTAGTGCAATTTTTGCTGGGTAAGCTGAATTTTTTTTGAGTGCCAAGATGAGTGATATGGTAGTCAAATGTTGGTTAGACGAGCTGTCTCACATTTTCTTATTTTTCAACTTTGTCAATATTTCTTGTCTTTGTGTCTGTCTTTCTTCGTAAGAGAAGGCAGCGTGCCGTGCAACCGACTTCTTGCACAGGTCTCTTTGTTTATGCTTGTCTTTTTCTCTCTTCGCCGTTGCGTTTTTTTCAAGCTACTCTTTTTTGTTGTTTGCGTTGATGGCTGTGCTGTTAAACTCCCTTATGTGACTTAATGTGAATGTTACTAAATTTGTTTGTGATAGTACATTAATAAAGCAGAAACTGTTATCAGACTCAGAATCTAATGAGTGATAATACGAGTATTGTCACCGGAATTACTGGTCAATTATTGTCAGGTTGGTTAAGCGTTTCCAGCCAGCAAACCCGGTAACAAACGTAAAGTTTTTCTGCACGGTGCTTTTCAGATTTGAGTGTTAAATAATACTTTTAATTAAAAGGGTCTTCGTATATTTTATTTTTATTGCACCATGAATCACAGTATTTAAAAGGTTTATATGTATCTGTTCATTTAGTTATTTATTGCACCACGAATTGCGAAGAACTGTTGAAACGGTTTTTTTATATGGTGCAATATAAAGGGTCTTTATATTGCTCCACATATTGCAGAGTGTTAAATTTCGCACAAATGGCTCAGCGAAGTGTCCCAAAATCGGTAGCAGGAATCTTTACACTAGGTAACCACTCGACAGCAGGAGTGAATGAATGTCATCACTCCGACTGCAGGCGCTCGACTACCACTACTAAACTTGCCCGTCCTCCCTCGACACATAGGGAACCGCGCAAGCGGCAGATCTTAGTATGCATACTCAAGTTACTAAGACGAGCACCCCTACCGTACACGACCTGCTCGCTGGGCTGGAAACTTAGTGAACGTCTAGGTCCTTCACAATATTATGTGTGATAATAACCCTATCTTTTAGTTGTGTAAGATAGATTTGAGCCTGCTTGTGAGTCTATCTAATGTATGATTTATTTAAGTCTGACTATTATCTATAATATCTATGGAGCATTCGTTCATAAGTCTACTTTTTAACTTCATATAAATGTAGTATATAATTATATTGCTCAGTGTTGTTTTTGGTGGAAATTTTCCTGCAATTTTTTTATCGTGTTAAGGTTTGCTGGTTTATTCACTATGATTCGTATTTGTATCGTATAAGTTTTAATGAACTTCATGTTTAAATCTGGTGTGCAGATGTTGAGTGGCCTACTGCTGCATCTGCGCGTGCTGCTGCTGTCAACGTGTTGCCTGCTCACTGACGCAGGCTTCATGGGCGAGTGTTACCATGACAGCAGCCTCAACCACAACCCACTCGTCTGTCCTGACTGTCTGGCTTCTATTGCTTCTAAAAAGTATGCTCGTAATACTTGCCTGAGAAAGATTGAGTAAGAAATGAGAAGTCAGCACTTCTTGAAATGTTGACACACACAAATAACCTGTAGTTTTGCCTCAATTGCTTAAGGGCTAACACTTCGCGTGATGTGTGTTGCGTGAACGCATTTTGTGCGGCGCAGGACGTTGAGTGGAGTCAACTTGACCACATCTCCCCGGCGGGTGCAGCTGTACAGCCGGCGCGTCACGTGTACCACACACCCGGTCTGCCACAGCTTCTACGACTACGACACGTGGGACTACCTCGCAGGTCTGCCCTGCTCCTGCTCGCTACTTAGCTACGTTTAGCCGCCGGTGTATTGTAGTATCAAGGGAAATATTTACTGGATAGAAATAAAATCGCAATGTTATGTTTTGAGCTACCGAGTACTGCATTGTTATCGTCACTGGAAATGTATTTGAGAGTAATTTCAATGCACAATGGGTGACTGGGAATTTAATGTTGCTGAAAATGAGAACAATTATACTATCTTTATGTTGATCCTAATGCTGGGCCTTTATTATTATTCTACTGATGATGAGCGTTGCAGTACTCGAGAGATCGTTACCTTAGATTAGATTGTTATTCATTGGTACTTTGTTTCCTTAAGAAATTTTATAGTAATTTCTTAGGTTGTTTTAGTCGATAATTTTGGCCTGAGCTCTGTAAGAATACCTAAACCAAATCATTCAGTCAGGGCATTTTTTGGTCTCGGGAAGGTATTTTTTTCCTAAGCCAATGTATTTTGTCTTGATCAAAGTTATTTTTTTGGTAAAGGCTTATTTGTAACGATCAAAGCTTTTTTATTTTAGTTAGAGTTTTTTGTCTCGATGAGGCTTTCTTTGTCGCTGTTAATTTTTTTTTTCGATCCGAGCTTTATATCCCTATCTCCATCAAGGTTTTTTGTATCAGCGTATTTTATTGTCTCACTCAGCGTTTTTTCTTGTCTCGTAATGATTTTCTACCTCTGTGAAGAGACATATCGTTTATCCACAGCGAGGAGCACAATATAAAAGTTAGTTTTATTTAAAAAAAATGTTAAAATTGTAATCTCTACTATGGACAAGTATATGCTTTCTTAATATTAACATTATGGTAATACTTATGATAGTTTGTGCTAGAGTGACCTAAGACAATTTTAATACCTTACTGTTGCCACACCAGCGCCTGCTCACTCTTCAGTATTCCTTATTTTTATGTGAGGCTAGACAGTTAAGTCGTGAGCATTTCAAATTTCTTAAGTTTATCGGTGTTTAGTCTTTCGTGTAAGATTTTTTCTTGCTTCAAGAGAGCGATGCAAAGTCTTGCTCAAGGGATTGCTAGAGTTGGTCTGCATGATCCAATGCCTAGTAGATTGGATATTCCATTTCAGGGCCCGGATAAATACGTTTTTTGCATATCTCAAATTATTGAGTGAAATGTAATTCAGTTATGCTAAAGTTGCTAGTATTTTGGTACGTTACTTTACTTGGGGCTGTATCAATAGTTGGATAACATTCTTCTGTTACATGATTTCCCTCCAGGGGCAAGAAATGAAAGTTAAACGAGAGGGCAGAGGTAAACAAACGAGTTATTAGACCCTGTGGTAAATCTTTTATGTGGGGCTTCGACTCAAACACCAATCACCTTTTTGATAGGAGAGTTCCATAGTTCATTATTGATTATACGTGTGATGAAAGTATGTAGCGCAGTGTTCATTGAAGTTTTTGTTATTTTTATTGCGTTGAAAACGAGCGGCGAGACTTACGTTTGTAACCAGTACTGCTTCAAAACTAATTTTCATTACAAAACAGTCGGAACAAAGCTACGTCAAGAGCCAGGCCACGGAACTGCCAAAGAACGTATAAGTATGAAGCCTACAAATTCTTCTGATAGTTTCAATGAGTGAATATATTAGAATTTCCAGTCAGGTGGTATTTAAAACACGACTGATTTTGGTGTAGCTTACTTTTCAGGTTTATTGAAAGGTGACAACGTTTATTGGGAGCAGTTTGAAATTGGTAGCTGAAGACCCAAGTAGAAATTGTCACAACGATTCTGCGTGGCTCGGGTAGTCGCAGTTGGTAGAACACGCAAAACAGGACTACATCAGGCGAGTGTAAAAGCGAGATAAGCACATGGCAGTCGGTAGCAGAAAATTGACAACCCTGGCCCGCGTTCATCAGCTATCCTAAATACGGAACGTCCTATTTCATCGTAGGGGACTAACAGCAACCCGGCTGGCGCTATTACATTAAATCTTGTGACTGAGGTTCCCCGCTCACACTTTCACTAAATGTCCAAGCATCTTAATGCGTTTTTAAATTACAAACCGCATTTCCGTTGTTTTTGATTGATTGATGTTACTGTAGCCAGTTTAGGTAATCGATCTTTTACAGAAGCTATAGCAGATGAGACTCTGGACATTGCTGACCCTGAAGTGCTTAAAGAAAAGGCCGAGAAGGACGACGAGGCTGCACAAAAGTTGAACAGTGCGCAGCCAGTGCCTGACACTATAGACACGATCCTAAACTTCAAGTCTTCGTTGCGCCACCGCCTCCCCGCTTCCATTGTCAACTTACGAGGTCAGGGCTCAGAGCGATCGTTGGCTGCTGCTGCCAAATAAAGATGTATCAGATTGTAACAAAAGTTTCGGCCAGGTTCTTAAGAATAACTTTGAGACATGATTAAACAAATCTAAATTTTGAGATCATATTTGTTAATGAGTGTTAATGGGTGTTGAAATCACCGGGACACCACTGTATCTGAATTTTTCCTATTCTTAGAAAGCTTTTTCTACATTGTCCTGTGATGCATCTTCTTGAAATCTCTTTGTATAATATAATAATAATAATTTTTCTTGCAATTTTGCCGCTCCACTTGAGATTATTTAGATAAATTATGATAATTTTAATTGCCTGAAACGTTGAATGACTGTTCAAAGTTTTCAGGTCTGCGCAAGCTGAGTCTGTGTGGAGTGTTTAAACTCACGGACCACAGTTTGGTGACGGCTTTCCACTTCCCTGATCTGCAGTACCTCAACCTGTCCCAATGTGCGCAGGTCAGTAGTCACTTTACTTCCCTGACCTGCAGTACTTTAAAACCTGTCAGTCGAGGCTCATTCTCCTGAGACAATAGCTACAAAGGAAATTTTCACAATTGTGTACATATCCTCGGATAGCATACATTTTTTCCAGGCCAGATGTTTAGGAAGTAGATTATGGATGGAGCAGCTTGTTTAAAGGAGGTATCATGATATTTCCCTGTCCTGATTCATTTTGACTTCCTTGTCACTATGCACAAAATACTTTTTGTGGTGTGGGCCGGAACAGTGTTTTGAAACTGCTGGGTCCATACTTCGTGATTTTTACAATGGGTTATCACCTTCGACACCTTGTTTTTGAAGAATAGAATAGAATGAGGCTATAGGAACGAACCTTCGGGCCCATTCTTGGGTCGGATAATTACTTCGATAATTATTCGGTTGTTTACCCAAGTCCCATGCCGTAATTCTAGCCGCGTCAACCATGTCGGCAGCGGGATTCGAACCCGGGTCTTTCCGCTCGCAAGCAGACTCGCTCACCAGTCGACCAAGCTGAAGAGGGGACGATCAATGGTATTTGTAATGAAATTGTTATGTTGCCTCTTGATAACCATGAATATAATAATAATAATGTTGCCTCTGATCTTCTAATCTTTCTTTTATTTTGCGGAAAGTCCAGTTACGGCCTACAATTTCCTGTAATTGTATACTTATAATTTATTTTTTGATCAATCAGTACGTACGCTTCCATAGGTTTCCTGACTTGGCTTTCATTTTTTCAGAATATCACGAATTTTTCTTAACCTCGTCTTCTAGAATTAGCTAAAACTATAAGTGCCTTTCTGCCTGCCCCAGCTTTTCTATTGAACAATAATGTTCACTGCCATCAATACTGGCCCTGGTTCCCTATTTTTGCAGGTAAATGAAATGTTAATAGAAGTATCTAGTGCATGGTTGCTTCAGTGGGGGAATTTGATGACTTCTTAGTTGAAAAAGGACATCGAACAACCAGTTAATTGCATGACGGTCCAGTTAATGCAGACATTCTAATGAGCAGTCGCTTGAAATATGCCATTGAACGATCAGTTAGGTAAACGAACAACTAATGAGTTCAATTAATCGACTAAGGAGCTTCTTAGTTGATTCTTGCTATTACTGCCCTGTATATTAAAGTAGGCATTGAATATTCAGTTGAGTAAGTTCGACAGGTAATTTACTTCTAAGTTGAATTAGAGAGGCCAGTGCCGAAATTGCTTACCAGATATTTGAATAAGCAGTCTGTATAATTGGACGGTAAGATGACGAGTTAATTAAATTAGTTCGGCACTTAGCCGTTTGCATAAATCAGATATTTACAAATGACCATTTAATTCACTCTTTAAAGGGTCAAAATTGAAAGCATTCAAGCCGGTCTTTTTTGTGTGACTTTTGATTGGAGCTAAATTTATTTTAAAATTAACTATGGATAGGAAAGTACAACCAAGCGAAATACAACCAAGAGAACACCTCTTAATATATAGTAAGGCAGTAGCCAGCGGGTTAATGTACGGAGCTCATTCAGCTGTAGTCTGCTTCTCACTCCAAATCGGTGGCTGCAGTAACGTGTCTTCACTGCGACCAGCGGTCAGTTGGAAGGGTGAGGGCGACACGTTGATTTCTCCAAGTTCTTCAGCTTATATACGAATATACAGGGTGTCCCTAAAACATGAAAACATTTTTAAAAGGCTGTAGTTTGAATGCTACTGGTGCACATACGGTGGATAACAACGTATTCTGGATACAAAATAAAACTTTAGGTCTTGCTCTTCCTTGTTGTTTAGTCGTGTCCCAGCCTCCTAGCACCAGTAGTATTCAAACTACAGCCTTTCAAAAATATATATATTTTTTTGGGGACACCCTGTACGTTGAGTTTTGAGGTTGCGTCAATCTTCTTAATTCGTGCTGCAGAATGACTTGAATATGGCTCTTGAACATTCTAGTCACCTTTCTATGTGAACTGAATAAGCTAGTGGCTTCGTAAATATGTAGTTACACGGCTAAGTCCTGTAATGGTTCTCATATTATCTTTAATGCTCTGGTATCTTTTGTGTCTCGTGAAATTACTTCAGTTAAAAAGTATATTTCTTTATTGGTCGTTTTAACTGTTTCGTAAAGTATATTTCATGTATGACAGTAGCTTCTTTGTACTCCCTGAGCTTGTTGAACACTCCTCGTTAACGTTAAAATTATTATGCAAAGACCATGAAACGGCATCATCCTGAAAGCTGAGGTACCAGATCTCAAGGACTGATCGAAATGAGAGTTGGCGTGTTGTGTAGGCCTTGCCCTTGACCTTACCCTGTGTGTGGCCTTGCAGATCACGAGCGTGGGACTGGGTGCCGTGGCCAGCCGCAGCACCGCCCTGCAGGAGCTGCTGCTGGCGCGCTGTGACTCTGTGGACGACGTGGTCGTGCAGGCCCTCGTGCACCACCTCCTGCGACTGCGGCGTCTCCACCTCCAGGTATTGTTGCTCCTTCTTAGCTTTCTCCTACTGGCGCAGAAGAATCTAAAGAATCTTTTTAGCTAAGTATATGTAAACTACGATATTTATCTAGATCCATGGTCATTTAACCAATATGTAGTTCTTATTTTTTACTTTCTGTGAACTGAACTCAATCGGCACAGGAAGCATCTCTGTTTTTTCAACAGTCCAACTCCGGCATAGTTTGCTGTTCATTGTAAGGGCTGGTTATGGCGGTCAAGGATTTGTATTATTTGGTGACTTCTTCCTTTTAAAAAATTAGAGGGGGTGTAGGGTAGCACCCCGCACGAGCTAATTTGGAAATCTGTTGGATGTGTCTCAAACCGTTTTCATTCCCAATTGTCATAACTTTTCTTATGCTGTCACTTATCTTTTGGTGAAATTCCTAAATCCGGCAATACTCACACGCCCACCATTACATGCAAGCTTTGATCTAATCCCCTGAGTAGATATTTTTCGGCTGCATGCCAGTTTCATGATTTAGTAGGGCATAGGTAGCCTCGACAATAGTTTTATCATATATCTTTTATCAATCTATTGTAACGCTTTTAATGTGCGAGTCAGATGTCATAGATCTAATGCGGCTTACACAGGCTTTATATCCCTATCCCCATTAAGGTTTTTTTGTCTCTGCGTATTTTGTCTCACTCAGCGTTCTTTCTTGTCTCGTAATGACTTCCTACCTCTGTGAAGAGACATATCGTTTATCCACAGCGAGGACCACAATTTAAAACAGTTTTATTTAACCCTTTCGGTCCCGACGGCATCTCTGGTAGCCGCAGTAATTTTTCGCCTATTAAGATGCAGAGCAACACGTGTGTCTGTGCAAACGCTGGTAGGGCAGTGCAAGCTACAGTTTGATCAGGACAATGCAGTGACCGTAAAACATCACAAAACATATTTTTTTAAATTTGATGTTAAATATGTTGAAAAGGTTTTGATATTTGCATCATGGTACCGAAAGGGTTAAACAAATGTTAAAATGTTATTAATCTCTAAGATGTAATACCACCTCTGAAGTGTGACCAACTAAATACCTGTAGCGCATCATCAACAGTGCTAATAGAGCGCTCGTTCTCCTCCCCAGCACTGCTCTCAGCTCACTTCAGACTCGCTGGACTCGCTGCAATGGCGGTCGTCCCTTCGCTACCTCGACATCACTCAGTGCACGTGAGTGATCTGCTACTGCTGTTGTATGTGTTTTCCTCTTGA
The DNA here is from genome assembly GCA_006783055.1 of Trinorchestia longiramus. NCBI lineage: Eukaryota > Metazoa > Arthropoda > Malacostraca > Amphipoda > Talitridae > Trinorchestia > Trinorchestia longiramus. The sequence continues at coordinate 25,968 of VCRD01000527.1, forward strand.
ATTTTCCCTTAAGTGACTGGCCCAAATGTTATGGATGTACTTCGTATCTTATAAAATGTTCACTATGGCCAAGTGAACCAAATTGTTAGATGTGCTCATCTCACCCAAGTGTTCATTTTGTTCAAGAAAATAACTTCTAACTGTGATATGTGCTGATTATCTTGCGTAAGTATCCAGTTTAACGAAGGACTTCCTTTAAATGTTCGAAATAATGTTTTCTGGTATGATTTAGAAACTTATTCTTGCGACCTCCACTATTTTTCTCTTATGAACTTGTGTGCTTTTTGTGTGTAGCTTACTGTACCCAATTTGTGTTTTTGTCCCTTCTAGTGGTTTCAGATAACCATTTAGCGAAACACATTTAACATGAGCGATGTTTTAAGTGTCCCGTTATATGAAGGAAAATTGAGGTATAAAACTGTGACGATCTGACCATCTATTGCATACAGGACGCACACGACTCCAATTTATCTATAAAATCACGATCGTGTTTTGCTGCAAAAGTATGTGTTCGGTCTTGTCGCTCTGATACTAGAAAAACCGTTGACATGTCGGAAGAACCGCTATGTGGACCTTACGTTGAGCAACATTGTATTTTGTGCTTACTTGGAGGGAAGACCGCCCTTCACAGCTTGTTTTGCTCGTCTTGCTTAATTGATGATAGCACACGTAAGAGCTTAGTCAGCGAGATAAGAAATTTCAGTTTCACGTTTCGTTGACTAACATTTCTATGCTGGCAAAGTCAAGATTTTTGAGTTCTGTCGTAAAGAACCGCTCAGGATCTTTTTCATAAGCGTGATCTCACTCGTGCTTCGAAAGTTATGAGGAAATGCTAGTGTAGACATCAGTTGTAACGGATAAATGGTAGTAATTGTAATGCTGCCATTACTTCAAAATGTAGGAAGTTGATATCGTTCTCCAATTATTACTTCACATTTTGAAAGTTGTACATATAAGAGTATGCTATATCGAAGAAACTTTCAGTCGCTTAAAATTCATAACGGATAGTATAAAGTTCACAGGCTCCTAAATAGCTATTTTATTTACATATCCTAGGATAATTTGAGCCGATTGTAAACCCTGGTATTTCACTTCTTTTTGACTCCCTAAATATTTTATTTTCTACGTATGGGATAGTGGGGCAATTAAGTTCTGACGCTGTTGCACCTCCCACAGAGGCATGCTACATTCGGCTGTGGAACACTTCATCGTGCAATGCACCAACGTGAAGGTGATCACCCTCAACACTCATTATCTTCAACCTCCGTCCGCTTCTGATGCCGTCCTTCCACCAGCAGAGGCCTTCTCGGCCCCCACTTTGACTCCTACTCCTCGGCCACCGCCACTTCCACTTTTATCCAAAGTCAAAAGGAGAATTTTTCGACCTTGGCTCAGATGACAAAAGTACCACGCCGTAGTTTGCTGATAGCATGATCTTGAATTTGTATCAGTGAATTTTGACCTAGGGTAATATAAAATACTCATTTATTTATACCCTTGTGCTTTACACCTCGTATCAATGTTGGTTTTGTTCATGTTTTAACATTACTTTACTTTCACTTGTATTTACGTATAAAACGGAGTACTAAACCGCAACGAGATTTGTCCTGTTAAGCCCTTATAATTCATTTTAATCGTAGTGTCCCAGAAATATTTCTCTCCTTTTTATAAAGCCTGCGATTCATGCGGCTATTAAATGATTAAGAAATCGGTAAACTCTGGCGAAGGTATCAACCTACTGTGGTGGTTCAGGAGGACTGCAGAACGTGGATGTCGTGTCTAGAGTAATGGTGCCAAATACTAGTCATCTATTATAATAGTTATTAACTTTCTCCGTTTAGTTGTTACGAAATTGCAAAGTCTAGATCACAAACTGAACCGAGTAGTCTATTTATGGTAGTAATATTTTCATTGCGAGTTTTGATGGCTTATAAACCGAATATTAGACACTCGAGAGAGGCAAGTGACACTGGGCTATATTATTCGCCTATTATCGTCATCGTACATGGAAGCTAAGCTGTGCTAGTTACTATCTTCAGCTCCTTACTGAAAGTAAGTCAATTTTGTGGCAGTAAAAATCTGTTGGGGTATTATGTTACTTATGCCTAATACCTTTTTTTATTTTGTGAATGTTCTTGGTGAGGCGTTCAAATAACCAATTCAAGTTGGGCTTTTCTGTTCTTGTATATTTTTTCTTTTCATGCTATTTAAAAGTAATATCTAAATGTGCTGGTTTGCTGTGGCGCCTTCATACTATCACGTCTGCAAGCATAAGCTGGCATACGCCGCTCTGGCCGCTCGAGCAGCAAGATACGTAATAGCAAGAGGCTGAAGGGCAGTTCACCCAGTGTCTTAATTGCTAGAGATCGTCTGATTTTTTTTCCGATGCTCAGAGAATTGGTAAAATGTTCATGCGTTATTGAAACGTTGGCTATTTACTCATATTTTTGCAGGTTAAGAATTTATGGTTCGTAAAAGTTTCATCGATTGATGTGAAACCTCAATTCTACCGTGTCTCTTAAAACAAACCTTCGCTAGTGATGTGCTTGAAAGTGTCTGTAAATGACCTTGGCTGTGCTACCAGTAAAACTGGTGCTCAATTAGAAATTCATCTGCGAATCCGGTAGACCTCTCTTTTCCTCTTATTGTATGCATCATTCTCTCCCCTCTATGCTCAAATAGTTAGCTTTAAGTTGCCTTCTTACAATGGAAGGTGATCTTCATTGGTTTGTGTCGTGTTCTATGCTACTCTTGTACGAGTAAACAATGGACTATTTTGTCATAGCATCGGGAACTCAGTTGCTTTAGCGCGCGAATATTTTTTATGGCTTAGTGAACACGGAGCGATGAGCCGCTTGATTTCAATAGTAATGAAACACCCCGTAAAATTTAAATAAAATTTTGGTTGTGTATAAGTAGAGTAAGCTCGAATAACTGTCTAGTCTAATGCAGTGCAGGAAGCACCTCAAGTATAGGGTGTTCCTTAATGGTCGCTAAATTTGAAAGCTGATTGATTAAAACGAATACTTATAAAAAATGTTATAGTCTTCATATTTCTAATGAATTATGTGTACTATTTAGGCATGAAACACAATATAGTGCACAGTCCCTGCCCACTGTTTGCATGCATTTATGTGCTCCTTGAAATTACCCAATAACTTTCTCATAGGTGTTTCTCTATACTTTGTCACACGCCTTTTAGCCTCGAGTTCAGTAATAGTCCGTGGTTTGTTCGCGTATACCTGTAATTTGTTGGGAAATACCGCCGAGAACGAGTCCGCCCAGGCAATTTGGTTGTTGTAACTGAATCAGTTGTTTTAAATGTTGTCATTAACCTGCGAACCGTAGACACATTCGGTGTTTCGTTTCTCCCTGAAATGATTCGAAATGTTTGACCTGCTTGCGGCGCGCTTTCTCACTTTGGGTAGAATCTTTTCACTCTGAGAATGCGTTACTTAGTTGAAAACTGCTCCATGACATACCGAACATAAGTACTCTGAAAAAACGAACAGAAAAATATTAACTAGAGAGCAGAGGGACAGCAAACAAGATAAAAACATGCCTTAAAATTTCGAAACGCAAGTGTCTCCAAATTTAAATTTGGCGCCCTTTATGTACAACTCTCTCTTCTAGTCGTCTGCTTTTAAAACGTCAAGAATCATTGAGTTTAGCGTATGTATCAAAGTGTTGTGTCCTTTGTTCGTGATCACAAAAGCATATGAAGTTGTTTATTATTTGCGGTTATAACCGAACTTTATACATCCGACGTATGGAGGATCTTGTTCGTCAGTACTGTACCTGTGCACAAGTTAACATCTACAACGTGATTCTCTGAATGCTTTTTTTTAAT
>VCRD01000527.1:40918-66928 GCA_006783055.1 Trinorchestia longiramus
GGGTGTCAGCAGCCGTGTGGGTGTCAGCAGCCGTGTAGGTGTCAACAGCCGTGTGGGTGTCAACAGCCGTGTGGGTGTCAGCATTCTGGTTGGTGTCAGTTGCAAGCTTTGTACCAGCAACCAGGTTAGTGCCAGCATTGTCCTCAGTCAGTGACACGTGTTGCAGAGAAGCTTCCCCGCGATCATTTTCAAGCGAAGTATTTTCCAAGCAATATAAGCCCGCTTCTAATTGGGCAGACTTGATTCCCGACAAAGAGTCATCGACTAAGAACGATGGCGATCCTGGAAAAGGAAACGTCGGCTTCGGAGATAACCCAGGGGAAGGAGGTGGGCCCCACGAAATGTCCTTCAGAATCACGTCCAATTTAGTGTCCAGCAGTTGCAGCCCCGTTTCGTGGTGGCCCACCACCACACCATGGCCAGCAGTCCCTGCACCCAATGCCATGTCTCACATACCAACTTAATGTCATGCGTAACAAACACAAGAAATACACTTTATCTGACTAAATAGAAACGACTAAAAGCTATTAACAAATGTTAGTTACGTTTCTAATAAATACTTGATTCTTAAACGAAGAGAATGATCACAAATCATCTTAAAGAAGAGTATGAAATCTTTGACCCCCCAGCTGATCAACTCTGTCGTCCCTCAGGGGCTACCTCTTGTGAGTTTTTAAACAGCGAGCTTTAAAATGAACGAGTGCATTAAATGATCACATTTTACAGTAATTTAAAGGGCAACCCTATCGTAAACATGGATTACACGGTGAAACCCTCAAAAAAGGTCTTACACCTTCAAGAGCACGGCTAAAATTAAAAAATGAAGCGTTTCATCCACACTCCTGGCATCCCATTCATGCACTTTAATAAAGGGGATAACACGAGCAAGTGATAATTGTCTAAGTCTTCCCAAAAGATTATAATCTTTTGGGAAGACATATACTTAGACCTTGTCGGTTAGTTCCTCATCACTAGTGAACGAAGCATGGCGTACCAGAGAGGCGTGGAGAGAGGGGCAGCAGAGCACGCAGGCGCGGTGCTATGCTTGTACGGAGAAGACGAACATCACACAGCAGCTCCGGCCGCTGCCACCGCTTCCTGTACACCTCTTCCAGCTCCATGACACGCACGCTCGACTCTGCAACGAAAATATAATGCAGTCACCATATCATACAACGTTTGTTCCTGTACAACAGCACCACACAGATTCACATGAGATCGTCTACGATATTTTCAGCAAAATGAAGGTAGAAATCCATGCACTCTGAGGACCGTGCAATTTTTGCCATTACCACGACGTCAGACAAACTACAATACAACACAGAATTTCAGAAGTCGACAGGCAAAGCCCTGATTGAGAAGTTATCATTCGATAGTAGTCACTGCATTTCTACCATTGATTCTACCCAATGTATTTAAAGAGACTTGAACTAGGTAGCAACGCTTGATGTTTATACATAATTATGTTCACATGCACAAGAATATACGTGTAAATAAATCTATTATTCAACACGTTAAATGTTATATCAAGTGTTATTATTATTATTTAACACGTCACAGCACCAGGAAACAGGAATGTGACTCACGATTAGAGTGAGATGACGGCTGAGCAAGCACTACACTCCAGTCACCAGCGCCACAGCACAGTGTATTGCCAACGGACGAGACCCTGTGTGTTGTTTCCATTATTGTCAGTACACACTTCTCAGACCAGCGCCTAGACTCAGAGTCAACAGATTAGTTTGACAGTTCTTCAGCCCTTCATAATTGAAAATACGGGTGGTATGACTAATTCAAATTATATCACCGCATTTCCTCGCCTCCAATTGCTCTCCAATTCTTCCTTCATCTTTCTGTAACTTTTAATCCCGCTTCTACCAACAAGGATTTAAGCATTGCGCTTCATCACTTTTCCACACATGCTTGGCAAGCAACTAGCTCATCATAGTAACTTTTAAAACGTGATCCATGAGTGTCCGTTGTCCCAGCCATTCCCCATCGTCTGTGACCTACCCATATAAAAATTACAAAAGATATATTTATGCATATCAAAGACAAACTCATTACCCATACCAGCTCTCGTTAATATTATTCTTAAAAGGCATCTCATACTTCCAAACAACATCAACGACCATCTATGCATCCCTCTTGTATTTATATTATTATCCAACACCAAGCACTTTAAAATTCCTTTAACAAGCAGCCAACATACTCCAAAAATCTCACATTCTGTATTATTTTCAGTCTCAGTAAATTTCATGGTCAAGTATTCCTATTTCACGCCCCAACAGTGCCTTCACTTTCATCGAACTCTAACCCGTTTACTCCCACTCTTAAGCAGCTTGGAGACCGTCCTTTCCCTAAGCAAAACCACATCTCCCAGATACCATGCTTCTCAACTCTCCAAGACCTCACTCTTCTCTATTAAATTAGTTTCACTTACTGCAAGTTAAACTCACTCGAGTTTTCAAACATCTTAAGCATTCAATATAAGTAGTGATACTTTCACGAGGTAACCATGAAATTAAAAATTAAAAATTAAGATATGTGGGACAAAAGTTTCTCTTACAGTTTATTTCATCTTCTTGACGATACGTACGTTGAGAACAAAGACTACGATATGACAAAGATAACTCAGTAATTTCAATAAACCAAGATGGTAAATTTTGTTTTTTCTTACTTTTTCGACAATAAAAATTTTTTGATATATTTTTTGAAATTATGTTCAATAAAACCCGAATTAAAATAAACCAAGTTCCTTTAAAATTATTTGAAATTTAAAAGACCAGTTAGTTTTACCAGTAGAAGTAGAACTTAGTTCTCCTAACTTCCAATAGTCAAAACGATTGAGGTACTTTCGTGCACTGCAGCATACGAGTATGCAGAGGGCAGGATACAAATAAGTAAATGTTTATTACTTATTCTTTACCTTACAGAAGGGCCATTGCAATCTCCTCTACGGTCATAGCCTTCCCACCACAGTAGTCTAACCACCTAACTAATGATAATAATAACGCGTTAGATGTAACGTGTAAATTTCAACAAATGAAAGTTCTTAGCTACTCTGAATCTAAACGTTCCGAGTTAGATACGTTAGATTTGTCGAAAAATATCATAGATTTGTTCTACTAAGAAACATCTGACAGCATTACCCGACATTATATTATTTTCCTTGTGTACTAGAGCACCGAAAATTTTGGCGATAATGGAGACATGCAACTATCATGAGGACAATTTCTAATTAAATATCTCCAGAACCATGTTCAATGAAATGGGTACTAATTCCAGGCAAATCTTAAATAATGACATGCAATGGAAAGTAGTTAACATTTTCCCGAATTTCTGAACTTCAACGGACGAAAAACCCGCCACTTCAGCAGAACAAACTAGTCTCGTAAATCACAGAATTTTACACAGCTGCAAAATTTGGCAGCCCTCACCCGAGCAGAGGTAGATGAGTAGCCAGGGTGATCATCTGGCAAGAGGAGCTAGCGAGGGATGGTCGTGCTTCAACCAGCATCACGCGCCACGAGACTGCGTCCTGCAGGGGCCACAGCACCACAAAGCGGCAGAGTGCTGCTGCAGTAGCCATAGGTGCAACAGTAGCATTAGAAGTAGATATAACAGCAGAATTAGATGTAACAATAGAAGTAGATGCAGCTGTAGAAGTAGATGGTACGGTAGAAGTAAATGCAGCAGAAGAGAACCTATCCAACGTAGAGATATCGCGAGGTTTGGTATTGCGGCCGGAAGAGTCTCCTGTAGCAGAGCAACAGCAGGAGACGAGTTCTGCACGGGAAGAACTAGAAGGTCGCCAGCAGCTGCAGGTTGGGTCAGAGCGGTCAGCTGTCGTGGCGTCTGGCTCGTCGAACAGCAGACTGGACACAAGCAGTCTGCACACACATCACACGCGGAACAATTATTGAGGTTACTAGAAGGGAAAACTAACATTGTTCATAGCTTCGAAACGGTCAGGTTACAAAAGCATCTAATACATGTTCAAAATAAGAATAGGTCAAATTCTACGGAAACTTTCCTCAACAGGATATAGAACTGTTTATATAGTAGTAGCTCGTGTCCAGTAGTGAACAGACCTTGGCATGTTCTAGGCGGGCGGTAACGTATTTTTTAGCTATTGTGATGATTGACAGCAGACGCTTATATACTCGCATAATCAGTTCATGGAGATTAAACAATGACAATCAACACTAACGCACAAATAATTAGAGTGAACAGTGCCAGGGGTTCCTATTTTATTAGCTTGGTCGACTGGTGAGCGAATCTGCTTGCGAGCGGAAAGACCCGGGTTCGAATCCCGCTGCCGACATGGTTGACGCGGCTAGAAATACGGCATGGGACTTGGGTAAACAACCAAATAATTATCGAAGTAATTATCCGACCCAAGAATGGGCCAGAAGGTTCGTTCCTATAGCCTCATTCTATTCTATTCTATTACCATACCGAACATTCGAAATCTATTGTTAAAGTCCTAAGCGTCATTTAGTCACAATTTTTCACGAATTTCAGGACCATTTGGCAACAATTTATTCCTTTACAAGAACATTTACATAATAGAATTTTTTAGCAGTCATGTAATAGAGCTTTATGTATTAATTAGACTCCCGATATTGCAGCATGCATTCACCTCTCACGAGCAGAGTCATCGAGTGGCTGCCACTCGCATGCTGGGGCAACTACTTCAGTCCACTGGGCGGTGGAGGCGTGGAGGGTGCAGGCCCACAGCTGCAACCCTCCCATATGCACAACAAGCACATGAGGTCTGCCATCTGGTGCAGTACCTGCCTGCAGGCAGCACTTTAAAACTTCAATACCCTGGCCTCCGTCCTGCAGGCACTGCCACTGCGGGGTGTCACTAACGGGAGGGGCATCTGGTGGACCTCGTGAAGCATCACGGGGGACATCAAGTGAAATGAGAGCGTCGCTGTGGCGGTCATTGAGCGAAACCCTCAAACTGTCTTCTGATGAATAATGGCATGGAGTACAAGCACGCTGAGTAGAATAAAAACTACAACAATGAGTTTTAATTTTCGTATGTGTTGATGGTGGTTCCACAATCTGAAATCCTGTTGATGCTTTATCAACAAAATTAAGCTTGAATTTATTATTTTGACATTTTGCTTTCCCAGGTTTTTTCAATCGAGTTCGAATTTCTCTAGTTTCAGTTTTCTGAGTTACATCTCTAAGATAAGGAAGATCTTTACTAACGATGGGTGAAAAACACGCCAATTCCAGAAAGCATGGACTAGCAATATTAGATGAAACAATAGGTGAAGAGTTTGCTAAATTTTCTTTGTCTTCACTAGGGGTCTGAGAGGCTTCATCAATTTCCCACTTACGACTTTCAAGTTTTGCTTCATCTGGACATTGCACGTATTCTTTCTGTTCAGAGGAAAATAGTTCAAGCTCTTCGTCCAATCTGATCCGCTTTTTCAGAGGTTTAAAGTCATCTTTTACAGTTTTTGGATATCCATCAGAAGATTTACCATCAACAATATCTGAAAATGACCGCTTAGGACTTACACCGTTTTCATACCTAGGATTTGTTTTTTTAATTGAACTGTTAAGGCTATGATTAAAATCACAACTAAGCATTTCTGTCGGGCAGCTGGAAGGCACATCATCGTCTTCAATCGAAGACTCTTCCGTCTCCTCAACTACAGTCTTTTCTTCTGTACTTGTGGTCTCATTTTGTGATACTTGAGAAACGAAGAAAATATCAGGAGATCCTTCACGAAATGTGACATTTTTCTTAAGCCTTATTGCCTTACACACATCTTGGCATGCTGTAGGAACGCCGTCGAATTTTGGCGTAGGTTTGCTAGTAAGACTTTTTAGTTCAACCTCTAATTTTTCACCAGCTCTTTTAGGACTAGTAGAAGAATGTCGGCTTCCAGAAGATATTTCATCTTCAAATATAGAAGTTTTAATCAAACGGCCAAAATCTGATGGTATATGAGAGGATAGATTAGCACATGGAACCGGACATCGTTGATCATGAAGTCTTTCATTAAACGTTAAATGATAACTAGAATTTTTAGTGTTTACTTTTTTTTCATCACTGCTATCTTTCATAAAATCAAATTCAGCAGTTTGGGGACCGCAGAATTTACCATTATAAGTCCCGTTTTGTTTACGAGACTCGTCCATTTTTCTCGTATCGAAGCAGGATGTATTCGTCCCTAAGGATGAAGGCTGGCCGATTAAATTGAGATTCTCTTTAACTGGTTCCTTCACAGTACTTGTCTCTGCACCCTCTGCTCTTCCTCCAATGATGTGACCGTTTTTAGAATCTTTCCAGTCAGTACAAGAAACATCTGTCGTATTTAATGAGTTGGTGAGTACGGGGGGATCAACATCCTTAGAAGATGTCACAATAGAAACAAAATCTAATGGCAAGCGGGAAGTTTTACGCATTTCAGAAACGACGCGCGAACCCTGACCTGAATTACTGACGTCAGCTCTACTGAGCAGGTTCAAGTCATTATTCTCGCACGATGCACTGCACTCATCAGACAGAGAAACTTGTCCAGACGTACCAATGGCATTCCGACTAACGGACGCACCAGGTGTACACAAACCACTGTGATAATTGTTCGACTGGCAGTCACCAGTTCGAAGGCTGCCATGGCCTTCGCAACCAGTTTGAAGTTCGCCACCAGAGTTGCTTTGTTCTGTAGCGACCGCAACGCCCACAGTCTCGGAACGGGCCGGCGTATTTCGAGGGGCGCTACAGCTGCCTTCAATAGAAGCGGAAGACCTTAATGCTACGCCATTGTGTTCGTCTCGTTCTACCACACGCTGCTGCTCCCCTGAATATAAGAATTAAATTAAATTATTGTCCCGAGGAGACAGGATAGAGAGTGTTTTACTGGAGGACTTCAGTTGTTAGAATGATTTCACACGCGTCTGTATTATTATTTTTTAGGACGTTAATTACGGTTTCTGTTCAGTAGAAATGACCATCAGAATGAAATGTAGCACAAATTTCGTTTTATTGATATCATAACATCGCAAAGTTTCTGTTTCACAGTTGGCACAGCTCATGACAGCCAGTCAAAAATTTAGCGCATGCAGCCCACTTAGATGATAAAGATGCAGGGAGAAAAAGGAAAATAGAATCCAAGACATTTTGGAACAGGTCTGTTGCACAGCGCGCTGACCTCCCGCGCGAGAGGCATAAAATAGGAATAAATAGAATAGTAAAGCTTAACAACCAAACCCATACCAGACTCCTCCATGTCTTGCCGATTCCACTGACTGAAAGTAACTACGGAGACCGTTAACAAGCGTTACTTGCATTTTAGTAGTAACACGTTTCTCAGCGTAGTGATGAAGAATGTTAAATTTCGACAAGTTTGGATGACCACGCAAACATCCAAAGTCTCATTAATTTATTTCTACAGTAGTCAGAGATGTATCAATACTGATAATTTCTTAAACATTTTTCTAATTTTAAATTTGAATCCTGAATTAAAATAGAGTACTCGTACATAGTGATGATGTATGATATACCTTAAACAGTGCATACACTTTTTCATTATCTTTCTAAGGCAGATGGAGATGAAAGTGGCCGAAATGAGTTAGAATAGCCACATAACAGCAAAAAACTTGGCTCATAGTAAAGTAACTTGTTTCTTTTGAGTCATAGATCCAGCGCCTGCCTTTTCTGCGGCCCCAGCAGTACGTATTGATTTACCCATGACTTGTCGTACTACACCTCTCTCCGCATCCATACTTCACTAGAGAGAAGGCTTAAGATGAGAGAAAGTATAGGACGACAGAAGGCACAGGAAGAGAGAAGACACAGGAATAGACCATCCTATGCTATGTAAATTCTTTATCTGGGCTACATGAAATAATTATTCGCTACATGCTTTTTCACGGGAGTTTTCAGGCATCTACATACACTCAAAGTGTTGAAGTATCTCTCTAACCTAACGTTCTACTCGCTACTGAAACCATCTGTACCTTGGGTTATTTCTATAAGCACATCTCCCTCGCCCTCTTACTCACCACATCCGCAACCAGGTGCTGTTAGCTCCGTATCCAAATAGCCAAACTATCATACCTCAACACTCTATAGTCCATTATTTTAAAAACTTTTTGACTATACTCTTCACCTCCTCATCGCTTACTGCAGCAAATTCCATCCGCAAAATCTGCACGAAACTAATCTGTAAATGTTTAATTTTTTTAATTGCAGTCCTCACGTCACCTCACTACTCAAAACAATCACACTCTCATGCAAACTGTTTTTTGCACTCATGCCAAGACTTACGCACTTCAGCAAATCCCACTAAGTGTTTCACCTTCTCCTTCATGCTTTCACTTGCAGCAATACACACCCCAATACGCACCAATATATGCACTATGTCATTGCGGGCTACTGCTATGATAACAGCTACATCTACAAAAAAATTAGGTGAACCAGCAGACGTACAGTTGCGTAAAGCATTATACATCCCCATTGAAGCAGAAAAATATGTGCCAGCACCCACCCTGGGCTGTCGAGCTACACTTGCATCCACCACCAGACAAACACAGCGACACGTGCCATCACACACCCTGGGCTGTCGAGCTACACTTACATCCACCACAAGACAAACACAGCGACACGTGCCATCACACACCCTGGGCTGTCGAGCTACACTTACATCCACCACAAGACAAACACAGCGACACGTGTCAGCACCCACCGTGCAAGGGCACCTTGGAATGCACGGGGCGCCGCGCCCTCAGCAGCTTGTTACACTTGCTCAGCTGACGATTCTTGCGCTGAAGAGCAGCCTCCAGCTCCTGCAGCGCAGTGTTCAGCGCCTACAATGGACGCATTTACTAGAACACAATGCAAGATTTTAAAACTGCTGTAGGGAAACGGTATCTCAAAAGTAGTAACTAACATACGTATTTCAGAGTAAAAATAAATGATCTTCATTAGAATGGGAGGTGCCGCGTGAGGTACAGCTCCTGTAGATAGTATAGCAAACTGAGGGAAAATAAATGCCTATCTAACTAAACATCCAAGACCCCAATGACGTATACAGATACATCTCGTGATATGAACAGTAAACACGGTCATGGAGAGCATAAAATTCCTAATAGATTCAAACGAAGCGACTCAATTGGTCACGCTATCAAGTGGATCAGCTTCATCTCGCACAACACAAGTGAAAACTATTACAATGATCTCGCTAGAAGAATATGTTTCTCTCACGTAGCTCCCCATGAACTGCACGGTATGAAGACTTTAAAAAACAAGGGGAGTACTCTAATAAAGACAGTAAGTCTTTTAAAAGCAACGAGGCTTAAAAAAATAAATTTTGCACGTAGTTATGTTGAAAAGTTTTAAAACTATGAAGAATTTCAAGTTTAACGAATTATGATGAGAATTAACAAGCCAAATTATACTGAAATGATTTTAATATGAGCAGTATAGAAGTACTCGAAAACGTAAAAAAATGTTAACAAAAATTACAAGAAAAAATACAAATTAGCTACGCGAAATATGGAGATAGTTTTGAACCGTGAACTTCATTTTTCAGCCTAGAATGAGAAGCCTGCTGAGGCAAGAAACAACGGAACATTATTTCAGACTTCAGTCAAGTGACGGTCTTGTAGACTTTCCGCTGAATACGTCCGAAAAAAAGAAATAACATGAGAGTGCACAAACACTACTCTTAAAAGAATGAAAATGGAAGAGAATAAGTTCACATGAGAAGGAATTGAATTGAGCATTTGATACTCACGTTTTCATCGGCATCCATGACGAAACGGCACTCCGCCAAACATTTAAATTTTACTGGATACAGTCTCGCATGGTGGAACAAAGCGAAGCTACAAGAAAACACATCATCTAACCTATACAACATATAGATTTGATTATTCTCTTGTTAAATTAAAACCGTTGCTCTTGACCGAGAATAGTGTACAGGGTGAACCATCGTTTGCAGTCAATTAAGGCGACTGTCACGGCACATTTGACCACAATGATAGCGGTGAAGATTTATTGGCTCGGTCGATACAGCGTACCATACACATGCGTGTACAGACATACCTCTCCAGGCATTCCTCTGCACACGCATCTGTATAGATATTCCAGAGCACAGACGCATGTTCAAGGATGTCTGTACGGACATGCTTGCCCAGTTACAGTAGTCTGTAGTCACTCCCATCTAGCCAAGCTCAGATACACTTGTCAGGTTCTGCTCGTACAGGCAAGTCTTGCCCGTGGTTGTACGTGAACACTAACCCCTCGTTAAAATATATTTACACAGACACACTCGTCCAGGCACACGTGCACAGACACACTCGTCCATGCACGCGTGTACAGACACACTCGTCCAGGCACGCGTGTACAGACGCACTCGTCCAGGTACGCCTGCACAGACACACTCGTCCAGGCACGCGTGTACAGACACACTCGTCCAAGCACACGTGTACAGACACACTCGTCCAAGCACACGTGCACAGACACACTCGTCCAGGCACGCCTGCTCAGACACACTCGTCCAGGTGGGCACACTCGGCAACGCTCGGGTAGTCGGGGGAAGGTTAGCGCCCCTGACAGTGGCGAGGCTTCCAGCGTGTGCTGGTGCCCAGCCCTGCCTCCTGCGACCGCACAGCACAGCGAGCATCAGTCTAAAGCTCCCTGATATTACAGGGCAACTTCTACAAGCACGCAGGAATTCAGTAACTTCAAAAACGATTCCTTCAGTTTTGTAGTTTTGTAAGCAAGAAATACTTACACACCAAAACTCAGAATTTGTAACGTAGTAATGCTACGATACAGAAAGTCACATCTAATTATACTTTCAAATGAGCAGTTCTGCAATGGAAGCTATGCATGTTCTAAAGCAAACGCATCAACATACAACAAAAGCCTAGAATCTATGTACTGCCAAGAATAAAAATTTTATGAGCCTAACTAAACACTAAGATGAGCTATAGTACAAAAAAGAGGGCAGGCGTTTCACTTAACACGTTGAGTGCGATTGTCTAGCCGGTGCAAATCTTTACTTTGTACACACAGTCACTAGAAAGCTTTGAAAAAATTACAGAACCTAACCTGAGCGACCCACCGGTGGGTCGTATCGCACTTAACGTGTTAATGCAGCAGTTTGACCCTGCGCAGTCGTGTGAATTCTATAGTGTAGAAAACGAATCGTGGAAACTTCTAACTTATTACATCGAGCAGAGGATTCGTGACCAGGTAGTTTTCTCGAAAAGTTTTAAAATCAAACTAAGTCGAGTATAAAAGTATTTTTTTCAACAACACAATAACAGCTTACAAAAGAACAGAAAATATTTTGTATCTATTGAACTTGTTTAGTGACGTGTTGGGCTCTACACACGAGCACTTCACCACGCCCAACAGAAGAAGTCAGGTGTCTGATTAGGACATGTAACGGTGGGTGAGGGACTTGACAGTTTCATTAAATATTTATAACGCACGTGATTTTCGTACCAACTACGCAAGTCATTAGAGTACCTTACAATTCGATGGATTCTGAAGTATTTAATGCTAGAACGGCAGAAGGAAAGAAAAAGAGAAACATGCAAGGGGCCTATCAGAGTCTCAAAATCTTCTGGACAGATCAGAGAGAGATTTCGAGTTAGACAACAGAGGTGCTCACGATATGACACCTCTTTCACGTCGTATAAGCACAGCCAGAGTGGGAATTTTTCGCTATAATGGCACCTTTGACATTTCGCTATTGTTCTAGCATGCAGGCACACCACATTGCTTCGCTTGACATGAATACTTCAGTGTCGCTCTTCAGCATCACACAACGCCCTCGCACTTAGGGGGTCACTGAGATGCACACATGCATTTAACCCACAGCCAGTTTTTCATCTCATAATAATACAACCAGCGACGATGATATACCTCTTTCACGAGGAAATTAACATTAATTATAATTATTATACGTGAGACATAACCTTCATGTCTGTCCAAAAAGATTTCTTCCAGTGCCTATGAACATCTCAATAAAAAAAACGAATTGCGTAGACAGTTAAGATGATGCTTGTGTATCATATTGGTGGCAGGAAACATCGGCCTTTTCCAAGGGAGGAAAACAAGAGAGTAACAAAAAAATCGGAACACATAACAGCTTCGCGCAACAAATCTTGCTTATTCTGTGGTGAGCAGCCGTTATTATTTTATTTCAGTTTAATCTAAGTAGAGTATTTTAGCAGTGGCAGAGACTACCTCAACAGACGAAAATATAATAAAGTACACAGATAAAGCGAAGACACTTAAGAGCAGATCAGTTGAGCAATAATTGACCCCCCTTTCACTAGGGAGAAAGGGACGTATTAATAAAAAAAAACAAGGCATATTTAAATAGAAAAGAAACCTACAACATGTAAAGATGATTTTGTGGTGAGTAGCTTGAGTTTCAACTGAGGAACGCAGTTTGCTAAAGTACACTGACAAAGACAGATACTAAAACGTTAAGGCCACTTCCCTAGCACAGTTTAGGAGTCCTACATATTTCAGAGATGTACAAAATCTCCAAGATATGTTTTTCTTTACAGCACACCACCCTGAAAGTCCGTGAGAACCTCAGTCAATCGTGGAGACGAGGAGGGAGGAAGGATGCGAGCGAGCATTACCTAAGAGAACACGTCTTAAGACCACAAGTCTCGTGTCATAACACTCGAATAAAACAAGCAGTGAAACATAGCATAGCATAACATAAACATAATATCTCCATAGGAACCAGGAGATGGTATGACAGGAGCAGGCGCGACAAGCCGATACAATGAGGACAATGACAGTCAGGCCAGTCGGTAACGAGCTGGCTGTTATCAGCCACTACAACAGTCAAGAAAGCATCGGCAGTACTGAACAAATGTAAGAAATAGTCGTAGTATGTGCTGATAACAGTCGCAATATTTCATGCCTAGTTCAACATGATTAATCTCGTCTCATGTAACACACAATGTTCGTTAAAAAATAAAATAGTTAAAATAGACATGCCTTGAATTGTAAGAGAAACTTAGTTAGAAATTGGAAAGAATATCACTTTGAGATACTGCTAAACATAGCAGTTGGTGAAGATCCATACACAAATTTTCACAGACTTGTTTGCATGCATGAGTAATGAATCCAAATTTGACAAGAAAGAACAAATGTACAAATAGTCACACAATTTGTAGAAAAACAATTTAATTATACGTCACAGTTTTTAGGTGCTTTCTCTGCTGCCTCGCCTATTTTTGTTCGATCGTAAGAAGGAATGATTAGTCTCCTTCATTACTTAAAATAAACGAACCAGTGATTTCGTTTTCTTCCATAATCTACTCTTGACGATTTAAGGCTTTCGTCATGAGCATGCAAACTTCTTCATGTGCATCTGCACACGAAGTGCTCGTGTGCATGAAGGCATCTGCACTCAGTGATGCCTAGCTGTTTTCGACCTAAAAATCAAGATGATGATAAATTTATGTAAAAACTAGGCAATGAAAAAAACAAACGAGATGAATCCTGTATACAAAAGTATGCCACAGACGTCTGATAACACACAGTATTCTGTAAACGAATTGGTACTTTAGTTCGAAGGAATTTGCAATGGAAGCAAAATCGCATCTATTGTACGTCATGCATAGTTGAAACCGTAATTACCATGATTACTATTGTATTTCATATTTCACTGAAGGAGATAGTTGCACCAACAAACAGTTCACACAAAATCACCTAATACTTTTCATAACCGAGCGAAGCAAGTAAATCTATGCCCAATAGGAGACGATGGGTAGGATCCATATTTTCCTACAAGAAATGAGCAACACTGAAAAATGTACTAGATTAAGATAAAGCATCCAAGACGATCGAGAACGAGATCTGTTAGACTGAACACAGGTGGCTCCACATGGGAGAGAAAGAGAAGTAAAATATAGCAAGATAAGGCTAAATTAACTTCAAAACTCACAAGCCCCTCGCAAAAAGTGTTGCTGTTGCAGTAAGTAACTAGGGTTGCGACTGAGAAGCGCAAATTCCTAAACGTAAACGGATGAATGAACAGGCAAAGTCAACATGTCTCTTCGAGTGACAGTCCAGAATCCTGCAATCTCTGAAGAAGCGCTACGTCTCTCAACCCTTTCGATCCTGTTGGGACATGTACGTCCCAACACAGAGCAAAAACTGGATCGAAAGGATTAAGTACGCTGGACAATCCTCTTCAATACACCATCTCAATAAGTTCGAGGTAATTACGTAATGAAAGCTTTAAAATGACCTTCACTTAAAGTTCAATACATAACTAAGCACAAATAAACACACTCCAGGCAAAGAATATTTACTCTCACGGGTGTAACATATTTGTCGGCGTAATCACAATCGCCGTCCGGAAAAACATCAATTTTTTCCCATTCAACGTACAACATGTTTATATCCTAGTTTTAGGGCAATGGAAAGACATTATCATAGTTGCAGAACTAACATGCCAGCAGCACAGTGGTCTCATGCGCTAACAGCACTCAGGCTACTCTGCATGGTGGCTGGCATGAGTTTGGTGTCAGCGGAAAAGCAGCACGGCTTTACATCATCAAGAGCTAGCGCAGTCAGCTCCTGCCACCTCAACTCCGTCCGTAATATCACACTCTATTACAAGTAATTTACTCGGAAAAAGATTAGCTACAAAAATAGAATAACGTAGCTAATTTGTCATCTTAAGAACTAGGAAAAAAACACAAGAGAAACTCCTCGTTGAAGGAGTACTTCAGTCAATACCTGTACCGGTAAGAGAACCCTAGTGCGTGATATTCTCGATCAATATGTTGCACAATAGTAACTTCATCTTAGATTCAATTTTGTTTACGTTCTGTTTGAAAGTCTAATACTAAGTTTTCTGTGAAAATGAATGCAGAAAAACATACAAACGTGCGCTCATACGAGCAACAGAAAAAACGATGCTGCAATAAAAAAAATGCACGTCGAATTGACGACACAGACTCGGATATGGACGATGGTATGCAAAGCCAAACTAGAGTGATATCTGAACAGCGAATTATAATTCATTATTGCAGTAAAAGAAAATCAGCTGTAGGCCTGTGGTACAGTTGGGCTGAATTTCCACCAACATTTTCAGCCTTGCACATTATGAGCTATTCAGTTTAGTTTTCACTTCATCTCCGAATTGCGGCTACTAATTAGTGCAAATCGCTAACAATAAGTTGGTAGTACAGTCAGTGTTACCAGCAACTATTACAGTGTAATCGCAACCCGCAGCGGCGTTTAAGAATCCTAAATTTGTCCGAAAACTCACATATATTCCTTCACAGGATAGACCTCAGAAGTAACGACTGATATGAACAGAAGCCAATGGTAATCAATTCATAGAAATAAGCTGCATGACAGGAAACCTGACAATCACGAACTGGTTAAAAGGTTTAGCACATCACATTATGAGACCAATTATTTCGGAAGAAATAAAAATTTCATTCTTCAATTGCACATGATGTGACACAACGAAATTATTAATAACCCAAAATATTTGCGGTACACCAACAAAAACAATTTAATTATAAATTGGAATTATTTTTACCTCAATTACATACTTTCTTGACTGAGAATATCAATGCCACCAAAAATTATTTTTAATATTTACAACTAAATTTAGATTTGCAGCAAAATTTCTACAGAATAATGAAAGCATAAAAGATCTGAAGTAATAACACTCTCTGCGATTCACACAAGCTGAGCATGGAACATCATGACGCACAGATGCTGTGGTAGAACTGAAGCACCTCAATATCAAAAGAGCAGCAGGTGTCGGAACAGAATGCTAGGAACCTCTTAGTTGTACATCACACACGGCCCCACGTTCCTGCTTCTTCTCTGGGCATAATGCAGTCAAGAATTCAATTTAAATAAGATTTCAAATACACTTCTATCAAGCAAACGCATGTAGAAAAGTTCCTACCACACAACGATAAATTAGAGCTTAGTACAAGTCCACTTTCGACGGAAGAGTCACGCAATTGAGTGGTCTTATATATGAAATAAAACTTCTGAGTACATCACGGAACAACGGGAGACGCAACCTCACACACGAGATCGAGAGTTAAATTATTTTTTCCTGAGCAATCAATCGCTAAGAAAAAGTAGAATCTATGCAAATACAACAAACTTTAATTGAATTTGAAATTGGTAATTAAGAGGATAAAATGATTACTATCTAAACCAACATTGAGCACAAAATAATGTAAAAAATAGTACATGTTTCACATTAAAATTTCTTCCTTTCTAGGCGTTCTAAGACAATCACACTTATAAGGAAAATAACATTTACGATCAACGAAGGCCTTGGATGGCTGAAGACATTGGTACATACGACGGAACTGACTAGAAAATGAAAAATAAAAAAATGCGCAGAAATAACAGTGAATAAGGTTATTCTACTCAGAGTTTTCAATTTCTAAAAATAATTCACCTTTGCTATAAAAGTTTGCAAAATCTTAAATTCAAGGGAATGTACAATTTTCCACAGCTATCGTGAAATTTCTTAAGGTTTGAACAACGCGTCGGAATAAAAGCTAAATGATAACTCAATGACTCATGCCTAGCCCCCACTGATTGCCTGAATATATGAAAAAATACATAGAAATGCAAAGAGAAGTTGAAAATCATAAAATAAATCAGGCAATGACAATCTGAATGTCTTTGTCATCCAATTCATTTAGAACATGGAGAAAGCACGTCTCCCCATCTCTGCTGAAGGTAGTAAAAGCGCGATCCAATATTTGAGGCGTGTCAAAGTTTTCTGAATCTAACGACGAGACCAGAACGAATCCTGGCGATGCAGCCTCCTGTACACTACCAGCGCAGTCGGGCACGACCTCCGGCAGGTGGGAGTCATGGTATCCCAAGGTAGGGTCACAGATCGTACTTGCAATGAAGCAATTGTTGGCGGGCACCTCAGAAACGGCTAAGTCGACTATTTCACACGAGGTTTGGTCAGGAACGCTGAAGGGTTCAGGTCTGCATGTGGCGCGAGCTGAAGAGGTTGAGGAAATTGCATCACGTTCAGCAAGAGTACATTCAGCACGGGGCCTTTGAAGCGCTGCGAGCATGGCAGGTGATGAGCTTGGAATCGAGGCGATGTTTCGACCATCTTGAGTAAACTTGACATCGAGAGACTCGGACGAAGACGTCCGATTAATCACAGGCGCAGAGATGCCATCGTCAAAAGACGACGTCGAGAGCTCACCAGCTCTGCAAGCATCCACAACATCAAAATTCAGGTCATCTGCTGACACCAATATAATTTTATCATCAGCTGTAATATCGCTTGCTACATTTTGCACCAAACGTATGTTTGTGTGCTGTAGTCGAGACCTCCATTCGTTCGAAGAATTGAGAAACTCTGCCAATATATCTTCATCAGATGTGCATGTAAAATGATCCATCATAGCTTGCAAATTTTTCAACACATTCTCCCTTAAACGTTCTAAAGATGACTCATTCTTTTGAGAAACTGTGTTGGCTGATCTAGGAACTGGAGGAGACTCAACCATTGGTTTGCTTGATCCATCGTGTCTATTTATTTTTGTGATCTTCGGTAACCTAACAACGGAAGAAGACTGATTTTTACACGATTGTAATTGATGTTTCTTTTTCTGCTCCTTAGCCATAACATTGTATACATCCTTGAATTTAATCAAATTGGTGCGCTGAGCAGATTGGGGCTTGCTTTCTATGACTTCATCAATGATCTCCTTGAAATGTAAGCCTCTTTTCAGGCTGTTTGATATGATGCGCTTGTCTTCCTTGGGCACTCTAAGGTGCACGAGCTGCAGGTCGTGGCCATAGTGAGAGTTGCAGAGCTGCATGGTCACTCGTCCTGTCGCAAACACCTCTTTTGTTTTCACATAAGCTGTACAATGGCCCTCTATTTTGCAGGAGCCTTGATTTTTGGTGCGTCTTTGAACAACTTGTTTTGATACACGATAAAACCCTGACCTGTTGCAGCGATAATAGACAACTTTGGATTTGAGATTTACGTTGGCTGTATTGATGTAAAACTCTACATTATTTTGCCGCTCAAATTTTCGTAGGTAATCATGAAATTGGTCTGCACTGTCAAACTGAATGACCATCTCTGTAAAGGAGAAGCCGTGGCACTGAGACAGGTGCTCCCGAAGTTGCGACAGGCGTTGACATTTGAAGGAGCAATCTGCTTCTTGACAACAGACTTTCTTCTCTTCATTGGGACCTGAAAAAATAAAATTATAGAATAGAATAGAATAGAATGAGGCTATAGGAACGAACCTTCTGGCCCATTCTTGGGTCGGATAATTACTTCGATAATTATTCGGTTGTTTACCCAAGTCCCATGCCGTATTTCTAGCCGCGTCAACCATGTCGGCAGCGGGATTCGAACCCGGGTCTTCCCGCTCGCAAGCAGATTCGCTCACCAGTCGACCAAGCTGGTGATAAATAATATATGCATATATATATTAATAATATTTTATATATATTATTAATAATAATATATTTATTATTAATAATATAATAATAAATAATCCCCACAAACAATTTGTGATGAGTACCAGACAACATGGATGTGGTACATACTGTAACCACATAAATATTTATTATTGTGAGCTACTGCATTTTTTTAAATTATATTTCCAAACTTAAGTGAAAAAGTAATCAATAAGCAAATGAAAAGATGGATAAACCCATACAAAATCATAACCAATGCAGATAAATTTCTGGATGGACACTTAACTTGGGTACCATGAAAATAGCTAAAACTCAACAACATTGATATTATCAAAATTGGAAAGAGATTAAACCAATACTGAATAAACTAGAACTCAATTTTTAAAATGAGACAATATACACAACCAATGATACTGATAACTAATTTAATTCTGAAAATTTAAGAAGAACATCAACACTAAATTATTTACAAATTAATAATTAATTTATTGAGTGAATATAAACTTATAAATGATAAATTTTGACCTCTTGTTTGCATGCTATGGTTGCAAAATGTGAGGTAATTCATTGAAAATACTAGATCAGGACTGACAGAAAAAGTCATTTTATTGTAGCATAAATTTCATGGGACACAAATAAACACATGTTAGTGTTCATACATCAAGTGCAACTTTAAAAAAATTGATGCTGAATTACATGGAAAAGTTTTGAAAGCATAATTAAGATATATAGTAATATAAAAGTCAAATAGCTCTCCAGCAATAAATCAATTGCAGGGGTATTGTATTTAAGTGGAATAAGAGAATGGCATCTACAGTGACTAACAACTATGATGATACACTAGTTATTGACTGACCAAATTGTTGGGGCTGTCATGTTGCAACAAATTATAAACTTAAATATTATTGATCATAGAAGAAATATGCTGAAGTATTTTGACTTGGCATCCATGACCAAATCTACAAGAAAAATAACACTGCACAACTTTTATATAACATGTTTTCATAGCATAGAAATGTGAAACAAATTCAACTCAATCATGTTAAATTTATGAATTATTATGACTGAATCTCGCATAAACTTTGAGACATTAATATTTTGAAACAAACTAATGTAATCTTCATGTTGACATGCCAGTTTGGATCATGAGACTGGCACATGTCATATACAAGTTAACATACTCAGACACATTGCTGCCAATAATGTATGGAGAATGACTATGAGTTAAATTTCACTTCAATTATCAAAATTCAAACATATCACATCTTACAAAATCTCTATTTATTTTTACAAAATTAACATTGTTTTCATTTATTACTACTTTACATCTACTGATATCAACCTTCATTTTGATGACATATCATTTGTTAAAAGTAACTAATGTAAAACTTTTAAGAACTTAGCAGTTCTACCCAATGTTTCTAATTTTTACCAGCCACCTTACAATACTAGCCTAACTGACTTCACAAGCTTGAGGTATCAAATGCCTGTCTTGAGCCTGCATACACCTTATTTGCTTCAATATTTATAACATAATGCTTTAAATAAATTAATACCCACTCATATCATACCTTAAATATCTTTACTATTATGTAGCTGCCCAAAAACATTTTGCCCAATACAGTAATCTCCATGAACTTGTCACATGGTAAAGCATTTATTAAATTATACTAGGGTTCTCCTACGCTGCTTTAATTTATCAAACTTTCAGCACATGGCCTTATTATACCCTTATCTCATAACCACTCTCACATGGGCAAGGAATTATGAAATAAAGAAATACTATAATTACCCACCGCATGATTTGGCTTTCTGGTGCACCTTATGGGTGTGTATAAGTAATCCTCTGTGGGACTGTAATGTTTTTGTACAGAATGAACATGTATATTTAGCATTTTTTTGTGATACAGCAAATGAACTCATGACTATGTATAAAAATATATTTGAATTGGCCCAAAGAAAAAGCTAGAGCAAGGACAAATTGATCACCAATATATATATACTAATGTTTAGTACACCATCACGACCACCTGATCCACACCGCTCTCAATGTTTGTGTCCGCTTAAAACCCGGACCACTCAATCACTTATCGCTCCACGAATTTCACACCAACGTCAATATTACTGACTCGAATAGTCGTAGTGTAATGAAATTCGGTTGTACCTGTAGTATTTTTTTTATTGAAAAAGTAAAAATAAAGTAGAAGTGTACAAGCAATCATAAGAATCCCTTCCAGAAGTGTCAGAAAACGAACTACTTCTGTATTAATACGGATAAGCTACCTATTACGGAAATGTTTTCAAGTCGTATTTCTCAGGGTAGTTATTGTACCAGTTGTTTTATCAGTGGTCCTTGAGGTCCCTGGCTCACAGGCGAAAAACTCTGGGATGCCACTTTGTTGTATGTGTGTGTTCTAGGGGAAATTCAAAGGCCGTAGCAAAGGTCCCTGTCAAAGCTGGCCCTTAACAACAACTTTTATTTCCAATCAAATACACAGTACATAGACATTAGTACAGTGGTTTTTCAAATTCTTAAGGTTAACATTCTAAGAGTACGGGTGATGGTGAGCTCCATGCGACGATCCCGGGAGGTTTGATGGGCGTGTCTGTAGCATGAACGGTATCACTCAATGTACCATTCATATTTCTGTAATAGCACGTTAAAATATAAGTTAGCATTTATAACATAAAAATATAAGTTAGCAATTATCTCATTAAAATATAAGTTAGCAATTACCTAATTGAATATAAGTTTGCATTTATCTAATTAAATATAAGTTAGCATTTAATTCATTAATCTCACTAGAGATTGTCGTAAAAATTATTACAGAATTTTAGCCTTATTTTAGTCTCTTTGGCAAGGTTAGTGACAACCCAGGGATATATATTTTATTAAACCCCTACTTTAGTATGGGAATGTGAAACAAAGAACTTGATTAAATGGTGACTTGCTTGATAATGATCCTTACCAAATGCTGCCTTCTGCACTCTAGCCTGGCAAATTAAGAATTGTCAATGGGACTTGTGATGTGGTATTATCCTCGTATGTGTGCTCATCACTTCACATTACGTGCAGAATTTGGGGGACCGTCTGCCACCCACTGTCACTTTGGAACCCTCTCATTGAGACTGAGACCATTCAACCACTGTCGCTATAGCTCCGGACTGGCCACTCTTACCTGAAGCTGAACTGGCCTAACCTTCATCTGGACGCTCTGGACTGGCTCAAGAATCCCAAGAAGTACCAAGCTATTTCTCGTGCCAATTTCATGGAAATACAAGCTGAGTTCCTGTTGACGAGTTCCTTTATTTCCTTGAGTAAGGTCACACGGGCAGTTAGATTAGGCTTGTTAAAGTTGGTTGCTTAAAATTCCCCAAGCACAACCAAACTTTACATGTCCATGGGCGTGTTGACTGCTTACCCAGTAAGCCTTACCGATATGTGCGAGCTCACGGCGCGAAGAAACAACGAGAAATAACTCGTGTTCACGGCCGGGTTTCGAACCCGCAGTCTTCCTGCACGAGGCAGAGTCCTGATGGCAGAGTCGAGGCAGCCACCGTAGTCGAGTGGTCTGCGGCCCGTATTCTGTATCGGGTCTCTGCTTGTGCAGAAAGACTTCTGCGGGTTCGAAACCCGGCCATGAATACGAGCTGTTTCTCGTTTCACGCCGTGAGCTCGCACTTATCGGTAAGACCTCAACTCCCCGCCCATGGACACATCCCAGGATCGTCGCATGGAGCTCACCATCATCCTTACTCTAAGAATGTTAACCTTAAGAATTTGAAAAACCAATGTACTAAATGTCTATGTACTGTGTACTTGATTGGAAATAAAGATTGTTTGTTTGTTTCTTTGATACATGAGACAGGCCGTGGACCATTAGACCACGGTGGCTACATTAAGTGAAGTTTAAGTTTGCATATTTAAGAAACAGATTTGGTGATGAGCTGCTGTGCTAACGTGTATTTTTTATGTCTCCACATAATAAAATGGACACGATCTTAAAAAGGGTCTTTAGCTGGCAGATGGTAATTATGTTTCTGTTTTTTATTAGAATTGCACTTTAACTCGGGACACGAGAATTTCCATTATAATTGCACACTGGCATGCCCTAAACGTGTCGTAGCCATTGTGGCCGTATATGTTTTAAAAATATTTAATATACAACAATTTTTTCTCCCATCTGGCACATGGTCACTACATAAAACTTTTCTATTTCTTTCATGGAAATATCTAAATCAAGGCAAACTGTGTTTGATGACTGAAGTAATGCAGCCAAATACCGCAAACCGCTACCAAAATTGATGTATCTGCTCACTTGTTAATTTCTTCCGGTTACACAAAAATTATTTCGGTTACACAAAGGTGTGCCCAGATTTTTTATCTCGTGACGGTGGCTTGAAGTGAGATAAATTTGACACATTTTATTTAAGCAGAACGATTTTACATACGTTGTGTTGAAGAATTTCTGCATTGTTGCAAGTTTAGCTAATTTTCATTGCGTGCTTTAAATTCAGATATCTTTGGTGGACAGTGTTAGAGTGTCTGCAAAGACTAAAGTCAATTTTTGACTTGGACGCAAGTGCGAGCATTTCAATGAGAAAATGATCAAATGAGTGCTTTTCAAAGCTCGATGTAATTGCTCTAAAAGTCTTTTTACGAGTGAAACTTTTTTTAAAGCCGCAAGCGTGAGATTGACAGAAATTTTCGCCCTGAGTTCAATGAACTGTATTTGACTAGAGCTTCAGCATCGATGGAACCTTGTGTTGCAACACTGAACGGAGAAATTTGACAACGCCTGCATCAATTTTATGGATTTGATATACAAGAAAACGCAAATGCAAAAACACATAGTCGTATGCTTAGTCAAATTTTACATCATTATAAGCATACATATTTATTCACAATAAACTGTGCACAAAGTTTTGCTGTTTGTTTCTCTCTTTGACGTTGACAGTTTTTCTCACTAAATTGGAGTAGTTGAAATACACTTAACATTTCAGAGGTTGAATTGCTATGCGTATAGCGTCACCAGACTTGTGCTTTATTCTGTAGGAATACATTGAAGTCCACATTCAATCTTATGTCATTTATTTATATATTCAGACGTATAGCTATGCTATCACACTTGTCAGTTTTTAAGCACCAATTGTTTTCGTTAGTAAGGCTACATCATAATAATCTTGGTGTCGTGTGAAAAGAGCTTTCACATGGAGTATAGAGTGCGAAGCTTGAAATAAATGACCAAAGATTAGTTAAACAATTAAAAAAGTTTGTTATGTTCAAAAGTAAGATATATACATTCGAGGATGGGGATGCATTGGTAAATAGAGTGAAATGGATGTGTTGTGAGGCAGAGGCGCGCCTGTAGAAACAAGAGGAATGAACACTGCAGTACGAAATCAATGGAGGCAGGTGCTAGCCTCCAAGCCTCTCCTGCAGCTCCATGGTGTGTTTCCTCCCAGCTTTCTGTGGGAGTCCTCACGCGGGAGAAAAGAAAAGTGACTTTTTGTTGCAGAGTAGACCAGAAAAAGCTGCCAGGTCGTGATCATCAAATCTTAAATTAATTCAAATAAACTAAGGAGCTGACATGCTATATTGTTGGCATGGTGTCACAGGACCTTCCATGCGGTCTTGTCACCCTATACAAGTACAGAAGGACCTGGGTATGTTACGCACAATTTTCTTATTACTTTTTACCACACTTACAATGTACATTGTTTCAACATTTTAAAGTTCTCATTAACCTCTGTCGTTTTGAGGCCCAATATCTCAGGTACATACATATATAAAATGCTCATTCAGTATTGTTTTTATGCATTTGTTCCAATATGCAGCTGTTTTTACAGTTTTGCTTCTTCATTCATTATGCACTACACTTTTTAAATTTTTATCAAGGTTGTGGATATGTATTGGGCTAATCATTATGGATAATTTTAAAGATATTTTTCCAATCAACCTTTTGAATTCATTTCAGTGGGGCTATCTTAAAAAATTTCGTGAGATCGATGTTATTGCAACAGCTTTCTTCTGAGCTCATCAATCAACGCACTGTATTTTTTTTTTAAATTTGGTACTGCAAGAGTTGAACCATTCCAAGGTGCTTCAAGAGCAGAACCATGAGCAGATTGCTACAAAAGTAGAACCACAGCCGGTTTGTTGTAAGAATAGAACCATAACCGAGGTGCTGCAAGAGAACAACCGCAACCGGTTTGTTGCAAGAATAGAACCATAACCGGGGTGCTGCAAGAGAGTAACCACAACCGGTTTGTTGCAAGAATACAAGCATAATCGGGGTGGTGCAAAAAACAACAAAAAACAATCTTTATTTCCAATCAAGTACATAGTACATAGACATTTAGTACGTTGGTTTTTCAAATTCTTAAGGTTAACATTCTTAGAGTAGGGGTGATGATGAAGCTCCATGATCCCGGGAGGTTTGATGGGCGTGTCCATGGGCCATGATTGCTTACCCAGTAAGCCTTACCGATATGTGCGAGCTCACAGCACGAAGAAGCAACGAGAAACATCTCGTGTTCACAGCCGGGTTCGAACCCGCAGTCTTTCCGCACGAAGCAGAGACCTGATACCCAACACAAGCCGTAGACCACTCGACCACGGTGGCAAGAGAGCAACTACATAAGAGGCGATCGAAAGGAAGAAGAAAGGTTACGATGTAAAACTGAACATTTTTGTGGTATTTTCTTGTGGTTGTGAGCCTCACAAGTACGATAATATTTGGGTTAAAAAGGCGAGGACGTGAACAGAATTCTTTGTAGGAAGATGGAACTGTGTTCCTAAATAGCGTGAGTGAAACATTTTAATAAAAAAGAGATGTTTCTGGTAAGATTCATAGAGGTCAAGAACTCCGCAGAATTAATTTTCTATCTTGCGCCTTCGGGGGAAAAAAATGAAGTAAGTTAAATATTAGGCAAAAATTCCGTAGAGTAAACATACAATTGGCTCTTAGGCGGCCAGAGTATGTTAAATGTTAGGCAAAAATTCCGTAGAGTTAATACGCAGGCTCAGAATTTCTTTCATTTTCTGCACAACACATACTGTATGGGCAATATGTGAACATTTACTATTGTGAAAAATGCATGATTACTCTGCGCTTCCTCTTTAATCGAGTATGATCGAATTTCGTTCAACACTTTATCTAATTGAGTAAATAATAGGAATGATATATACGAGTAACATTTGAAATGTTTACAATAAATTTTTTCAGACGGGTTTCCAATATTTGGCTGACTTGTTCGATGTTAGAATACACATTTTTCCTTGTCAATGCATATGAAAAGTTGAGGACTATTTCCCCTGTTGTCGTAAAACAATTTATTTTCTACGCGTACTATGAACTCCAGGTTGATTGTTGCAAAGGAAAGAAAACAGAATAAAAATTGGATCGGAAGAGAAAGCTGCGATTCCACTCCGGGCCCAACTCTGTAAAGAGGACTGCAGTGCTGTTGACCACCATAGAGGAAGATTTGCTCTCATTACTAGGCTCGTCACATCAAACACTCGTACAGTGCAA
>VCRD01000527.1:72877-98349 GCA_006783055.1 Trinorchestia longiramus
ATTGGGTGTCTATAAAGGTTATTTACTACTGTCCAATAGCGCCCGATGAGAAATTGTTGCAAACCACTTCCTTAAAGCTTGCTATTGTTCATTTTCTCTGGAGAATACATGTAGAATACCGATGGTGTTGTCTGGTTGTTATCGCTTGAAGGAGCTTCAAGAGGCGGGGATGACATTGACGTGTTGACGGTGGAAGGAGTTGTGATGGTAGTGGTGGTGACGCTCGTTGTGGTGATCGTGATGTCTGGAATCACTAAGTATTCTGGCACCGGTGTGTCCGATGGTGAGGGGTCGAATGAGAACCGCTGCAACGAAAATTCAATTCAGTATAGGAAAAAATGTATGAAGTATGAAGTTCACCAAAGATTGTGTGTTTGCTTCTGATAGCATATGATGTGCTTTATGAATCTCGAAAATGGTTCATCTACTGAAAAAAACATTGCTATCTGCATTCTAGAGGAAGGATAGAATGATCCTCATATCGAGCGATGCAAACCTCAATTCAGTGTTATAATTCATTATTATTCATACTCCTCAAAATCCGGGTTAATTGCTTCCCACTGGATGAATGTGGAAGGCAATGAATATCTGAATAGCTGAATATGTGGGTGTAAGTAATGACTCACCACGGCTGGAAATAGTTGTACACTGAGAGTAGCAATTTTAGTTACTAATCTAAGTGGATTAGTAAAAACGTTCACATTTTAGTTGTCAGTCAGAAAACGTTCTCAAAGATTTTAAAATTTTAACATTTGGTGAAGTAAAATTTTGAATTGAATTCAATTGAAGCTACACACTGAAAATTAAATTTATCAAACAAATTAAATTTAATAATTTATTTCAGCTACAACATAAAAGATCCGGTCTACTCGTGACTTTGATAGAAACTGAAATTCTTCAACAACATGACATAGCAAAATAGGAACTTTTCAAAAACAATATAGTATAGTTGTTTGATTTTAGAAAAAAATTGCGAATATTATAATGTTATTGGAAAAAGTTCCATTCAAAAAACGGTTGTAAATATTACTCCTTATGATAGAAACAAAAACCATTCTGCATATCTTTATTGTACATCGACTGAGGGGATCAGGCAGATCCCATACTGAGAGTGACGTTATGCTGCGTCACAGCATTAATAAATGGTTAATGTAACAAAACTTCGCCTGCGGTAGGCACTGATTGAATATACTTCTGCCATATACAGAACTTTATAGACATTTACGTCATCACGGAGCAGTGAAAGTTCGAGGGAGTTACGGATCCCTGCCATAAGTCTACTGAGATGACATAGCAGTGCTAACTATAAACTGAAACTTCTTTAATTAAATGCGACGGTAGGGGCATGATGAAGCAAGGAACTTTTTACCCATAATTTTTTATGATGAACGTTTGATAAAATATGTTTAGGCTCCAACTTAAGATAAACAAATATACCTAACGTTCATTGAGGTGAAATGAGTTTTAGTCGCTTCAGTGCTTCGTACTGTAATTAAAATTCCTTCTCGAGACCTTAGACCTGTGATGAACTCAGAAGATTAACCAATGTCGCTTGAGCTGAAGTAATAGTCACGTGAAACCAATTCTTATTCATGTGCATGTTACTTAACACTCCTTGAACCTATTACGGTTATGATAAACCACTCCATGAACTATCAAGTGCTCAATAAACCTCATTAAGGTTTGATAAACTACTTAACTTGGTTAACTTATCATCAACGACTCCATGAAGCTAGTTGTGTTTAAACCACTCGTTGTATCATAGAGATCTTTTTAATTCGATTTGTTTCAACGACGCAGAAGGATGTATAATGAGTTTGAAAATTATAAGGGTAGCTTGCTGGTCGAAATAAATGATGATAAATTTGATTTTAAATCAAGTACGAATTTTTCTATGAGGCTTAATATTGCAGCGCATTAGGTACTAAAAATATGTACTCGCATGAAAAATTTAACGAGTGAAATTTTTGAATTCCCGTTTGTTGACCATTTGAAGTTTTTTTACTTTAAAATATGAAGCTAAATAGTAATTATTTATGGAAAATACGTTGCAACTAAATAACAAAGTCTAGTGATTAATGGGCATATCAGGTAAATATTTTTATAAACCACAATTGAAACGCCACTGAGCATAAGCCAATTTTGTTGCTAGAATTATATGTGCTAAGTACATAAAACTAATTTTAGAAACTCAAATTTTTAAAGTCCGAAAAAAAGTTTAGAAATAAAAAAGATGAGTGGGAGAATAAAAATTAAAGGACTAAGCGTTTAACATCAATAGCAGAAAACTAAAGACAATATTGAAGCCAGTGTAGAAAAACTTTGGACCCTGGAGACCCGATCGGAGACTCTAGTAGCAGGAGTAAACAAGCGTCACCTTGATCTGTTTGCTGTCATAAGAAGCGGTGGATGACGCGCTCCGTTCTGCTGGAGAACACGTCGAGTTATTGCGACGTGCACTCCACGCTCCGTCCCCTGGGAAGAAGCCTTCACCGCTTCTGCTGAACGAAAAGGAATTTGAAACTTTTTTAGTGTCGCTGTCAAACACGACACTGAACGGAAAAGACTTCGGAACTTCTGTGACTTTCGCGGCTAACACTGAACAAATAAGAGGGTGCTACATTCGGGGCATTTATTTGTATAATGCTGTAATACCAAGCTATGAATGAAATAGGACCTTGTGGTGTACCTGAGATTAACACTGTATCGAAAACAAAATTTTTGCATGGTCGTTTTATTCGTCTCAAGTGTTAATTAAGTTAAATTTTAGTAAAAAATGCTGTTAAAGTGTGTAAAATATTTAATGTAAAATTTCGCGGACACGTGAAAGAGACATATGCAGTTTTGTATGAAGGTACACGAATTGGTTTTCGAACTTCAGCAATTACACAAAAAACTAGGAAAAATTCTTCGAAATTTTCTACAAGGCTTCAACAATAACGTTAGCGATGTCTTTGAACTGCTCTACCCAGTTATTGTAAAACTGCATACATTCAATACATATGCTTTGAACTGGGGATGAATTTTGCTGAATTTCAGTACGTTAGATCGTTTTCTTCTTTTCAAGAAGGAGTAAAAAGCTAGCGCAAAAAAAGTACGAGGAGCATCTGAATACAAGTATGTCAGTGGAAAGGCAAACAGATTCAACGGATAGTAGACGACGTGTATCTGCCAGTACAAAGGCTGTAATCCATACGTATTTCTAGGTCTCTTATGCTACAACGGGAACATGGGATGAACTTTTTGTTCAAATAACGAATAGTTATTCTAAATTGTTAAATACTTATCTTACGTATTGAAAGTATATTAATATTTTGGAAGGTGCTCCATGCTTGTTGAGATGCAGAACTCTTCATTAAACACTACAACAAACTTAGCGTTGACGGTGAGCTTAACCACAGACACGTACCAAAATTGTTGATGTTAAATTACCAAAACTCGTTTTGACGCCTAAACTCGTTTCGATGTTAGTGTACCACTTCAGAAATTGTGAACAGGTTTTAAAGAAATTATTATGTAGGTAATCTTAGAGAGTTGAGGTTAAGGTACAGACTCAATATATAAAAAAGACAATATGTATTAGCTGCGATATTAGTTTCATTGAGTTAGTTTGACAGTCGTTCCTAATTGAGTATCACAAAAAGCACTTTGGTAAGAAAAATTTGACACTCTGAAGATTAGCGTGTTTAACATACAGGAAAAATTTAAATCATGTTCTTCTTCGTTGTATGTTGCTTTCAACAGGTAACAGACATCCAGTTTACTCAAGCATTACACAGAACTTTGAATTCTATTACAATTTAAATGAACTGTGAGGCTTAGTCGATGTTCAAATTGAATATCAAGCACGGAATACATCACTCTCATCATATATCACAGGGTTTTTCGACTCTAAAATAAAATTCAAGTCGGTATAAATCATACCAGAAGAATTCATTCGGGATATTTCCTTGCATATTTTTATAAAAAGCAAGTGTAGGCATCCAATATCCTGCAAAGGCTTCGGAGGCTCGAGCTCTCTGGATGTTCTTACTAGACGTGTAGCGACTCTATCTTGCTTCATTATTCAAATCGGAGTTTTATGACCACCGTAAATATGGAGCATAATTACGCCTGCATCACATTAACAGAGGATGTTGCCAGCGATCACTGAACGTCCTCGGCGTATTCTGTGTCATGGAAATTGTCAAGCAGCTTCAACCAATTTTCCGGTCATCTGTACAATGTTGGTTTGGAGCAACTTGCGCTTGCCTGCTCATGTTCTTTCACTGCTGCAAGTTTGGTGGTTACGATATTGTTGTCTAAAAAGATTGCGATAGCAGCACTTAATAATTTCATTTTGTTTACTATAACAAAGCGATAAATATTGTGAAGGTAAATCTACCCGAATTGCAATGCATGTGTGCCCAGTTTAATAGGTCGTATAGTTGAGTCATCAAATTACCATATTCTGAATATAAAACTTGTGGCATTGCACCCGAAAGATCAGCTCATACATTTTTATTTGAAAGTAAGGTCTCTCTCGAGGATGTGTGAACCCAGCAACTCCTAGTTTCCTGCCACAGACTTTAAGTTTTTAACGCATGCGACATCATTTGATTCAATATTTACTTGCACAATTCATCACAGTCGAATGCAATGCCAAAATTATTACGCAATGATCTGCACACAGTGTTTAATATTTAATCCATGGATATGAATTTTGAGGAAGTATACATAGTAGATATCCTGTATGACTATTGCAATTAATTTGCACTGACACGCAATGTTTTGAAGCCGGATGACAAGAGAACTTGACATATTTCAAGAGAGCATCCGCTTCATTTCCGCTCCCACGTTCATGTCATTGCTGAATTTTTAGGAATAAATAATATTAACTATCTAAAAAAATTTGCAACCTGTGCAATACGATATCCGAGCTGAAAATTATTGATCATCCTTGATGTAATTTTGAAAACTAATAGTATGTATATATATACTCATATATACATATATAAAAAATATATAATGTGTTGTTTTGATAAAGTGCTACTGCAAATTTAAAGCTTGTCTATGCATGTCAAATTAGCTCTAGATGCCTTTTTATTTTACTTGTACAATTTATGTTAATGAAATTTTGTATGCTCAATTATTCGTAAACTGATCTTTAAGAAATTTATCATAAATTCCAAACGTTTAAATTCACCCCTTGATTTGCATTGTGATACGCACAGATTAATAATCCATTATAAAATTTTTAGTTGTATAATTTAGTTTTTCCAGAACATTTATTATTAGTAAAACCTGAAGTAAAGTAGTCTTTTTATATAAAATTAGTAATGATTCCTCTGCTTTGATGCCGTATGAATATCCTATACTGAAGTGCAACAAATACTCATACAATCAAAACACTAAAACTCTCAAGTTCTTTTCGCTCGAATGATACATAATTTATCCTGCAGGCACGAACAACAACTTTAAACTCTACTCTATTAAAAAATGTGTACATACGCTTTTCTGTCAGTGAAGCGTGAAGTAGCCTCTGTTGGTCTGGTGCTTCTAAACGAGCTGCTGCGGCTGCTGTGCAGGCTGCTCCTGTTGCTGTGGGGAGCTGCCCGCAGTGACTTGGTGGCGCTGGAGCGCGATGACAGGCGGAACGTACGGCCATAGTCCTGCCCTGTGCCTGCCGCGAGAGCGTCGGGATCTCCAGCAGTGGTCAGGAATGAGAGCGACCTCGTCTTCCGTCGGAACACGCACGGCAAAAACATCTTAAGGAATGTCCTTCTGTACTGCAATTTAAAAAGAAGTTGCATCTTATTTGGAATTACACTCGTATCATTACATGAACATGAGAAGGGAAAAATGTTTTTTATGTTTTTAGACGTATTGGATTAAGATGACTGATGGGCCCTAAGTCTTTAGATGCGACTAAACGTGGGGTAGTGAAAATTATCTTTAAAATTAATTGAGAGAACTTGAAGATTACAAAATATTAACCAGCTTGAAGAATATTTGCATTGTTGTGCACAAAATTGAAAGAAATTTACAGGTCCTCATTGGTTTCGAAAAAATGTCGGAGATGACTCAGGAACATCGGTTAAGTAATTCACTCAAATCAGCGGGGGCGTCCCTTTTGGCTAAACCATTTTGTAAAGCAAGTGTGTAGTTTGAGGCTCAATGTAGAACCTAATTCTACTTCAAAATTCAATTCTTATGAAGCGTTAGGCTTCTTTAGTGTTAACATGTTGAAACAACATCCAAAACAGTATAGAAAGGAAAAACAAATGAAGTACAAGTTAAGGCTTGACATTTTGTAATTTAAATCCACCATAGATCAACATTATTAAGAGGTGCGTATATCGTACACAGGGATCAAGTATTTCTCTCGATGTGTGACGCTGTGACCTATTAGATACGGTTTAGTGCTGTTTTATTTCCAGGATGTCTGTATTCGCTCGTACTTGCATAGCCAAAACACAAAGTCAGTAAGTGTCATTGCCTCAGCACTAGAGTGTCAATTTAATGCCTTCAGTAAATGTCCAGTGTTTTTCAACCTTTGATGCCCCTTCCCCCACCGAGTCACTTAATGCTTGTGGCCCCTTGTTCGTCGATAAGTTAAGTAATCGCAGTTTTCACCGTCTACAGTTTTTCTGTGTCCCCGGTTAAGAAACATTAGTCTTAGTGATAATACTTTAACAATGCGATCAGAAATACCTGCATGGCTTAGAAAAAATACATCCCCTGTAATAAATTTGTGACAGTCAATTACGGTTACGCGACCGACACGTTTCCAACACCATAGTTGAATGCTACAGGTAGTACCAGCCCGAACACGAGCCAGCACAAAATGCAGACTAAGCAATACTGCTGAAAATGTAGCGAGTCATACATCACAATTATTTTTTTCACGTGACATTAAAGAGAAAAAACGAGAGCGGTTTTCGTTTTTTCTAACGTAATCGCAAAGTTTGATTTCTAGCTAACTTTGTGATGGTATTCAAGTAATCACGTATTGTTTTACAATTTGCTCTGACAACACTAGAACATATTTTCCACTACCGATTAGTAGCTTACAATCATGTAATACTTGCAAGTTGTGAGAGAAGTAGCATTCTTTTATAGTAACCCAACATTACGTACACCAGAGGAGCTATGCCTTGGAGGGATCAAGGCTATCAGCATAAATGTTTTATGATTACTCAAGTTCTAGCCGGATCACCAAACAAACATAAAACAACATGGTTTGTAAGCGATAGTGGAACATTGACCAGCAAGAGCTCTGTAACAACACAACTTCATCTTCATGAACTAAATCATGAAAACGTGTCTCCAATTTCCCATGGCGGATACACAAGCACAAAAGTGGCCTCTCATTCCTGATGCACGGTTCCAGGAAGCTTTGTTGTAATTTATTGCAATGAGATTCTGGAAGAGTTTGCTCTAGAATATTGGCCGTGTTATGAAACAAAGCTGTTTAAATAATTATGTTAAAGTCGCTGCTGTCGATACAGAATGAAGTAAAAACTATAAGCAGGGGTTTAAAAATACCTTTTGATTTGAAATATTAAAGCATATTTGAATACCTAAATAGTTTAGAAAGAGAAAATCAATCAGACATAGCGCTGAGTAAAATAAAATTTATCGTCTTAAATTTGAACTACAAAGGTATGTATTAGTTGACCTGTGAATTTCTTGCACGATTTTACAAATTTTCTTTGCGGGCTCTGCTCAATTATTAATCCTATTTCCTAGGCTGTATTTTTTTGGTGTGCATGTACAGTCGTTATCAAAAATTTTTCGGTCGAATCTAAATCTAACTCGCTGTTGGTGTATTTCCTGCCTGTGTTCGAGCATTCTCTATCTCACAAGACGGACTTTCTTTCTAGTGAATAACATTTCTCTGCCTAAAATATACAGTCCAAAAAGCATGAACACCAGAAATTTTAAGTTGTTTCTTTACACGCTGTCGAAATATGTTGTAATTCCAATAAAATGGTTCAAGTTATTAGATCATATCACAATGTAGATTAAAAAAACGATTTACTTTGCTTATAGTAAGCCACAGCACATTCTTGAAAAGTCTCAACCTTCAGTATTGATTTGAATTCAAATTTGGCCTACTGCCCTAATAAGGAGTGTTTTGTTAAGCTTCATCGGCAAAAATAACATATACATATCTTTGTTGATATTTACAAACCCAGTAAACGAAATTGTAACCTTCGTTCTAAAATGTGATTCTAAAAATATACTTCAAAAATTTAATTTGAGAATCAGAAGCATGAAAAATGAAAATTTTACCTTAAATTAAGCCAAAATGTCCTACAACTGGCTGCGTTTACAGTGCAAAAAGCAGCAGGTGAGAGGTGCTCTAAGAAATTGCCGAGCGACGACAAATGTTTTTTGAGGAGATAACGAGGAGGTGCGGCAATGAAAGAGCCCATTACGCTGGCAACTAAAGGGGCTGCAGACACGGGGGTTCTCTGTCAAGCTTGATGCTGACAGACGCTATTCATTATACGGTATCTGGATTGCTGTACCAGCGCCTGCTCCTCCAATTGAGGAGCGAACACAGCCGTGTAGTGAGAAGGAAGCCTGTGAGGCGCATTTGGTTGTACATTTCAACTTGCATTTGAAGGCGATTTCATTTACTCTGCACCGTGCACAGTCTACTTTACAAATTACATCTAGAAAATGTTAGTAACAGTGGGTGTGTTGCAATGCGGTACTCCTTATTGTGCTATACAAATGGAAAAGTTATCACAGAATTAGCTTCACGCATTTGGTTAAATTGCTGACAAAATTAACTTAATAAGTTTTTAGTTCGTTATTATATGAACCTATATGTTTTGCTGATGGCAATTTCCTGATGCCCAGACACCTCTCTGTCAGACACAATTGATGCTTTTAGCGAAACTTGCTAGAGGCTTTTTGACACATTTATTATCCGTTTACTGAATTTCATTTTGAGATTTGATGGATCTTTCTCCTAATGATACATACATGGCTTCATACTACCAATTACTCGGTGATATAAAATTAAAGTCCTGTCGAAAGTGCAGTTCTAAAAAAATGTAATTTTGGTTGCTAGAACGAGAGATCTTCAGGGAAATTTAGGAATTCTATTTTCAAAGACGCTCGTCTGCATTCGCTCCAGATCTACCTAAAGCGAGCAAAATTCGTCTTTTCCAACTTACAATGTATGAGAATCCGCCATCTCAAAGAGTTTGCTTCTCATCATGAAACGGCAGTGAGAAGTTAAAAATAGATGTGGAATGGAAGAAATGAAGTCTAGAGCGAAAAGGCGTCAAATGTTTAACACTGACAAATATGTCTAGGAAAATGGAGGGAGAAAAATTATACCAGGCGAGCTCGGACGGTGAGCTGGAGTTGGCAGCGTACCCACACAGCGACATAATACACGTTTTCTTCCCTTTACTTCATCGGGAGATTAATGCAAGTTTCTGTCTATTTATATTAATTTTAATAGGTTTGCCATAACTGAAGTACAATCGCGTGAAGTCGAAGTTAGATTGGGACAGACCATTGCTATGCACAGACACTTCCACAACGCGCAACACAATAATCTTGTTCTGATTCTCCACGTGTGTTACAATAATTCCACACGGAAATTTTTATTCACATGTACGGACCGCAGCTAAATGTAGATGACAAACGGGCTAGAATATAAAATGAATATTAATGGCTATTGAGCTATCGGCTTTAAGTTATTGCATCAAAATAAGGGTATGTCGTATCCAATTTAAAAACTACTCGTATAATGACTTAAATTTGTGATTTAAGTCGCCAATCTAAATCTGTTCCTGGTAACATATATTAAATCACCAAATTTCTAAAAATCTTAAATTTTTAAGACGTGAATTATAAGGGAAGGTTAAATCTTAGGGATTATTCTCTTCACTAGTTCGGTGGAACTATTCATTAATTTAACGAGGATAATGGTACCATGTAAATCTTAATAACAAAAGTGAGCTAACTATCTTTACTTTGCACAGCATGTGTAAACAGAACAACGGCCCAGGGTTTATTCAGATCTCTCTATTTCTCGACATCGCTCAAAAATACCGCTCCATGATTCTACGCGGAACTTGATGACTTCTGCCGTATTCTTCCTATCTATGTAAGCCACTTAAAACTGGTGTATAGACACTTGCATTACACTTATTCAGGCGCAATTATGAAAAAAACGTACCATCATTATCGATTAATAAAGTACAAGTTGAAACTACAGGGGTTGAACAAAAGAATGGAAACTCCTAACATTTGGGCATCATAATCTTTGAACATGTTCCAAACAACCAAAACCTGATATATTTTAATGTTTTTGGTTTTTAATTTTCGTTATTTGATATGTTTATTCAAAATAACTGTTTTTACAGATATTTAAAAAAAGTTGGTTATAATTTATGAAAATGGCAGACCTCTCGGACTTTCAGAGGCCAAATTGTTGGTGCTTGTATTGCAGGCGCTAGTGTAACAGAAACTGACCGAATGCTTGGCGTTTCAAGAGGTACTGTGTCAAAAGTAATGACTGCCTTTGAAAGAGAAGGAAAAACGTCCTCTGCAAAGCACAAGTCTGGCGGAAAGTCGAAGTTGTCTGAAAGAGACCATCGGACTTTAAATCAAATTGTTAGAGAGAGTCGCAAACCACGGCTCCTAAAATCAGTGCAGAGCTTAGTGAACACCTACAGAACCCAGTTTCCACAAAACCTGTTCGTCGGGAGCTGCACAAATCTGGATTCCCCGGAAGAGCTGCAATTAGAAAACCTCTGCCCTCAAGGACAAATGTTTCAAAGCGTTTAGAGTGGTCTAGAAACCTCCAAAATTGGTCCCTCGAGCAGTGAAAAAATGTGATTTTCTCTGACAAATCATCGTAAAACATGGCGGGGGTACTATGATCATCTGGGAGGCTATTTCTTGAAAATCTGCCGGGCCAATGATTTCCCTTCATGAAAAAATTAACAGCCGAAACTATTTAGGAATTTTGGGCAACCAACTTCATCCCATGGTTCAAGAACTGTTTCCGGAGGGGAACGCCATCTTTCAAGGTGATAATACCCCAATCCATACAACTAGAATTGTTAAAGAATGACACGAGGAACATTCTAATGAAGTTGAGCATCTTATCCGGCCACCACAATCCTCAGACCTCAATATTATTGAGCATTTATGGTCGATTTTAGAGATTCAGGTATGCAGTCGATTTCCGCCGCCATCGTCTCTAAAAGAACTGGAGGATGTTTTAAATGAATAATAG
This sequence comes from Trinorchestia longiramus, assembly GCA_006783055.1. Taxonomy (NCBI): domain Eukaryota; kingdom Metazoa; phylum Arthropoda; class Malacostraca; order Amphipoda; family Talitridae; genus Trinorchestia; species Trinorchestia longiramus. The sequence continues at coordinate 84,132 of VCRD01000527.1, forward strand.
GCTAAAATTCTTTTGGAAACAATTCAAAATTTGTATGAATCAATAACTTGAAGAATTGAGACTGTAATTGCCGCAAAAGTGGACCTACACCATGTTAAAATATATTTTGTTGATTTTTCAAGTTGTTTTCATTATTTTCTCCAACCCCTGTATATTTTTATCTCTCATATAATTTCATTCATCCATTAAATTTTCAGACTACATATACTCCGTCAGATGACTCTAACATTTTGTTCAGTGGCGCTAGAATTCGAGAGACGCAGCTGGCACGCTCTGTCTCTGTACGGCGAAGCATGTCGTAGGCGAAGTGGTTTTTAACTTTTTACATCCGTAAGAACACAAACTCATAGTAAAAAACTACTCTCCTATCTAGGACGGATTTCAAGATTTACTGCATTTTAAATCTCTTCACAATGTTATAAAATGCCAGAATATTTGGCACCTAAAGGGGATGATCGCGGAAGAATTTTATTTCAAATGATCTTCGGACCTGGTTGATGTTCTGGAGCTGCCCGAATATGAAGATGATAAACGATGATTGTTGCTTAGTGAATGGAAAACTTGGTTTGAAATGACAACTTGGGCTACGTAGTTAGCATCCCCTTCCTTATACTAGTTTTGCCAGCACTTACAGAAATTCCGTTGAACAAGTAATAAATTAATATTCAAATTATAGTTCTGGCATGAACTTGCTTTCATCGAACTTATTTGTTGCTTACTATGTTAACAAATTTCCTTAGAATCTAAGCTGTTGAGACGATTCCGTAGTATTAAATTGTGTACTCTGACGGTATTCCGTATTTAATCCCAAAGTTGCTTAAGCCTGAATGAGTGCGAGCAAAATCATTCCTTTTTTTTGCATACATATTATTTCATTCCTTTTTTATGTATGAATGAAAAGTGTTCCAACTTATCTGTGGGCATATTAAAAGTTTCACCGACCACAAGTTGAAAAATATTCAGGGTCTTTGCGACTAAGTGAGGTGACAGATTTTCAAAGAAAATAAACTGCTGAGGTACATCGTTTAATCTAGTATTTCCGACATGAACTTCTTTCAGTTTAACCCTCGTGTGGTTTTCATATTGTTGTTACGTAGCCAGTGTTTGTGGGTCTGGTGAATCTGTTGGATTTTGTGGTTTTTAATGTCACAATCAAACACTTTTATGTTAAAATACATAACAGGTCTTTACTTTATCCCAATTACAAGCAGCATAAACAGTACAAATGAAAACGGGTCCCACAGACCCGAACACCACACAAGGATTAAAAACATAATATGAACCTTCAAATTTGAATTAAAAACAAGACGAACACAATTTTCCTGCGATGTATCATTGATGTTTGCTTCCACCCAACCGATAAGGTTTTAGCACACAATTGGAGAGATGAGACTAGAGACGAAATGTATCCGTATAAATGTACATCAAGACAATCAATGTCGAATAAGACCATTACAAAACCCATCACAATCAACCCTTTTGCATGCGAGCTCCTTCAAAGCAGACAGTAATTCAATCACAAAGTCATTCTTTTAATATCTGTTTCAATTCATCATTCATAAAAAGTTTCTCCAAAAAAGAATTTATCAAAGTTCACCGGATACAATAACAGAGGATTAAATCGAATTGCATGGTAAAACTTTTTAGGTTTCATGTTTCTAACGCTGCTAAAGTCGGTCGTTATCGTCAGACTCGAGAGCTTGTGTACCTTGTGAACATGCGCGTACAAGCCGACTGGAAAATCAGTGTTGTCTTGACAAACAAAAGGGAGCGACAAGAACCCTAGTTCTGCAAGCGTTTGCCAATGTCACACGAGACGAAGAATACGAAGAAGTGATATGAGAGAGCTATGTTCTAGTTCCACATTGATGTCCCTGACAGCGTTGTTGACACCCTTCATTTACTTCTCTGCACAGCTGTCACTGAATTATTGCTCTCGCACATCCGCTGAATGTCAATTGAGATGAAAATCAATTTAGGGCTGGTGCCTGAATATCACCAGCTATCAATATACAGATTTATAAATCTTGAGATCCGTAGCTTCTCCTTCAGGAATCACGGCGACATTGTCATTGCAGTGTTGTTGCTCGTACAATTCTGTGACTAGATAGACTGTAAAAAATTAATTGAAGATGAGCGCAAATACTAGAACGCAAATCTGAAGACATCGATATACATAGGAAACAGTCTGTTTGGAACAGCTCATCACATTTTTTTATTATGCTTGGGGAATGAACATCAGCAGAGAGGCACGATCATTCATTACGCATCAACTTGTTCAGAGACAAATTGTTTTCTTTATGAGGTGTTTTGTGAAGTGCAGGTTTTCTATTTAATTTTAGAAATACAAAAAATAACGTTTGCGAAACAGCTAAGAGATAATTATAACTCAGGTTTATCTTTTTTTTCTGTCCATAATATGCTGATGACAGAAAATGGCAAAGTACTGATGATATTTTTTAAGTTCTTCGAAAATATTAGCGTGAATGTTTCGTTTCTAGTCAATTCTAGATTCTGACTCAGAAATAAAATTGACAACAAAGCGTTCATTGCAATAGAGTATATTTTCAATGTGCATTACATACACGTTAAACAACTAGTTCGAACATGAGTAGCTGTCTACTTGGTAGTGTACATGACAGTACTTGTTTACTTTCAGTATCACATATACAGATATTGGGCTACTAAACTTGTCAAACTGCAGTTGATCCTAGCATGACCAGTGATTAGCAATAAGCTTTTCATTTTTATTTACATTTCAGATTCACTCCCGTTTCGCTTACAGAACTGCTAATTGTAGCATACGCTGCAGACTGAAATCTGTCCAGCGGGTAGCATGTTTAACAAATTTCAGAGAGATTTAATTTTTCTCCAGAATTTGACAGTTTTAATAAGTCGATGTACTTGCGGACATACAGAATTTGCTGAAACGAAAGCTCCGACTCCTCAAAAACTTAAGCTAAAATAAGAGGATTGAACCAATGGAGTCTTGAAGCTCAACACAAACACGCAGTTAAGAAGTTTCTCTGCTAGCCTGGAAATCATGTCAAGAAAAGGCTCTTATTTTAGCATTTGTAGCTTTCTGTTAGCTGGAAAATTCTGGTTGCTGGTACAGAAATGAGTGATCATGCAGAGGAAGAACAAATGAAGATAAAGAAAAGATTTGTAAATATTGAAAATTCGAGGCGCTTTGTTGGCCTAGGATATCGAAATTTGAGATCATCTGACGAAGTTGGGACCACGCCAAGCATTCGTGCAGGGCCAGCCTGGACGAATTAAAGTGTTATGCACCAGCCATGCGTAATGCCTAGCGAATTGGCAGCTTTAGTATGTCATGGTATCAGAGTTGGGTTGCAGCTCTGAGCAGCTCGATCACTGAATAGCTGCAGGGAGTTTGAAATGTTACCTTAGCAGTAATTTAATTCCAGAAGGGTTTTATCTAGAAATGCAGCAACTTTATATCGTACAAATCCAAACAAAGAGAATGAATTTTTTTCCGAACATGAATGAATGGTGAAAATTGATGATCGTTTTATAATTAGTTTTTAAATACACAAGCGAATAGTTGCAGCTGAGTTTTCGTCAATTATTAAACCTTTTATGACTTTAGTGAGAAGAAAAAATAAGTTTTTAAAGTATTAAATTAAGTTAACGTCTAAGAAATCTATGCTCTCAGGAGATTTATTCTCTAACACAATGTGAGCAGTAAATTTCTTTTCACACAACTGATAGACCTATTAAATTCCCATATGTTAATAATTCATCAATGTAAAATGTGCACTGCATTGAAAAAATGCTGCTTATATAAAGTGTTTTTATTCTGTATTTCTTATAATACATGGTCTTTCCTTTTTCTGGTAAAATTGACTGAAAAACTTAGTACTTTGTTTGCCTTATACAATAAAACGACCTTCAAAATGGTAGGAATTATGTTATTCACTGGTAACTGTCCCTACCGGAAATTATGATTAACCCTATCGTAAGAGTAAAAGTCATCCCAATTTTTGTACTGTGCTACATCATTTTAGGAGCAGCTTAAGTCTTACTCTCTGCGTGTACGCAATAGAAATAGGTCCGAAATTCAAGTTGGATAACTGCTGCACGCTGATAAAAAGGGAATATATCACGGTACCTTGATAACTGCCGCACACTAACTTTCACACAGAAAAATTGTGCTCATAACAGTTCTCTGAAACGCTCAACTTGTCAGTGAATGTGTATTAGAGCCCAGTGATTGGCTTGCCTTGTCAGAGAAGACGCAGTACAGTACACTGATTAGCTAACCTTGTCAGAGAAGACTTTGTACAGCACACCAATCGGTTTACCTTGTCAGAGAAGGCGCAGTTCTGCACGCTGATTGACTCACTTGTCAGAGAAAGCGCAGTTCTGCACGCTGATTGGCTCACCTTGTCAGAGAAGGCGCAGTTCTGCACGCTGATTGGCTCACCTTGTCAGAGAAGGCGCAATATAGTACGATGTTGACGGCAGCGTTGATTGCGTTAAGAAGGTTGAAGATGTTGCCCAGGCCACGCATGATGGCGTACGCAGGCGTGTGCGGTGCAGGTGGCTGCTGCACTGCGCTGCTCAGTGGTGCAAATGACAAGAAATAAATTATGACGGAGAAATAGTTTCCTGGTCCTATATCGTGCAGTAAATCATTTGACTGGAACATTGTTCAAGGGTACCTTTTCCATGAAAGTGACTAAAATGATTTAGTAGCCAAACAATCCGAACAGGGAAAAATATATACACTGACTTGTACAAGGTGTTTTTAGACAGCAGCAGCGAATTATGGTGTGTTCTCATATTCTATAAAGTCATTTTTTCGTCGTTAGAGATTTATGTACTGACGGAGAAATTTTCAAAATTGCTACCCAACGCTCTCAAATGGAAGCCATATTTTAGGCTTCCTTGCCTAAATTATCATGTTTTCAAGTGAGCTACACTGCCAACTGTTGAGCTGGTGAGTGAGAAGGTTAGACGTTTATTTGTACTGATTTGAGGAGATAATATTCAATAACAATATTACAGTACAGTCTTTAAAGGACTAGATCAATCAGATCAGGTTCACAACCTGGCAAATAAAACAACAGTTCACCGACGACCAATATGTGTATGAGCTGGTTGAATGTCATCTCTATGATAGGATTTTTTCGCTATGAATAACACGCCTCTGTGTAGCTCCCTAGGATTTCCCGTTGACAAAAACAGGACACTGCTACAGAAGTCCCTAATATCACACGAACGCTCTTGGTTATTGGGAGTTCATCCCCAAGACGCTGAGCGACAGAGGTAAAAATTTCGTCAAAAGTATTTTGGACGACAAATAGAGCAATGGATTCCTCACTGACAGACAACAACATACCTGCATTCCTCGTACGTTTGGAAAGAATGCCATTTAAAACTTGCTGCAACTTTCTCAGACTATTTTTAGGATGGATTAGTTGATCCAAATAATAAATTTCCATGGTTTGCCGAATAAAAAAATTCAGCGCTCTGCCAAAAGTCCGGTACGACTGGAGGCTTGTCATTCCACGTTCGAAGAAATCGTATCGTCTACATTTTTCTTAATCACTTACTTCATCTCTTTACTAATTCATTTCAGCTTTTCTCTCACTCTCATAGGGCAAGTTTATAGAGGAAAGTATTTTTCAAATAAGTTGTGAAGCATTGCTTTAAAACGAGTAGATATTTCATCAGCATTATCAATAGCAAAATTATCATTATTACAATCGGCCATGAATAAATTCTGAAACCGCTCAATATTAGCAACATTAGATAATTCACGGCATCTTCCAGCTCCAGCTCCATGCACCACACTTCCGAAAACAGAATATCCTGGCAAATGGTCAGCTACGCAACTGTCAACAACCTCTGAAAAGAGACTCACTATATTCAAAGTTGCACCTAAAATGATCGAGAAGAGAGTATCGAGGATTACCGTTCTGAAATGAAATTCTATTGGTTCACTAATTTTTGGCTGAAAGTTATTACGTGTAAATAGGTAACAGAATTCTGTAATTGAGTTAAGTTCAGCGTGTTAAAAATATATTCATAAAAATCACCACAGAATATTGCATTTCTTGCTGTAGGAACTCTAGCCATGATGCCAGTGATAAACATCATTGAACACGTTTAGATTTTCTGAAGGGGGGCAGTAAACAAGGGACAACTGCAGGATGTTGATGCCGCTCCTTCTCAAATCTACGCTTAATTTTCAGCTTCTATGTACAACAAGCTTCACAGTTAACGAAGCACGCTTGAAGTCAAAAGTTCATGGAGATAAACCTGTCTTAATAATTTTATTCAGTTCATTAAAACTTCCTTCAACTTTGTTATCCTTAGTAAGAAGTATCTTTCTAGTTATGGCTGCTATAAAAATCTAAAAATCATCAAATACTGTAACTTCATAAGTTATGAATTATTTGTCTCTGTCTTGCCAATGAACGTTTGCAGACTGTTGAAACGATATGACCTTAAGTCACAGGTAATTACCATTTTTTAACAGTTTGGATATCGTTTCAAATAAAGTTTGGCTTCTATTACTGCTCAAATGAGGATTTAGGGAAAAAGGACAAGGCTAATTTCCCTCCCCCTCCTGGCAAAGACATAAAACGTTTGTTATGAGCGTAACTCAAATCCTAGAATGCAGAACGATTACCATTTCATCACCTTCTGCTTCCTTTTACATTTTGAATTAAATTTGACCTGTATTCATCATTGTGAGAATATTCTCTCATCGCCTTTGCACGCTTCTAAACTTCCAGAAACCACTGAGGAAACTTGGCTGTAGCCGCGCTAAACTTTACACTCTCAAATAAAGTCGGTCCGACCAACTTCTGCGCCGCTGCTTTCCGAAGATATCAAAGGAATGACGTTGACTCTATTTGTATTTAAAAAAATTATAAATGATTACCTTAAGAATTGCCATTCATCGTGCCTTATATATTCTGAGGCTAAAAGTCTCGGTAGTCTTAGTTTAATAAAAGTTTTCGAAAATAACCTTACCAGTCTTCCTGTAAGAACATAAATTATATGTTAAATTTAGAAGGTTTATTACTCATTAACTACAAGGGCAAATTTTGACAATAATTAAGTGTGCTCTACAAATAACAATGCAAAATGAATTTTTTTACTGCACTTAGCTACAATAAGAAGGGCTCATACTCTAAAACAATTTATTGTAAGATTTGTTAATAAAGTGAACAGAGCCATTGATGAGGGATTGAAATATACACCTGAATGATCTGAAAACTGGATCAAGTTTACGAATTTAAAACGGTGGTTTATAAATGAACGTGAGAAGTGTTTTGACCTTGGCTTGGATTATGTTGATAAGAATAACCTAGTCTTCGATTTCAAGCTCCTAAAGTGAATTGTAGTGAATATAACACATGCACATAACTTCTTATAAATGAAACCAAATGGAACATAAATTGCACTACATAATAGTCGATTAATACTAGCTTCTCATTGAGAAATTTAATAAGGATTTTGACCCGAAATGCATTTTGTTGAAATGATCGCATTCCATATTTCCTCTCCTGCACGTATGTCTTTTCTTCATAGGAGTAAGAAAGAAGTTATGTTTATTATTCACATCGCTGAGGATAAATTTTGAACAAGGGGCGTACTCTCACAGTACCATCACCAGCTTGGTCGACTGGTGAGCGAACTCGTTTGCGATGCGATAAGACCCTGGTTCGCGGCGCGCTGCCGCGGTGGTCAGTTTGTGTATGACCATTGCTTGGCTAGAATTACGGCATGGGACTTGGGTAGCAACCGAAAAATGGGCCAAAAGGCTCGTTCCTATCGCCTCATTCTATTTTATTCTACAAAAAAATAATCTTTAAGGGTACTATGTAATATTTTTCCATGACAAATTTCAATGTATATAAACTTACTCAGACAACTAATTGCTCAAATTCAAACATTACACTACAACAATGAATTCGAATAATGCCAATTAGAGCTTATAAATATATTACATATATCAAGTACATAGAAACTAATTTAAACATATTGTAATTCCTTTGCTTACTCGGTAACTGTCTAAATAGGTCCTATGAAATCATAATAATTTACTATTACCTAATCGCTATATTAATTTTTTTAATGAAATTACGTGACAATTACAATCAAAACCATTTAAGTCAACACAGCGAACTTTGGCTTCCTTGTAACTATTCTGAATCACTATGAATTCTCGTACAAACCATGCTTGTTGTTCTACTTGCCGAGGCAAAGGATAAAAGTTCGAAATCCAAATTGGCGGATCAGCGAGAGGGAAGTCGTGCTCTGTGCCAATGCATGCAAACGATATTCGTAATTGAACTTTGTTGGACGAATTCAACACCGCAACACCTTTGTCTCTTCTCGACGCTCTACTCGAATTCTTCTTGGGTGATCAATAACGAAGAATTATGCGGAGACCAATTTCAAAATACGTAATTAATATTGATGTTTTATTCACACTTAAAGTCCAGGGCATCGTGATGATCCTGAATAAATTAACTTCGTCGTGGGTAATTTCGGTATATTTTATACACCATAAATATCAAATATTTTTCTAGCGTAGCCTTGATACCCTAATCAACTCTGCTTGACTGGCTAATCATATTTTCGTAAAACATTTCTTTTCATCGTCGAAAACTCCAAAAATGGTGGAGAATAGTACCAGCTTAGAAACTAGATCCTAGTGATAACACCTCGCTGCTGCAGGGCAACGTCACTCAAAATTTCGAGTGAAACAAGGATTCTGGCTACAATTTTCATCATTATTAAGACGCTGCATTTTTTACTTTCATCGTTCCATGTAAAATTATCCATGGAACTCATTTGTACAGCACGAGAAAAAACAGATAGCAAAACATCAAGTTATATGTATGACTCATGACTGACAAAGTCAAGTATGAAATAGCAAAGTAACGAAAATATTGTCAGCGATATGAACTTCCAGTGTGTATTTTCTCTTAGTACATCTGCATGAGCGACATTGTGTAAAGTAATTTTTCTCTCATGCTCATCAGTGTACAAGCTGGTGACGGAAACATTTGACTGCAGAAATCAAGTACAGGAGTAATACCGGATAGGTATACGCAGAGAAAAAGAAAGAATCACATCACGTTTGACCTTAAAACATATCGAAGCGTAATACACCATCGCTTCACGGCAATGGTACTCTGTAGTCTGACTTCTAATTTAGCTCCTTTAATTAGATGCACTGCATAGAACAATGGTAACAAAAAATAACTTTTTAGAAAGTACTAATGCTGTGTGAAAACCGTCACTTTAAGTTACAGCTGTATAAGAGATGCAGGTGTTCAAATATATTGAAGCTTATGCATGAGTCTTCTTACTGTATTGGATTTTTAGTATCATTTTATTTTAGAGCTCTCGAAAAATTGGAATGGTGGAGTCTCCGTCCATTCTTCTTCAAAAGCCAGGATGATTGATTAGCTAATAAAGTATGCAAAAGCCGACAGAAAATACTAAGTTTTTGATGTTTGCTATCAGTATGAATTGCTCTTTTTTATTAATCCTTTTTTTCTCTATCGGATACAAAATTTAATTAGTACGCCACGGGTAATTTATTTACATAGTATTAGGAAATTAAAAAGGATCGACCTCATCAGATACGAACATCCTCTGTGAAAATTTCACTAGAACACATTTTCCAATCTCACACAATAGCACACAGAGGCAAGTTCCGAGAACTTCATAGTTATTTTCTTTGTGTGAGGATCAAGAGAAGGATAGGAAGACTGATATGATTATGATTTCTGTGAATTTTCAAACGAAAATTTCTTCCAGTTTCAGGTATGGTAATCATCGGGTGAATGTACGACCACAAAGACGAATTATAATGCAGAAGAACGGGTCTTCAGTAGAATTCAACTAAAGAGATCCTCACAATTGAGCCATTAAATTCGAGTATAAAGTTTTTAATTTTTTTTGTTCAGAAGGAGACATATCAAAGCTGAAGCTCCAGACCTTAGCGGCCGAGAGCAGCCTCGCAGACGTCTCTAATTGCACCTCAGCAAATTTACAACTAAAAATTCCTTGAGAGCGTCAAGAAATTCTTCCCTGCTCACCTCCATAAGCTATTAGCTCATTTTTGGACCGAAATTCTCTGAGTCTTCCCAGAAATTAAAATATCAATCAAAGGACTTGCGGTCGTGAGGAATCTTTTGTCACTAATCTTCACACATGATATTGGGTAAACCACGGTACAAGAACTTACATAACTAGGTTTAATCAAAGCCTGAAAATGTTCCTCGTTCCCAGAGTAAATTCAGAAACAACCAAGAAACTTTCTATATCAATAAACATTAACGAATCAAAAACATTGTGATGCTAGCATCTATGTTTTTAACTAATCTGCTCATTTCTGTTTGAGAAACCCTTTGAATTTCAACTATTTTCCAGAGCTCATTATCTCCTGAAGTTTGCATTAATTACCCCAAATGAAGTGGGGGAGGACCGCTACAGCTACGTCGGACCATGTCGCCTAGGTCAGTTAATAACAATTATCCAAACGTCTCTTGGCCAGATTTCTCCGCTGGACTTAAGATTGGATGCGTGCTGTGAACTCGACAAAACCCGGTCTTTTGCTTGACTGAGCTTAATGAACTAAAGCATGACCACCTCTTCATGAATAACAAACTACGCAACCGCCGCAATTAACATAAAAATAATTAAAGGAGTGTCAGAGAGGTCAACTGCATTCTTTAATGGAGCTTGATTGCTTGTGCTGCGAGCAGTTGTGCAATTGCATAGGTAATTGGAGTGGCTCACTCTCAGTAATTGCGGCGTTGAGGAAGTTAATTGAATTCATTGCTGTTCACAATGCCTTCTCAAAGTTTAAGGTTAACACGTAAGCGACTGCGGTAGATTTGCTTAACAATACTCCTACTCCTAAATCCACTGACATGTTATTTCTCTGTAGACAGTCAAACAAGTGTATTTATACTTTTGTTTAATTCATTTAAGAAAAAATGCAACTTATGATATTTTACAGCTTCTCAGATACTTTGTAAACAAGCCACCGAAAATTTGCTGTAGTACAATTTTTATTTTACATCAGTTGATTTATCCTCGTATTAATGTAGTTAATTTATTACACTCCATGCATCTCGAATATATAACAGCACCTGCTTATCTACAGAGCAGTGTCAAGAATTAATTAATATAATACTTAAGTCAATGATAAATTGCTGCTAATTTATCCATCAAAGAAATGCAACAAAGCTACAGAAATATCAAAGTAAAATTCAACAAAGCTTCAGAAATATCAAAGTGAAATACAGCAAAGCCGTATTTCACTTTATATTTTTGTACGGAGGTTGTGACTTTCATTTATTGATTTTATCAAAAAAGTGAACTCCGTGAGTTCCCTGTATAAGCTTAGAAACTATCAATCAAGCTGTTTATATAACTGTGAGGTATAAAAAATTCATAAACAGGAGTTCAGTCAACGAGTGAAATGTAGGTGCTACATTCTTATTATTAGGAGTCAATGCTCATGTAGGTGTAACTCTAGATAGGGAAATAAACTTGTATGCTCCTAGGGTTATCATTAGTGTTATCAGTCGTCCCTAAAAGTTTGTGACGTGATGTAAGTGCCTCAGAATTTCAGAAGCCACAATTACAAGCTGGAAGGGCAGCATTAACGTTACTTGTTTTTTTCTTCAAAATCACACCTCGTGTCATTAGGCTGTTGATATTGAGTAAAATTTTCACGTCAGCTAAATGTGCACACCTACAGTAGAGGGATTTGAAATCACAAAGGACGATAGGTTTTATCTTCGAATAAATCATATTGTCAGTATACATTAGCATTTCATCAGTGAATTAGCCAGCTGTCACTTTAAGAGAAAAAAGTTCTGAACTCTTATTAGTGTCAATAATAACTAAATATTCTATTTTGGCCTTCATTCAGTCAGGAAAGTTCTAAGGCAAGGTTTTATCGTCCAGTATATAATATTTTCCCAAAGACTTTACGTCTGAGACTACTCGCAACCTCGAAGATCTCGAACTCAGTAATATCAGGTTGTCCAGAAAGTTCGTGCCGATTTTTAGTAGTTCATCTTTCGACTTATTTTAGAACATGTTTGAGTCCAGAGACTAGGATTTGACTACGCTTCTATTTAGCGAACAGTTTAAACTTTACGATCCTATAACTTGTGTTAATTCTGTAACCCTTTAAAATGGAAGATAAGAATATTTATTTTCGGCACTTAATGCTTCTCTTTTTTCAAAAAGGGAAAAATGCCTCACAAGCAACCAAAGAAATATGCACAGTTTACGGTAATGATTCTGTATCCGAAAGAACTGTAAGTGGTTCGCGAAGTTTCGAGCTGGAGATTGTTACCTTATTGATAAAGAACGATCAGGCAGACCATCCACCACAGATGACGACCAGATAAAGTCATTAATTGAAAATAACCCACATTCCACAACCCAAGAATTGGCAGAAAGCATCAACCTATCAAAATCCACCGTTCATGAGCACCTGGTCAACTTGGGTTCACAAATCGCTACGATGTTTTGGTGCGACATGTGTTGAGTAAGAGGAATCTTTTGGATCGCGTTTCCATCTGTGATCTGCTTAATAAACGGAATGAAACTGTGCCTTTTTTGAAGCAAATTGTGACCGGGGATGAGAAATGAATTATCTACCGAAATGTTTAAAGAAAGCGACCCTGGAGTAAGAGACATGAGCTACCCTTAGCTATCCCAAAAGCGGATCTTCACCCTAAAAAAGTTATGCTTTGTGTCTGGTGGGATTGGAAGGGAATTCTGTACTATGAGCTTCTCCCAAGTAACCAGACAATTAATTCTGAAAAATACTGCTCACAATTGGATGAGTTTAAAGCAGAACTTCAAGAAAAACGTCCAGAATTGGCCAACAGGAAAGGTGTTGTGTTTCAACATGTTAATGCAAGATAACACGCTTCTTTGCGAAACAGACAAAAGTTGCTCCAATTTGACTGGGATGTGTTACCTCACCTTCCATATTTACCAGATATTGCCCCTTCAGATTTCCACCTACTCATGTCTTTGCAGAATAGTGTTAATGGTAAAAATTTCAATTCTTTGGATGACATAAAACGATACCTTGATGAATTCTTTGCCATAAAAACACCTAAATTCTGGGAAGAAGGCATTTTCAAGTTAAAGGATAGATGGAGACGTATTGTGCAAGAAAATGGTTCATATTTGGTTGATTAAAAATCTAATAACAAATATTTATTGACCTTTTTCTTTCCCTTAAAAATCGGCACGAACTTTCCGGACAACCCAATAGCTTTGTGTTACGCGTCAGTTTCAAGCTTCCAGGACTGCAATATCATAAAAGGCTTTTGTAAATTTCAGAAGTTCTAGTGACGACAGAACTTTGAGCAAAAACGAAGCCTGCACGACATGAAACTCAAATGATAATAAACGCTTGCCCTCACCTACGCATAGAAATTCGTATTCAACTCTTTGCTTTCATCCTGGGACTCTCAATCTAGTTTGTTTAATTGCACTTCTACTTTCATGAAAAGGAAGTTCTGAAGAAGTTTGTTATTGCTAACAGGTGTTACAAAGTGGTTTGAGAAGCTATTCAGTACGAAGTTCTAGAAACAGGGTGGTAATAACAAGAAGGTATGTACAATATATTTATGTTTCGTTTTGGTGTCACGGTACATACAGATTTTAGTTGATTTAATTGAATGTATGTTTACACTTGTATTTATGTGTGATATCGTCTGCTAATGGCTCAAAATGTTTGATTGGCACTCATTCAGTTTTCATTACCCATTGATGTTTGCCTGTTTAATTTAGCAGGCTCTGTTTAGTTACTTGAAAATTGATGCTGGTGAAGATTGTAAGAGCCTTAGAATTACTAACTATTCTTCTTTTCACATTGATGCTTACTTATTTAAGTAATTAATACCGCTGATTTCCTCTGACACTTTTTTATCTGATGGTATTTTAATCTCTGTATTTGTCAGCGTTTTCATGCTTCTCTTTCTCTGTTTTGACCTTTCTAGTCAACTAATTTCCATTGGGTATAGTAAGGCTAGAGTGAACTAGAAAACTACGGACTACAAATTATCAAACATTCAGTACAGCAACGATGTTTCTCGAAAACAGCATATTCCTTCTCAGAAGATATAATTCACGCATAATTAAGTAAGTGAATGCTTAAAATGTAATATTGAAGCAAATA
>VCRD01000527.1:99094-120713 GCA_006783055.1 Trinorchestia longiramus
ACGTTCGAGTTTGTTAGTGAAAATTTTTAAAATATTGACAAAATACCCACTTGAAGCTCGGTACTCGGCAGCACAGAGATTCTAAAAACAAGACCCACCTGTAGAGCAACAGCACAGCACTCGGCAGCTGGTAGCACAGAGATTCTAAAAACAAGACCCACCTGTACAGCAACAGCACAGCACTCGGCAGCTGGCAGCACAGAGATGCTAAAAACAAGACCCACCTGTACAGCAGCAGCACAGCACTCGGCAGCTGGCAGCACAGAGATGCTAAACACAAGACCCACCTGTACAGCAGCAGCACAGCACTCGGTAGCTGGCAGCACAGAGATTCTAAAAACAAGACCCACCTGTACAGCAGCAGCACAGCACTCGGTAGCTGGCAGCACAGTGCCAGCACCACCACCGAGATGAGCATCACGGTGATGCGGTTTTCCTGCTCGTGACAGCGATGGCGCTCTTGTGTCATCGCCATCCGTACGGTGTAATTTCTGGCCCAAGAAAACAGGAGGAAGTCTGAGGCAAAATTGTCACTAGTGTGTCAGTTCTTGTTTTGCAATCACAAGTCGGGAAACTTGCAAATGAATCAGCAATTATTTCTATTTACTGGCAATATGTTTTCAAAAATATGTCTGTTAATTGAATGAATGCATTTATTATGTTAAATTGAAAGTCTTTGCCATAGAGACAACTTTCAATTATGCACAGAAGTCTGCAAATTCAAAATTAGGAGATGAATTTGATTGGTGATGATGAGCAGTCAAACATGAAAACATTGCTGTATCTATAAAGTTTCCTGTGTTCTTATCATACTTGCACATTAGCTGTTGCGTACTGCCTTTAGTCCCACACAGTGCTGAAGCCTATCATTAAATGAGTTAATGATCTACGCCTTTGAGGGGGCAAAATATTTTTCTTGCCTTGAGAAGAAAGAATTTGTAAATATTCTTACACTCTCGCGACCGTTCTTTCCGTATGATATGAAAAATAGACTAGAATAGTATATGGTGATAAGAACAAGCCGCTAGATCCATTCTAGGGTTGCTACCCAAGTCCCATGCCATCACTCATCAAGTTCTATTAATACCACGTGAAAGTACTCAGTAATATCTGTGATGTATGCACATTGAGGTAATTTTTTTATGGCTGCTGCTGTAATTATATAATTTACCTGTATACGCTCGGCGAAATGTCACCTATAGGAAGAGAAAACAAAGAATACACTCGACTAACACAAGTAACGGAAACACATTCAGAGGCACGTCAACAAACTCATTAGTGCCTCTTGATTGTATGCCCGTCACTCCACCACCCACTCAAAAACAAGAATATCCAACTGTAAAACAACATCGTTCGGTAATTCTTTGGTATTTTAAAGAAATACTTTTGACAACAAAGTGGGTGTTTTAATTTGATGCAGCATTTATTAAAACTCGAGAAAAAATGTACATAGTAATCAGAATAAAGGATCTGAGGGAGCATTTTCTGAAAACAAACACTTTTACACTCTCCTGATTTTCGCAGCGGAAGTTTCTTTCTATTCTTTAAACAGTGAGCAAATGTTCTGAAATTGGCTGCCCCATTGCAGAGTTCAAGGCAAAATAATCCTTTTCAACTTAGTTTTTGCCGTTGGATTGAATTTTGTTTGCTAGTTTTTTAAGAAAAAGCGTCGGGCGGAAATTTCCGAAGAACTGAGTTGTAAGTTTGGCCGTGACTTCGTATGCAAATAAACTGCAGAGAAGGTCAAATTGAGCTATGAGGCATCATTATCTTCAATTCTTGAACTTCTAAATTATTCGAGTTCTTCGCCTGCTGACTATTTCATAAACAAAACTGCTACGAGCAGTATATGAGCATCTAATCACAGTACACATGCAAAAATATTTAAACGGATTCACTTGACGCATCAACCTTCCCTTTAAAAGCAATAATAATGTCCCTTTTCTTCACTAGTCAAATGAGGGAAGCGTTTACAGCGATACATTTTCCTCAGATTTATTTCGAATTTAATCAAAGTCAATTTTGCATCCCATTCGTGAATGATTTTCTATTTTGTTCGTGTATCCATTTTTAATCCACAAACGCGATTGCAGTGCAACTAAAAAGCGAGATTGCAGTTAAACTTCACATTAGACTTTATGTGATGTCGGACATTTGTATTAAAAATTTATAGGTATTTTTCTTATTATAGTAATTCTTTATATAAATGTAAAATCTTTACATTCCATCGTAATAACCAAAAAACACCAGCTCAAACTAGTAAAGATACTTGTACTAAAGTGTTCATTTAGTAAAATTTTTTACTCTCAGTGCATCATTAACATTCAAAAATTTAGAATCAGAATTCATTGTTATAATTAATGAATATGTTCATTCATACCTGTGTACTGCCGAGATCAGGAAAAAATTGAAGACTGCAAGAAGCGCCAGGGGAACCAGAATGAAAACCACGGCGTTAAACCAATAGTAGCTGTGGCGGTACAGCTCATCTTGGCCAAGCTGTAACAGAAGGTATTCATTAACACGTTGCCTCCGATTGCCTGGCCGGTGTAAATCTTCACTTTGTACGCATAGTCACTAGAAGGATCTGAAAAAATGACAGAACCTAACCTAAGTGGTCCACATACGTACCACTTCGGAGTCAACGTGTTAAAATTGCCCCACCTGTGATAGAAAGTATCCATTAAAATTGACCCATCTATAACAGAAGGTATTCATTAAAATTGACCAACTGTAACAAAAAGTATCCATTAGAATTGGCCAACCTGTAACAGAAGGTATTCATTAAAATTGGCCTACCTCTAACAGAAAATATCCATTAGAATTGGTCTACCTGTAACAGAAGGTATTCATTAAAATTGGCCCACCTGTAACAGAAGGTATTCATTAAAATTGGCCCACCTCTAACTGAATGTATCCATTAAAATTGGGGTGAAAGATGAACTAGGTGTTCAATGACTCAGCTGGGACGGTGAAGTTCTTCAACAAGCAGCTATCACAGGAAGCCACTCTTTAAATTAGGGTAGAGGATGAAGTCTTATGTGGTCAGTCAGAGGCAACTATGGTATTGGTTATAATATAATAATATGGTTCATCTCGTCCAGTCGCAGTAAAAACCATGGTAATATTAGAAAATAGGATGAAGTCTGCAGGAAAATGAAACAAAAGTAATTTTGGAATTGCAGTTTGTTTCGATACCATAGTAAAAGAAAACGTTTTAAAGCATCAACATATATTGCTACTTCAAAGCATCAAATAACAGAGTTCGATAACTCACCTGGAAGACTATTCGTGGAAGGACCGAATGACGAAGCTTGCTTTAGTGGTATCACAAGTTTAGTGTCGTCAAAGGAATGAATAAGCATTTATGTAAGTATAATTTTGAGTTCAAACGTTTAACTGAAATAGTGAACTGTGGCATGAGTGAAAATGATCGAAATACTGTTCTAGATAAAATTCAATTCAAAAGGTTCAATAAATCCAATTGTGTGAATGACAATCGATGAATTTGCCACATTACCATTGTGTATTTCAGTCAGTTAATGTGGTGAAATATATGACAGAAAACCTCTGGAAAAAAATGCTAAAACTTCCACTTCTCTACAGACGTAAACTCTCGTCAACACGAGCAATCATTCGAAACGTTTAAAACATGTACTTTAATTAAAATTTCAATGCATTTCATCGATAAAAAAAATTTACAGGGACCTTTTTAAAATGAACAGTAAAATATACTAGAATTTAGGTTTGGATGAAGTTCAATGAAACATTACACGTGAAAACTCACAGCATGTCCGTTAGTATAATCTTGAATTTCATCTTGAAAAAGAAAGGTGAGGAACACTTTAAGCTTAGACCAGTTTACTGGAAGTCCCAACAGCAAATTAAGTTCCACTGTGCCTCTAATGGAGGCAGGGCGACAGCAGTCCGGAGCTCGTGAGGTCTTAACTAATGACTTGCTTGAGGCCTCTCAGCAGGCCGAAATAGAGCGAACTCAAACTTCAATAGCAAACATCAGTCCCACTTAAGTTTGCATGTACAGCAGAAATTGTCCTTGGGCAACGGCCGAAATTATCTGTTATGACTCCAAACAACGAAGCTTTGTTAAAAGCCTTCTTGTGAAGCGTATGAAGCTGAGGCTAATTCGGGAACCTGTAGAGGTTTTGAACTCCAGCTTGAGTCTACAGGTTGTGTAACTCTCGTAAACATTTACACTTTCATGAATTTTCGTTCATGAAGACTTACAAATTATAAATCAATAATTAAAATAAAAACTGGTGTTATAGCATTTAAAAGTCCCTTGCAAGTGAACGGACGGAACGCCGACTCACTTACCGCAGGGTTCGATTGCTCGTGTTGGCTGATCGTTGTCCACGAGAACTAGCCAGAAAGTACGAGTAAGAAATTTTCTTCTACGTAATGACAATACCACGGAAGTGAGGAAACTGAGAAACTTCTCCTTAATCGTTGAAGGACCAAGTGTTTTTGACAGCGAAACTTTGCGCAAATTGTCCTTTATCTATATTCGTATTTTATGTAATTTCATCCAACTTTTGAAAGAATGATTTGGAATATGGGACTAAAATAAGTTTTTTCTAATGTATTTCAAGAACACCAGTGATTAATCTAGGCTTGATAACACCCTTCTCTTAAAACGGTTACCATTCTTCATCGGAAAAAATGCCAGCGTAGATTTTTAACATGGCAAAAGAAATTGTTTATGTACTTATTTCAAAATATATTAATTCAGAAAAATATCCTTTTATTAGCTAAAAACCAGTAAAATTGAGGAAGCATGATAAAGTTCTCGTACTGTGAGATGTGCACACAGCATGCAAAAACTGACAGCTAGGTAGTTTCAGTGCCTTCTTGCCAATATGACTTCTGAA
Organism: Trinorchestia longiramus; assembly: GCA_006783055.1. NCBI lineage: Eukaryota > Metazoa > Arthropoda > Malacostraca > Amphipoda > Talitridae > Trinorchestia > Trinorchestia longiramus. Next base: position 103,984 of record VCRD01000527.1, read on the forward strand.
AATTTCGTTCCAATTTGAGGTGTTGTTGCTTTGCACCAGAAGAGCTAAATAACTTATCGTATCCACATTTTTTTACTGGTACACCAATCGGGCAATGAATTTGTGACCAATCAGATCTGGAAAAAGAACAAATTGTTGGTGTGTCGGTTTCTGTGGCGGAAACAGTCTACGGCGATGACAGCCTGTAGAAATCATCGTAAAACAGAATCGGCGGAAAAAAGTGAGTACATTTCAATGTAAACTGACAGGGACCGCCGGTCATTCAATCGAATCATGGGTAAAAATCATACAGGTATTGAGGAAAAACTCACAACAGAACTTTATAGTTCAATGGTACTTTAAGAAAAGGCTGTGTAGCGCACATTTTATATTCAAAAGAAAATGCCATTCACAGTGCAGGGGAGAAGAAGTGAACTAATCGTGGGTGATGTAAAACAACATCGTTCGGTAATTCTTTGATATTTAAAAAAAAATACTTTTGAACACAAAGTGGGTGTTTAAATTTGCAGAGGTAGAAGAGACGTGACAGGAAGAGAAGAGACGTAGAAGAGACGTGAGAAAACGAGAAGAGACGTAGAAAAGACGTGAGAGGAAGAGAAGAGATGTAGAAGAGATGTGAGAGGAAGAGAAGAGATGTAGAAGAGACGTGAGAAGAAGAGAAGAGACGTGAGAAGAAGAGAAGAGACGTGAGAAGAAGAGAAGAGACAGGAGAGAGAAATCCTCATGAGGAGAATAAGACCGCGCTTTTCGACCTCACAGTCTCAGAGGACAGGACCGTAGGGCCACGGCAGGTAGTGGAATTTCATATGATATATGAACATAAGGCTGAAGAAATCTTCGCTAACATCATTAAATGTAACAATGTTACTAATAAGTTATAACGTCTTATTTAACACAATCGCTAAACTTTCATCAGGTTTTTCCTTACGGACAACTAAAGTTCTATGACAATAATCGTTCATGTGCACGCGTCCTCCACGAGCATGATTGTTATCACTAATACAATACTCCTTCTGACTAGTCATATGCGTACCCACTACACAATAATAGCCACCAGTACCATAATAGCCATAATATTAAGTAGAAGAATAAGTATATCTTAACTATAAATCCTCGTAACAATCCTGATACAACACGCCAACTTATTCATCAACACTAAAATTTAAGGGAACACATCGTATTTAGTTTGTCCCAGCTGCACTTGCATAGGCAGCTTTGTCCGCAGAGTGACTCTGCGCTCTCCTCATGAAGAAACACCTCACTTATTCCCATTTTTCCAGTCATGCATGTATCATATTAATTCCTCTCCTTTCTGTGTAGTTGCACCGTTTTTATATCTCAATAAGCTAGAAATTATTCACAGGTGCCAGATGAAACGCTTCACCTGATTACGAGATTGCTGCAGTAAAAGTTCTCGCTGAGGCTTTCACGATAATGAAGTGAAAATTTGAATTACAACTCAACTAAAAGCAATCATGACATAGTTTTAACAGGCGCGTAGAACCACAGACCTGCTTCCAAAATACAGTATAGGAAAATATATTTATATTTATACGTGTTTTAGGCCATGCAAGTTTGTAAATTTCAGACTAATATGTTATGAGGACATACGAGTCTAAAAAGAAGACGAGCTCCAAACTTCTTTTCTAAGGTTTAAGAATATTAGACCATAGTGCTCTCATTTCGATGAGTTTTTCGAAGTCATGACTATATGGGATTGTATGGGAAATTCCTTCAGTTCATGTCCGTACATTTAACATAGCGTAACCACTACCATGTTACAGTGATTGTTTATTGCAGCTGTTCAGTGTTACGGCAGGTTCATGAAAGTATTTTAGCAGGAAGATATTTCTGCAAGATTTCTGTTTCGTTTTTTATTTTTATGAGTCTATATAGAAATTAGACTAGAGTTGTTTTGATCCCAATTCAACCCGAATATTATGCCAAAGTACTCCGTATAAAACTAGACACTAGGCTGTGAAAATGTCGAAATTTACATAGAAAAATAGTTTTAATATTTAAGAATCTGATAATTTTACCTCAACTGAAGTGGAGTGTTTTAATCAGTGTCAAAAAACACGCTCGATATTACATGGCTACAGGAACTCCCGTTATCAAGCCACGGTAATGAACAGTACTCGCAGAGTACTGTTATCATACTACTGCTCTGCGTGGCAACTGTTCGTATTATAAAACTTTCAGAGACACAGTAATTCTTTAGGCGTAAATTATGAGGTTAAACTTTTCGTCACACTCAAATCCTGTGCTGACCTCATCGTTACCGTCAATCAAAACACTGAACTCTTCGTCACCCTCAATTTTGAGGCAGAACTCTTCGTCACCCTCAATTTGAGGCAGAACTCTTCGTCACCCTCAATTTTGAGGCTGAACTCTTCGTCACCCTCAATTATGAGGCTGAACTCTTCGTCACCCTCAATTTTGAGGCTCAACTCTTCGTCACCCTTAATTTTGAGGCTGAACTCTTCGTCACCCTCAATTTTGAGGCTGAACTCTTCGTCACCCTCAATTTTGAGGCTGAACTCTTCGTCACCCTCAATTTTGAGGCTGAATTCTTTGTCGTCGTCAAATCATGAGACTTATTTCTTCATGGCCTTCAAATCCATAAGGCTGATTTCCACGTCGCCTTTTCAAAGTCTTCAAGAGTGTGTGGTCGTTGTCTCTGCCCCACAGAGCTTACGCCTTTGAGAGGACTATTTTTGTTCCCTCTAAAGAAATAAGGCTGTCTGCACTTGGTCGAACTTTAAGAATTCATCAAAGTTACGAAAACCTCTGCTGATAACTTTTATCCCAGGACCATCAGCGAAGATTTAGAAACTATCGTGTAAAAGTTTCTGTACATATTTTATATTAGAAGACTGAGAATTACTTCACTGTGTCAAGTAACATTTCTTTCAATGATGTACACGAAATCTCCCTCACGACGCTGAGTAAAATATGTTCCTCATTTATTTTCTAAGATTTAAAAAATTGCACCATAGTGCACTCATTTCGATGAGTTTCATGAAGTTATGATTAGAATACCTGTGGATTAAAGTCAATTCACGTCCTTACACTCAATAAAGTTGGACGAGCAATGGCTGCTCTACAGCTGTTCAAAATTACAGCTGTTCAGTGTTACAACTGTTCAGTGTTACAGCTGTTCAGTGTTACAGATATTCAGCGTTACAGCTGTTCAGTGTTACAGCTGTTCAGAATTACAGCTGTTCAGTGTAACAGCAGTTCAGTGTTACAGCTGTTCGGCATTATAGATATTCAGTGTTACAGATGTTCAGCGCTACAGCTGTTTAGTGCTGCTGGTTTTCTGCTATAGTTCAGCGTTATTGTAATTTTGGGCTGCAGCTAATGGGAGATGTAACAGAGTATTAAAACACTGTCACAAGCTGGGCTTACATTGAAAGAATTGCCGTTTTGTTCATACAAAATCAATGGGAATAAATCCCAGTTTTGCCTTATGCTTCCACTAATAAAAATGTATGGATAGTAGGTTGTGATATAAACTTGAGAGACGCTGATAACTAAAAACAATGTTTTGCTAATGCTTTTTTCTTGCAAACTGTGAATAGAGACTTGAATGTTCATGACATTCCCAAAAATATAATTTTCAAGACGTGATTTTTGTAGTGCGCTGCCATTGATGTGAAAAGTATGCAAACTTCAACTACATATAGTGAGTGTAATTCCTATCGTAAATATGCACTATCTTCGAAACGCCTAAACTTGAATTTAGTTCTTTGTAAATTCTTCTCTCTCTTTGAAAGTGAAGTTGACGCTACAATCCTTTCTGCATTCTGCAATGTGTTCCTTATTATCACTATACGTACTTGCATATGTCTCTGTGGGATGAATTATAATGAATCTGTATACCTGACCACCCTAAAACCACGTTCGGTCAGGCTTGCATCGCGTGAACCCGTTTGTACTTGAGGCATACATGTAAGACAACACCGAGCCACATATCAGATATCGACACGGGTAGAGGACTCGGAGGGACCTAAACATAGACGAAATGAGTGAAGGGCGACGACTGTACGCAGGATGAAGAAAGAACAGTCAACATGCACCGAAGTGCTGGGCGCGGATCATACGCAGAAGAGGACGACGAACGCACAAGGGAAAAGCTAAAATCTCAGACCAAGAAACTTTTAAGCCATCACGTCGCCATAGTTCAGTCAGAGTGTGTACTAACTTCTAGCGAAGAGGGTACTTCAAGAAAGTTCAATCCAATTGATGTAATTACATAAAATTTGAATAAAATGGCTTTGAAAATCTTACGACAAACTATTTTACTTGAGTCAAAGGTTGCATTTGATCAAGATTTGAGGAGAATCATTACAAAAGACTACACACAAGTGTTGGAAGAAAATAAATCCAATGGATTTAAATGGCAATCCAACAGAGGAAAAGAGCAAAGAAAAAGGAAGGCGAAAGTAGAGAACAAGAACAAAAAACTCTTTTGCTGATCAATATAATTAGGAATTTAAACTCGTTCACACTTCTGGTAGTCTCCGCCACTTGACATGCTGTGCTTTCAAAAAAGTTGATTTTGAATTTGAAATTGTGCAGCGTTTGAATTATCATGTTGGTGGTCAGATACACTCACCAGGCCTACTTGTGTCTTATAACTTAGTTATTTTAGTGTAGATTTATACTTATATTTGTACAGATTTAGTTCAGCAGAGTTGAAACTCCTATGAGTTTGACTGTCATCAATGGGTGAAGTCTGACCAGTAGATACCCGAGAAAAATTAACCTTACAGTAGTTCATTAAATGGCATTGGTGATTTTAGCTTATTAGTCATAGCAGAGAGTCATTTTGACTCTCCGGACCCATGTTAGGTTTGCATATCCTTCTCATTTGCACATTCTTCATTAGCAACTTTTTTGAAAAACAATCATATTTAACCATTGTCAATACTGAATTTAGGATTTAAAGTTTTCGTACGCAAATAAGATTATTCCAATAATACATACCATCTAACACCATGAAAGTCAGCTGGTATTGGACCTATGTATTGAACTCCGTGTTTTTTCCGTGTTTATTTTTCCACTTAGAGACTAAATGCTTCGTGCAGAACTTGAGAGATTGATCTAGATATTCCTTTCAAAATGATGCGTTTCCTCAACATATTTATGGTTCAGAAGTTTTATCTGTTATCATACTGTGTGTAGAAGTTATATCTCGGCTTTCAATCTTCTACGTACGTACGCTACATGCACTGATTGCACGAAGACATTGACTGCCTCATTGTTAATATACTGCCTCTTTGCTGAGGAAGCATCGTAATTTAGTGCCTGCATTGAACTAAGAATAAAATAGAACATGGTAACAGGGACGAGCCGATTGGCCCATTGTTGGGTCGCTACCCAAATTCCATGCACTTTAGGACCTAAAGCAGGGTAAAATCTAGGTCATTCTTTTGGAACTGTGAACTGTAGCTGATATTTTCATGCCTTTTCATACTGTGAAAAATAAAGTTACACGCAATCATACACAATTCATGTCTGACATGAATAACAGCGTGTGTCAGACCCGTATTCTGCGTTTGAGGGAGACTACACGGCACAGCTGCAGTTGTGTGACTTCAACTGTCACAGGAAGCATCTGTTTAAATTACGGTGAGAAATGAACTCGATGTTTCATTAGTCAGCACGGACGGCATGGCTCTTGTATACCCAACTTCAGCAGAAAAAATCTCTTAATTAAAAGAGATTTTTTTAAAAGGATAAAGTTCCATAAGCTCAGTTAAAAACACACTTTTACGTAATTCATCAAATTGTCATGAATTACAGTGCTCAAATAGGCAATAGACTCGTGTTCTACACTTAAGGTAGACTTCATGGTCAGTGCAAGCTACAGTTCGGTGAGGTGTTGCGCTGGAGAGCGGGTTTGGGACTCTTGTGGCATTCGCCGAAATCTGACATTAAAGAAGATGAACCAATGCGGAGCTTCTCTCGATCACAGACCCCAAGCATCTTACGTCACGCTCGTGACGGGGTTGTTGGCCATAATAATTGCGCAATCAGTGAATAGGGAAAGAATTTTCATAATTCCTAAAGAAATCAATTGTGTTTAGATCAGCGTAAAGCGTTGTTGACATTTGATAATACGTTAAAGTATCTGAGGGAACAAGTCACACCTCAGCTTGTTTAAATTATTAGGATTTTTTGATCATCATTGATATTTTATCATGCCATTCGTGAAGCATAGTATCGAATTGCATCCAGACTAACAAATAATATTTCCCTATCTGCACACATTGTCGTTAACTATACAATAGACCTTCAGCCGAATTAGACCTTGTTGCAATACGCATTAGTGTGCACCGCGTGAGTTCACCAAAATATTTACAACATAATTTGCCATTTATGTCGCAATTTTAACATTAAGTAATTTGTATATTATCTCAATGTATTCGAAAGTAACGAGAAATTGCATTCAAAAAGTAAAATTTCATGTTACCATGTAAGTTTTTGGGATAGTATCTAGTTTGTATATCCATATAAAGGATTGTAATCTGGTTTCTTGCTCAATAAATAGCATGCAAATTCGCTGCAAAAATGCAAAGGATTATGATATGATTAATTACAATATCCGTATTGAGAAAAATTGCCTTGCCTTCACGAAACCACTCGTCAGTCATTAAACGAAAACATTTAGCCACTGTTGTTTGTTTCACGTAGAGTTAGTCTACAGGAATACATTCATTCAGTGCTATATCATGACTTTTCTCATATCCAGCAATGAATTAAAATGAACATAAAATCAAAAGAAGACACATACATATGTTTTCATAAAAATTATGTTTCAAACAACATGACATCACCTGAAACAGAATCAAAGCTCTCGAAATAGTTCAGTTTAATCAAGACACGTCTTAATATGTGCATAATAGAGAGTCAAGGAGCTCTGATGAAGAGGTCGACGAAAGTTTAACGGGTCAAACGATTCATCAACAAACTTGCCAATGTATGCATGGTTCCAGAGTAATCCACATTTTAATCATAACCCGTAATGAACTTTCGAGTAATCGCTGTTAGTTGTGAGGGACTCTCTGTGTTTTTTAATGGCAATCTTCTTCTTTCGCCTAGTGTGTTTCTGATGCATTTCGCAATGAATTCTTGTTTTGAGCTCTCGTCCCTCGAAACACAATCTTTGGTTTTTAATACGTCGATTACATTATCTAGGATTCATTAATCCTGTAGCGAATCATATATCAAAATAATGCACTCGATGTTTTTTAATGGTTAATTTTGGGTTATAAATAACGTAGTTCTCAAGCAAAACGAGAATAGCTTCTGAATTAACAGAAAGAGCCAATCAATCCAGGCTTTGAGATGCTAGTCTTGTTGGTTGGACTTTCTTTCGAAGCTGGAACCTAGTGATTCGTCGTATGATGTACTCCAATTATTTAATGACAAGCATAGAAACATTTCATTCATTCATTTATTTCAAAAGCTTTTTGCATAACATAACCTACTTGGCAAAGAATACAAGTAGAAAACAATAATGAAGAAAACAAGCGATATTTCATACTATGTCAGATAGCGCCGTGAAACAGTGCTGACTTGCATCATCTCAAAATTTAGTCTACCATTCTGCCGAAATGTGGGACAGAAACATGAGTGAATTGGCACTATGTTCGGTCAATTGGCAGCAGCCGCTCGGTGCACCGTAATTACGGCGTGCATTACTGCATTAATTGGGCTAAAGTTCCACCAACTAGTCGGTTTTATCCACTAGCGTCCAAGTTTTGGAGAGGTGAGTTAGACAAAGTCGATTTTACAAGCAAAGACTATTGCGAACAGAACCTTAGAAGCAAATAATGAAAATATAATGTGTACAAGATCTCTAGCATAACGATAAGGATTGATATCTCACTGGAATTACGTGACAAACCAAACTAAATCAGAAATAGTATTAACCAATGTCTTTTGGGTCATCGGTACCCAAAAATTATCTTAGCTTCCAGAGCTTTAGGCTGAAAATTTATTTTTAGCAGCATGTACTTCGGCATATTACTTGGGTTGAGGAAATTAAAATCTCGAACACAATAAAAAGCAGTATAAGTACGCAGACAAAATAATAGCTTTGTCTGGAACAATAATGCCAGAGTATGAAAAATAGCGTTGATTTCTAAGCTGAATTGTTTGATAGCTCTTTGAAATAATTGTTTCTTATTGTTTCATGAAGTAAGAATATTTCTTGCATTGAAAAATAAAATTGGGACGGATAGGGCACACAATTTATCTCTGGAAAAAGGTGGACAAGGATGCAAGTGGTGGTGGACTTACGTCCTTGTCCATCTTCTTCATGGACGTCAGTTTGCCCTTCCTTAAATTTGCTACACCATTCCCGTTCACTACTCTCACTCTTAAAGTTTTCAACGTACACTTTGCTCATTCTGCGACGGATTTCAACAGCACTACGTCCTTTTGCTTGCAGAAAACGAATTACACTTCGTAGCTTACATTTGGTGGAGCATCGATCGTATCGCCCATGTTCAATTGTCCGTACCTCGGGCAATTGGGCTTTATCCGCTTTGGCGATTATGTAGAGAAAAAAGTAAGATCCTGCAGTACTTTTGGTGATAAAATTATTATGTTACGTAAACTGGATATCGTTTAGAGCCCATTGGAAGTTGAAAAAAAGTCCTGTATGTACTTTCCATGCCTATGTGTAAAGATATCCATGTACTTTTCTGAGTTACAATTATATTATACCTGTTAATATGATCGAAGAAATGAATAAATATATGTTCCAACACTTTTATAAATTATAGGTTTTAAGTACACTGTGGGAAAAATTATTTACACAGCAATGACATCCATAATCAATGGCATTACATTTGGGATAAATAAATTCAAGGAAAAATAACTCACAGCGCTGTAGTCGAGCTTCATGGTGTAGACAGTGGTGTTGGTGGTGGTGTTGATGGCCGCGTCAGTGACCACCACCCACTCGTGAGGTGTTGATGCCGTCAGCACATAGCACAACACAAACACCGCCACCGTCAGCCAACGCGCACGACCAACGGTGCACATCATCTGTGTGGAAAATGTGGTCGATGTAAAGCCACGTACAAATCATGTCTGGCCACCAGTAAGCATAATTGGTAGTCCAACCGGAGCTTATATTTCTGATGTATACTGTTGCAGTAGCCACGACTTACTTAGAATTTAAGTTAAAAAGGCATTCGCGTGAACCACTGTATGGTTTCATATTTTACAGAATGTACACTGTTGTCGAAAATCCCTTCGTTCGAGCACTACATGCATCCTTTGCATGGAGTAAACAGGCATATGGTGTGCAAACTATGTTTCTTACAAATCGTCAGCTCAAAATGAAAGAAGTCAGTCTAGCACCACTGCACTTAATCTATCTATATGAATGTTTTATTAAAGTATATCGTTTAGTTGCTACAGCTGTGCTGTTTTTCCGTTTCCTGATGTTGAGATTAATTTCACCTCATTTTTCTTCATTTATTGAAAAGTTTGCGTTAAATGCTGTAGTTGTGAGACTCTTTTTCTCTGACATCGAGTTCTCTGAAGGATGGCGTAGCTGCTTTAATTCACTATATATATATATATATATATATATATATATATATATATATATATATATATATATATATTTAACATATGAGCTGAGGTCCTTGAACGATTCTGTGCCTATTTTTAACCCGCTCTGTTGCATCATAGAGCTGAAATAGACTAGCTAATTTTCTTTAGATAAAGAGAATAAATAACTTGGATCGAAAAGTAGTTCGATAATAACTCCACCCGATCTCGAGATGCTCCGTTTTGATACAGCTCTTTCAGTTTAGCTCTTCGTTTGTGTTAATTATTATAGTTATGTCCTCTATTTTAAGTGATGTCCTTGTTCTCTAATCACGTCCAGCGGGCAAAGCGGCCGATCAAGAAAAAAGATCGAAAAAATTACCTTGAGTTTTCCTCGCGAAAATATACACGGACAAGGCTCGAATGTCTCCGAAGGTGAGAAGATCGGTGTTAAAAAAAGAGTCCGCTAACGAGTCGTCGGAGGTTTTCTTTGTTAAAGATATATTAATAATACCCTGCTCAACTCAAGTGAAAAAAACACGCTTGTGGCGCAGCCAACACAGCAGTAAACTCCGTCAGTTGGTAACAGCCGAAGGCAAAGTCATTCTCACGATGCCGACAGGTCACCATTAATTGCACACAATGAATGTCCTCAACAGCCTGAGCAGCACTCACCCCAAATTGCACATTTGCTCCCTATAAATGGCCACCACCTGCCAGAACTGCCGGCCGTGCTTCACTTTGTGCTTGACGCACTTGTGCCACTTGCTACATGCTGCATGAGGCGTTAAGGTAATGGAAATGAGTGACAGACCCTCAAGAGGCCAAAGTATACATTGGTACTAGAGGTACAAACTACCCCGTCAGGTTCCTCTTCCCATCAGTCAACAGCACACATCATCAGTTCTGGATGACCTCGGCCGGCAGGGTACATCACTTAAGGTCCACAACACACATCGAAAGTGACATCGTCTGCTCCGGAGTGTTCAGCAGGAGTTCATAAGGAAGCTTTCTCGTGCTTATGTACCTCAGCTTATCAAGTAATCCAGGTCGTTGGAAAAGTGCTTGAGGCGAACAAGAAATCTCTCATCTCAAAAATTTCGAATTATTAGTGGCATAAACCAATGCAAGCATATGCTCGTAGTGAATGGGCTTGTTAAAATTTGATATCTCTATTTGGTATAGATATTTTTTCAAACTAATTTATGCAGTCTACGGAAATGAAAACACGAGATGTTATATTATAATACATGTCGACAACCTTTCATTTAGGCCCGGAATAAATCGATAGGGTCTCTGTTTAAATTCCTGGTTTCCAATAGAACTTATTCTTCGAGTTTGGAACAGCCAGTTCAGTGCAATTGAGACAAATTGAATTGGAGGGCAGAATTGCAAAAATTCTAGTGTCAGGATGCAGGGGAAGAAAGACACACACCAAGGGAACCCATGGCAATGATAAGAGCTGCCTTTCCTGATCGATTAATTTCACGTTCTAGTGACGTTTCTCGGCCACCTCGGTCGCCTGATTTGGCCCCTCCAGATTTTTACTTTATAAAAAGGTTTACATAAATACGCCTAATACTGTACAAAAATAAAAATAACGTATCTGAGGAAACCAACAGAATATCTCCAAGCGTTTTGGAACAAGTCATCAAAAATATCGTTTAAAGATGTTTCTTGACTAAGAATTTACAGCATTTGAAAGATATTCCATTCAAATAGTAAAACTCCATTTCCTATTTTATTTACTATGCAATCCACTTTTTTGGCTTTGTTAGGTTTTGTTGTACTAATTCTTAAAAGTGTAAATTAACCTTTGTTCCACCCGCTATACATACATATATATCTTTAATTATTTGTCATTGTGAAAACATAACCATCGTTTGAAATATTTTCAATCTATGTACGTATTTCTACAACTTAGAGATTCCAATGATAAGATATTTAAAAATCCGATCTTACATATATCACGCAGCAACGTCATTGGATACAAACATTTTGATGTTTTGTACCTTTGTTGCATTCTTATATCAAGGTTATGCCCTTTAGCATCTGTTTTAAATCCCTCAAGCTTGGCATTCTTTCTCTCTGCATGCTTCCTTTGTCTCCTCCAACCTTCAAAATTCAGTATATATATAAACTAATAAAACGCATCAAATTTGCGCATTCAGAACTTAGTGATTCAATACACTGCATCCTTATGAATTATTCACACTCAGTTATAAAATGACTAGATCGATTACATCGGCCTATACTGTAAGTGATAGTAGGAAGCGTATTTTTTACTCCAATGCTTTGAAATGGAGCTCAATTAACGGTAATCCTTTCATGACCATAACAAGCGACTTTCCCTTGTTTGAGCGCAGACTTATTGCCAGAGCTCTGAGTCTGCAGTCATTGGGCTCACTGCCCCAGGTTTTGATTAAATAGATTATTCAATATTAACTTTCAATTAGCATCCTTTGGTGCCGTAAGGTGCGTGACGCCGCATCCGCGCTTTACTGAATAACAAATTACAAGAGAACTAACATTTTTCATGAAGAAATAAGATCGCATTTTGTCATACTTTCCGAAGTGGGGAAAAACTCTCGACATGACAGAAGATAAAGAAATGATCTTGTTAACTTTTAGAAGCTTATGATTCACAATAACTGAAACTTCTTTTGATTATCCTAAATAATTTAGCTAGCAAATATCTGAAGAACTTTTAGTTAAAAAATGTCTCCACATTTCAACGGACAAGGATAAAAACTGGACGCTCAAGTTAAGATAATTCTACTGAATTGAAGTTGAAAAATGTGTTGCTGTAAATGCCTAAATGATCTCTCTCTCTCTTTTTCTCTTTCTCGCTCTCTCTCTGTACTCAGAAACTTTCAATCTTCCCAAGAAAAGAACCAATTTTTCACCAGTTTAATCCATCTTCGAGCCGAACGTAGGGCATTGCTGATCGAGCTGTGGCAACTGCCAATCTGTGATCGTCCAGCTCATTATATATTCTGAATGTCCCGAAAGAAACGGCCAATTCATGTAGTTGTGTTAAACTTTCCCGAAGCAGATTTGCAAACCTGAAATCATAAATATTACGTAATTTGTGATGGATTAAGAACAAGATTCATGAATGCGTGCCTAAAGGTTATGTATATTTTTTCCGTGAATGTATTCAAAAACATTAATTAATAACTGAGTCAAATTCTCTGCATCGCAGTAAAACAAGTTTTTACTCTAAATCGTCAAGAAAACCTTGAGCGCATAACTGTATATAGTGAATATGAATTAAAACTATGGCCTAGGAGGTCTTCAATGAGTAACTTTCGAAGCCTTCAGCAATAGCCAAGTAGCTTTCAATATTCCGTTTTCTATGAAACATGTAGTTCTTTCCTCCAGAATTGCGAAACGAAGACAGTCAGTTTATCATGCTCATGAAGTTTCAAAATAATTAACAATTCTGAATTGTTTATTCGATTACATTTGTTATATATTCTTATTTCAAATAAATGACTAACTTAAAGTGAAATATTTTTTACTTAAAGGTCATAAGGTTTTACAAGCAGAAAAGTATGCACTCTAAATAATCCTTTCAATGACTGACCAGCGTCTGATTGATATTATTTGTGATAACACGAGAGTTTACACTCGAATAATTTACGTTCTCAAAGATTGTTAGTCATTCTATGTACTATAATATGCAATGAAGGCCCCATCATCATTTAGACATTGAACTGTCAAAAATGGATTTACTCCTCGAGCTTTTACAGCAGGTAAGTTCGGCCAAACAATTTTGTTACTCATTAGTTAAATGAACTAAGTTGAAGTCAGAGATGACTAGAGTTTGACAAACACTTCCAATTCGGCAGTTTGAAAGACTGATGACATTAAACTGACCATTTTAATTTGCTGAAGTGACTCGGAGGGACAGCTCCGTTTCACTCAAAGCGATTTTTTCCGACGATCGTTCCAACTGCCATTCTTCACAAGTGTCAAAATGAAAGAGTCATCTCCATGGACTTCAGTTTTTTAGAAGTTGTTCATGTTTGAATAAGAAAGATTAGATTGAAACGGAATAATACTTCCGTGTGGTACAATGTTTATTCTTTTCAATAACTCGAAGATAAAATTCTTCAAAAGAAGACCCAAGGATTTTGCAAATCTTTTGGTTATATTGTGGTTAAATAATAACTTGACGAATTTTTGTCCCATTCATAATATTTAATAATCCTATAGAGTCGCTGCTATTGTTTGTCCTCCACTCTTCTGTTGCTCCTTTCTTCAGCTTTGATCAAAAGAGCCAATTTATTTGAAGACTTTGACCAACACTCAATGGTTGTCCAGCAAGTGGTTTTTCTCAATTACTGTTTACATAAGACGTGGTAGCAGTGAAATTAAATATGATGCGCTGAATCTATTGTGGATATACAGTATACGTTTTCATATGCTTACTTTCATATGCAAATGTCAAATATTGACGTTTATTTGTACTGTTCTGAGTTAGCTAGATAATTTTCTTTTTCTCACTCTGTTATCCAATCGTAAAACTTAAAAAAATTAGTTTTGATGTACGGTTAATGGAGTTCATATCACAGAAGTACTCATACCCTACAACTACACAGCTTATTGAAATCATAATTACGTGTTGAACGAAAACAGATCATGAAGAGACTCATACCCTACAATTGTACTTATCATTGATATCATGATTCGGTTCCGAGGTAAATTTTTGGAATATATTTAGCAACGAGCTTTTTTGCCTCGTAGTTTAGCTATTTACCCTTGGGAGACGGCAGTACCTCATCTGTTAGTCATGAGGGTAGAGGCAGCAGCGCTACAAGGCGGCTAGATGCCTCACTCCGCTGCGCCGGCTCACTTTTGCTCTTGGATTACAGCCAGAGCCCCTCGTTACTGAATGACATCAGCCGAATGAAACCCTACGACCGGTTTTTAAAACTTTGGGAGCATATTAAACTTTTAAAGCTGTAATTTTTCATTCTGGTGAATTTATTGCTGGCGATATTGACCTTACTTTGATTTATTAGACTCGCACGAACAATGTGCTGAGACTGCAGATAGCTTGCAGCTCTCTATCAAAGTTTGCTCAGTTGGAGGCATGAAATATAAGAGGAATTGAAAACCGACCATCACAAGATAATCCTTATTTAAGTAGACTTTTTTATTGATAAAAATGTTCACGAATAGCTTGGTGTACAAATCGTATTGTAACTAATGAAGCATTCTTTTAACATAATAAAACTCCGTAACATTTTGAACAAAGAATCCATTTGCGTAATAATCTCCTTCACACCTTAGCCCATTATATCTCCAGGATTTCATATAATATTATTCGATAAAAACTAATTTTGAGATTAAACTGTATATATTTATATCTATCTGTATACCTACCGCATTTGCTGCGTTCATGAGTTATTTTCTTTTCATATTAATCAGATCCTTGATAACCCATGAGTTCTAAACTAGATCAAAATGAATGCTAAAATAACTTCATTTTCATTTACAAGACTAATATGATATATGTCAAAGTAATATTGTGGAAGACCATCAAATAATATAAAAAACATAAATTTAACAGATGAAGTGTCAATCATTACGCATAACATACAAAAATGGAAAAACATTAGAAATTAACTGATCTCGTATGAGATCACTGGGATAAAGTATTGCATCATGCATGCTGCGCATCTCATTTCAGCTATGCAGAAATCATTCATGAATTTCGATCTTTATTGAAGCAATTGCTCTTCTGATGACGAACAAGCGATTTAGAACTTGGATCTAAAGTTGTACTGAATATGCGTGATATAGTGCGTAGTATTTTTTAATTATTTATTTACGTAGTTCATCTTTTCAACTCTGGTTTTCAAGGGACAGGAATGCAGAAAATGAAGTAAAGAATTGAAAAAGTATGAAAGAAGGACATGTGACAACAAATTTGACACTAACGCGGAAGATATTTTAGTAAAATGGGTTTATAATGATTGTATAACTGTTAGAACTAATTATGATATTGGCTTCTCAACGGAATATACACATACCAGTAGTGAATGTATGCATGATATATAAACTGATTCACACTGTTAACAGAGATACTATAATATGTACTACCTCAACTCATCTACTGTGTTTCATCAGAGATGTGTACAGGTTATGTATGAGATTTCCTAGCAACAAACTTCAATCAAGTAAAAAGTAATCATATACAAGACTTTCACAAAACGTCCAGGGCTTGCATCATTATGAAACGCTGTGAATAAAGAATGTGTCAGTCTAAACCAAGCACAGGACATGTTTTTCAAAATATATTGTTACTCCGTGTGTTGTTTGCTTCTCCTCTCATCATAATTAATAATCACTGAAGAAATAAAGTACATAAATTGAAATATTCTCTACTCATGAAATGGATTCATTTTTTTTATGCGTCTTTCAATTTATATAGTTTTTATGTGACAATTTAATTTATTTTTCGGATGGAGCATGGTTTGTTGCCACATGATGAGCCTATATGTCGTTTATCTTAATA
The DNA here is from genome assembly GCA_006783055.1 of Trinorchestia longiramus. Classification (NCBI taxonomy): domain Eukaryota; kingdom Metazoa; phylum Arthropoda; class Malacostraca; order Amphipoda; family Talitridae; genus Trinorchestia; species Trinorchestia longiramus. The sequence goes on from VCRD01000527.1 coordinate 120,092, forward strand.
AATGAAGAAATCCTGATGGTTGCAACGTGTTTCTATGTCAAATATTCTTTTATATAGTTTAATTATGGGATATAATAGGTCAAACAAACGATCGACTAGCGCATTGCATCAAATTTCAACATCAATATACTTCACCTCTTGTTATACCGGATTTTTTCGTTTAAATTCAACTCTTAGATAACTCGGTATCTTGAACAAAGATTTCATCTTGATCTACAACTCAGGTCAGGTGTAGTGTGGGCTTGTGCAACACGCCACTTTGAAATGTAATGGCATGGCCGGATTTTGAGCTCCAGTGCCGATTTTCAGTACGGATTTTAATGAATATTTAAAAAAATATTTCCAACAGTTGCAGGTTTTTACATTTATCAATAATCAAGTAGTACAATATTAAATTAGTGTTATATATATATATATATATATATATATATATATATATATATATATTCGCTGTGGTATGAATTTCAAAGTGTTAGCATTAGAGATCACTCAATGCTCATTTTTGTACTCACTCTTGTATGTTAATCAATATGCGTTTATATGAAAATGAGTTCAAATGAATGAACCCATTCTAACCCAATCTGTGTCACAACACTGCTTTATTAAGAGATTTAATTTACAT
>VCRD01000527.1:121926-143735 GCA_006783055.1 Trinorchestia longiramus
ATAAAGTATTGCATCATGCATGCTGCGCATCTCATTTCAGCTATGCAGAAATCATTCATGAACTTTGACATTTATAAAGAACACATCGTAAAATATTACAGCCATAATGCTCTTAAGCAATTCATTACGGGTAAACCTATAAGATTTGAATAGAAACCATAGACATTATGTGGTATTTCTGGTTACGGTTACAATTTCGATCTTTATTGAGGCAACTGTTCTTCTGATGACGAACAAGCGATTTACAACTTGGATCTAAAGTTGTATTGAATATGTGTGATATAGTGCGTAGTATTTTTTAATTATTTATTTACGTAGTTCATCTTTTCAACTCTAGTTTTCAAGAGACAGGAATGCAGAAAATGAAGTAAAGAATTGAAAAAGTATGAAAGAGGGACATGTGACAACAAATTTGACACTAACGCGGAAGATATTTTCGTAAAATGGGTTTACAATGATTGTGTAACTGTTAGAAATAATTATGATATTGGCTTCTCAACGGAATATACACATACCAGTAGTGAATGTATGCATGATATATAAACTGATTCACACTGTTAACAGAGATACTATAATACTACCTCAACAGATCTACTGTGTTTCATCAGAAATGTGTACAGGTTATATAAGAGATTTCCTAGCAACAAACTTCAATCAAGTAAAACGTAATCATATACAAGACTTTTACAAAACGTCCAGGGCTCGCATCATTATGAAACGCTGTGAATAAAGAATGTGTAAGTCTAAACCAAGCACAGGACATGTTTTTCAAAATGTATTGTTACCCCGTGTGTTGTTTGCTTCTCCTCTCATCATAATTAATAATCACTGAAGAAATAAAGTACATAAATTGAAATATTTTCTACTCATGAAATGGATTCATTTTTGTATGCATCTTTCAATTTATATAGTTTTTATGTGACTATTTAATTTATTTTTCGGATGGAGCATGGTTTGTTGCCACATGATCCCCAGCCTACATATATGTGGTTTATCTTAATAAATGAAGAAATCCTGATGGTTGCAACGTGTTTCTATATCTATTATTCTTTATAGTATATAGTTTAATTATGGGATATCATAGGTCTAACAAACGATCGACTAGCGCATTGCATCAAATTTCAACATCAATATACTTCACCGCTTGTTATACCGGATTTTTTATTTTAAATTCAACTCTTAGATAACTCGGTATCTTGAACAAAGATTTCATCTTCATCTACAACTCAGGTCAGGTGTAGTGTGGGTTTGTGCGACACGCCACTTTGAAATGTAATGGCATGGCCGGATTTTGAGCTTCAGTGCCGATTTTCAGTACGGATTTTAATGAATATTTAAAAAAATATTTCCAACAGTTGCAGGTTTTTACATTTATCAATAATCAAGTGGTACAATATTAAATTAGTGTTATATATATATATATATATATATATATATATATATATTCGCTGTGGTATGGATTTCAAAGTGTTAGCATTAGAGGTCACTCAGTGCTCATTTTTGTACTCACTCTAGTATGTTAATCAACGTGCGTTTATATGAAAAGGAGTTCAAATGAATGAACCCATTCTAATCCAATCTGTGGCACAACACTGCTCTATTAAGAGATTTAATTTACATTTAATTTCTATCAGAGACACAACAACACGTAGCTTGCGCTAGGAAAATTTCAGTGCTGAAAATTTGGTGGAATTTATAGCGTATACTTCTCCCATGGGCTGTTTTATGGAGTCACAAATTTCAACCTTAGAAATTTAAATGAATAGTTCTACCAACAGAACAGATGTCCAATAGACAGCCCAGCATTACAGCTCACAGAGATATAAACAACTATGCTAGGAAAATTTTTGTATGATAATAAAACACTCAATGTTACATTTTAATTTAATTACTGTAGTGGAGGCAGTTCATATATGCTTCGTCGTTTTTATTGAATGCAATCTTACAACCAATTACTTTTTATTGTCTCCATGCGAGCGCCTGTCATTAATCGCAGGGAATGAATCCCCAACGAGACTAGGATTTTTTTACCGAAGTTGGATATGGCAATTCTATGCTCGATCAAAAGTTTTATTTTTATTGGAACATCTGAAAGTTACGAGACTGTCTGTTTACGATGACCACACATTAAAAATGATGTTAAATAGGACGAAGAGAGCAATTTAGAAAGCAAGAATTGCAGTTTTCTAAAGTCTCCCGTCAAAAGGATTGAGCAACGTGTGGCATAAATACATTATTTGAGCTTAAAATAATCTTGAGCGTATGAATAGAGGTGATGAAATACGGGGAACTTTCATAAATCTTTTTTGCTAACAATCATCACAGTATTTCTAGGTAAGAATTGCTGTGTAAATTGAGCAATTTACAACTCCAATCACGCCTTTGACGTCACTCAAAAAGTGGAAAAATGTACAATTTTTATTGTCTCTGAGGCATGATTTATCCTAAAATCATGCAGACCAAAATAAAAATGAATTGTTTCAACTTCAGAACACATGCATTATTACGATCCGAAGCATGACGTATATCTTTGATAACTATGATACATAGAAATGATGAAGTTCGTTTTATATTTGCTGATATCTTGACTTAAAAAATAATATGCACTATTGTGTACAAAAGCATACAGGATCTATTGTATTGCGGTGTAAATTACGTCACTAGTTTAATTAGGCATAATTCGCTAATTTTACTCTGTTCACTGACGAGAGTAAGCAAATTTTGGTAACAATCAACTTTGAATCAAGTTCCCAGTAATTTTAAATGAGAATAACATGCAACAAATGTGCTGGTATACTCCAAAAATACAAAAGATTGGTTTAATGCGTGAAGCCTGAGCACTTTTTATAAAACATTGATTTATCTTCATTGAATAATTATTTTTCACTGGCATACTTCTAAATAATTAATTAATGGGAGTAATATCTGGCGAGTGGGAGTCCATTTTAGATTACGACGTCTAATCTACCGAGGATATTTTTCCCGCAATTGCTTTATTCCCTGGGGGTCACGCTGAAGGAACTCTATTCTCTCAGAACCCTCAAAGAATACTTTCATGAAACCCATCCAGGCCGAGGATTAACTGGTTGCTTATTTCGTTGAGAGGAGAAATATGTTTGACCATTTGAGAGCATGCAAAAAAACATTCAAAGCTATGTGCATCTTCCGAATTCCTAAACGTAAAATCTAGGAATTAGGAATTTTTATCAATGACACGGAATTTGAAATGTGTAACTTGTTGCTACGTCATGTATCTCATGACAAGTGTTGTAAAGCCAGTTTATAGGTAAATCTTAGTTGAATTTATGCTTATTTTTAACAGTAGGTTATCTAATCAGCATATTTTTATCAATAATTAATTACTGCCTAATGCAAATTGTATCGAATGTTTCAGGGCGTCTTCAAAAAAACACACGAATGAATGACAAAAGTCTATTACTTAACTAATGCTAATTTACCAACAACTGCCGAAAATATTTGTTTTCTATCCATTATTTTTTCGACAGCATGGCTATCATGAAGTGGTAAGAACTGTTTTTCGAAGAATCTTCTTTACAATCCAGGAGCTAACGTCGTTCTGCAGCGCTGCCTCCATCCAAGGAACGCTGCCGTCTCTCAAAATTTTCAAGAAAATTTCCTTTACGGTAGACTGACAAACTCAGACAAATCCTGAGTAAAATCTGCAAAACCTCACAATTTTAACAAGAGTGAAGGTGAAGTTAACAATCGGATGATGGTCGATATACCTGCAGTAGTAGCTCGGTCCACGAATTATCCTCAGAAAGTATGGAGGTAATTTGATGAAATAAAACAGAGTGAGAAGAAGATGTTTTACTTATGCAACTTTGTTTCAAGTTTTTGATCCAATTTATATGTATACATCATACAGTAATCCTCATACAAATGAATCAAGATGGATAATAAAGAAACATGTGGACGAGTATCCGAATACAGCAAGTAATATTTGCCGTGCGAGTAATTTCTTTCATATCAATTGCATATCCTGACGAGGAGTGTTTCAAAAGCTGCCAAATATTAATTTAAATTTACTCAAGTCAATAGGTATGTACGTATGAGAAACTGAAAAATTTGACACTCTTCTTTGTATCATTTCCAGGACACGAATACCTTTACAAAAATCAGGCCGGCGATCGCCAGAGTGTATTTTGAGTTGTTATAGAAGTCAGTGCGTAGCTCGACCATTATATTCTTTCAGTCAACTCACTGAATCTCAATACAAGGAATTAGCTACCCGAATTTAAACCGTGGACGTGTGCTGCTGGCCAACGCCACGTTGTGTGGAAGTCTTACTTGACTTGCTGCTTAACACGTTGACTCTGAAGTGGTACGTATGTGGAGCACTTAGGTTAGGTTCTGTAATTTTTTCAGATCCTTCTAGTGACTATGCGTACAAAGTGAAGATTTACACCTGTCAGGCAATCGGAGGCAACGTGTTAACTTGACTGAAATGACCTCCAAACTGGTCGTTTTATTCAACCGTCAAAAGTCTTCTTTCTGGAACTTCCGTTATTAAGAATAAAACTTGGAACAAGCTACAATACATTATGGTAAGTGTTTAAAAAGATTTGAATAAAATTCGGGAAATCCACCTGTATTGAATTTTATCTAAAACTTTAGGCTACTAGATGTCGTAAACCTCTGAGCAGCTAATGATATTTCCTTTAAAAAAGTGCTGCTTTGTTTTTAAAATGATGCTCTTAATATATGCTTGCATGAAAGTAGGGGGTGATATCTTGATGCTCTTTTGTTCATTGGCTAACTTTGTGAAGTAAGTTGAGAAAAAATTAAACTGCAAATAATATTACTAATAACGGAATCAAAAATGCATTTTCTCCATTAAAATGAAAAATATTTATGTGTAGAAAAATGTAGTTTTGTTTCATAATCAAGTTTTTGCAAATATTTTCATTTATTCAACAGAAATAAAATGTTTTTAGCATTCATTTTCATCTATTCTTCAGTTGCATTTAAAGTCTATCTTTCGAATTTTGAACTCAGTATTTTAAACCTGATGATTGATAAATAAGACTGTTTCGCATGTCTTATCACTCGTACAGTTTTAATTGCGTCTTTATTTTTCTAACTCCAACTTCAATTTTTGTCAGTAATGCTGTACAGCTCCCACCGGTCACGTACGTGAGAATTACACAAATCTTACCCTGTCAGGCCTGTAGTTCTATCTTACTTCTACGCGGATTTTAATTAGTTCTTAGCGACGGCTACTGATCGCTACATTAAGAGAAATCGTTTTTTTTATTGGAAATGACCTACAAATATTTTTCATGTTCTTTCAGCGCGCGGTTTTCGTAATTACTCTCGGACGGAAAAAGCGGTTCTGTCATAGCAGTTGTTTGTAAGTTCCTGTAGGTAGGAGGAAGCATCATGGGATTGAGGAATTGATTTGCAACGAATACCAAGAGTAAAAAATGAGCTTCAAGATTGGTTTTGACCGAGCAAATATGACTGTGCCAGTGACATGTCTTCTCAACTTTAATGTCTCACCACTTATGTCATAACAATTTTACTTCAGTGTACACCAGTAGAGTTCTTCCTTTTTTAAGTAATTCTAAGTTGTGTAACGTTCAACAGATGTCAGTATTCTGAAAAAAATTTCAATGAACATAAGAACATTTGTCTACTTCGCATCTCGGCCAATTTTAATTGGCTACTGAAACGTGTATTAAAAGACTTGTAAAATTCACTGGCATGCCATCATTATTTTTGAACCTTCGAGGGGAAATTAGTCTTCACACTGCTATATGAGGGCTCGAAATTTTTGCAGCTCACATTTTGTAAACATTTTTTGGTTTATTGGAGAAACGAGCGTCTATTTACTGAAATATGGTTAGATTATAAAGCTTGAATTGCCCTGTTGCTATTGAAATATTTTAAAAAATAATTGGGGTTCAAAGCCATTATAATGTGATCAGAAATAAGCTGTCGTGATATTTTATTGTGACAATTCAAATGACATCAAGGTATCACAAGTTGTACAAAACACTAGATGACGTTTCGAATGGTTTTATAAGCTAGAAGTGGACAGATATAATTATAAAACTTTTCTTCAGGAAATAGAGAACCTGAAAGAGTCTACTATGATTCGCGAGATGTGGTCAATAGAATGCTTCTGTGAAGCAAAACAAAAAATTAGACAGAAAGTTGCATTATATTTCCGAGCACAACTGCGTCATGACCTTGAAAATGAACTATTTTTCTATCAAATTGTTAAGAACAAAGATAAGTGGGTGTTTCTTGAAATCTATGAGGAATTACATTAATGATTTGCTTGTAAGAAAATTTCAAATTCTTCTAAGTCATTGTTGCATCTAAAAAATGACAAGTTGCCAACTGTAACAGTCATTTCTACTGCCAAAAGCAATCGCAATCACACAGGAAATTGATCATGCTGACAGGAAATTGATTACCAGCAGACAAAATTAAAAACTCCTATTGTAATTATTTTACATAGCACGATCTTATTGTGAGACCGTACACTCCATTCACAATTCTTTCACTTCTGTTAGAAAATTAGTTTGAAGTATGAGTCTTAGCAGCAGCAGCAGCATAATTCACCCTGTTGCTCATCGACTTATGACTTACTTTGAATGGTTTGAATTTTTTCCAAACGAATTTCTTTAAACCATAAGGGAAAAATCAAAATATTTCAACAATAAAAACGAGAAAATATGTTTGCAAAAATGGAGTTAGTAATTTAAAGTTCCATCACAGGAACACAGTGATTAATAAGAATTTTACTTTGGTCTACTGAATTCTGCTTGCACTAATTGTATTCTATTTTCATTTGGTATTTACAGGCAAATGGTGTACAGTATGAACAGGAATTTTATAAAGAAGCATGGAACTTCTCACTCAAAAAGAAAAGTATATGCAAAAGGAGTGCGTAATAAACAAATAGATTGTCTTCTCAGACGGCAAAGCCGCACTTCGGTCAACTCAGTCACCTAGAAAACTCGTATATTTGCACAATAGGGAACTGGTAGGAAGTATTGAAGAGTGAAGAGACTTAGTCTTAAAACGTTACAGCTCATGCAAGTGTTGTACATCAATAACTCCACCATTTATTGCCATAAATAAGCATTTCATTTAGTAGCAACGTGTAAAAACAGAAATGTTGCAGCGTGGAAGTTAAATTTTGACCACAGTGTATCCACTGTAATGAGTGTTTGTTGAGCAAGTCTGGAGCAGCATTGAAGCTATCTTTCCTGTTTGTCTTTATCTCAGCGTCAGCTAGAAATTCCATCTCGCAAAGGTTTGATCTTGGAGCGCTCAGTGGGAGTTCCTGTCGTCTCATATTTGGGCCCTGTTCTCTGTACAGCCACATCCTGTCTGGAATTGAGAGGGACCTTCAGTGAGAAAGCTGCAGGATGTGTCTGTCATCAGGTTCTAAACAAGCATCAGGTTCCAAAACTATATAAGAAGTAAAACTTTTCTATTTGAGGTCTAGTTTTATAATTTCCGGGAAGAATCTCATAATCGAACTTAGTGTTATATATTGAAAGTTAAATTGGGTATAAGACTCTCACTGTGGTTTGTCCAAGCATGAGGCAAGGACTGACAACGAAAATAATACTTTTGGTTCATGATGATTATATTATGCTAGAGTGTTACTTTATTCATGTAGCTTTGACTGAAAGATTCATGAAGATTATATGACACAGGCAAACGAAGGCGAATGACACTTCAGATGATTTCATGTTTTCGCTTTCATTTTGTCTCTCTGCGTTTAAAACGAACATAACACACTTTGCACTGGATCTCACCAAACGACTGCTTACTTTTTCATTATATTAAGAGCTGCAGCCCCACGCCAGTAATTCAGACTGTGGCCGAAAGTTACAATAAACCATCGATTTAATAAATTAAACCGTTTGTTGCTCTGTAGTGGATAAGGATGTTACTGTACAGGTTATTTAATAGTTAATGTTTCAACTTTTAGAGCCCATGTATATTGAACAAACTAATGTATAGTTTTAACTTCAGTGTCTCCCAATTTTGATGATGTGTCACTGAAACTTTACATTTCAATATAGATTAAATGCCGCAACCGAAAGGATTCAAATCTGGCAATGAAGAAGGCTATTTCTTCTTCAAAATGATGTGTGAAACGTTGGTTGCTAACCACTTTTGTATTTCCTTAGCTTCAACGAAATGTGCCGAGTCTTGCTGAAATACACATCAGCGTTTTTCGAAAGGATTTTTAGCCCAAGGTATGGATAACAGTGCGAGAATATCGTTGCAGTAGTTTCCTTGGTTAATTTTAACTTCGTCTTTCGAAAAAACCAAACACCTTCTGATTTCAGGGATTGCTGTCCAAACGATCACTCCTTGTATTTGAATGACTACCCGTGTGCCAATACCACCAGTCTGACCAAAATCGATTATTTTGTAGGTTAGATTTTTGCTGGACACGAAATTTCTTCTTGTCACTGAACACAAGAATAGGAAAAAGGAGGAATTCACATCTTGGCAGATGTTTGTGTCCAGTTTTTGCAGATAACAGCTGTTTCTTTTGATATTTGTAAGGAGAGGTTTTCAACCCATTATGGAAAATGATGGACATGGTTACGACAAATACATTAGTTTCTTTTAACAGATTTATAAGGAATCTCTTAGGGCTTCTTCTGAGCTATTCTTTAGCAGATTCTACTAGTTTTGAGGTTCTGGCGGTTCAAGGACTACTTTGTCCAAGCCTATTCTTCACTTGTTCAGTCTTCTCGAACCGCTTCAGCGTTCTCCACAAGAGCTTTTTTTAATAATTTGAAGTTTTGGTAATATCTCTTGGAGACTTTCTTACTCTATGCAACCCTAAAATAGTTATTATTTTGTATAAATTTTTAGCCATTACATTAAATACTTTACCTGGGAAACATAGGATCTCGTTAATTCACAAAAATTACAAATAAAATTAAATAGTAGAGTCAATAATTGTTTGTGTCATAAAATGTTACGATCGTTATTAAACACATAATTCCACGGTAAATTTTCATAGCTCTGACTCGACCTCAGGCACCGGCACCGTGTTGGTCCAGCTGTTTTTTGCGTGTGAGTCGTGACAAGAGGCAGACATCCTTACAATGTGCCTGATTTTTTTCTGCGGGTCTCTTTGTGCGCACTTGTCTTCCCGAACTTAAGATATGATGCTGGTTATCCAGTCTATGAAGGGAATACATGTAAAAGGAATCCATAATTATACTAGGATTAATAGTCTCTCAGCAGTTCGATAGGAACAACAGCACCCGTTATTTTGATTTTCGTAATGTTGAGCGTTAGGGCAATGAATCACTGCTTGTCCAGGATAAAGACTTGTGCTGCTATTTTCCGTATAACTTTAAAAGAAACTTTTGATTGATTCACATTAAGGGCCAAAATGTAAGTTTAGACGGCAGTTTCCTAACTGGGCTAAGGTCGTCTGGCAGTCTCACAAGATTGCATGAGATTCAACCCTGCAAGGCCTGGGCACTTGAAACTCTTTTTGGTCGTTTTCCATCGGTAGCAGAGTTAATACAAGGTTTTACGTAGCTATTATAACAAATGGAAAAAGGATGTCCGTAGACAACTTGAAAAATTGTTTCTCCTTTTTCCAAACGGCCTTCCAAACGAAAATCAGTGAAACCGTGAACATCCAGGGCTTGGCATACACATGTACCGGAAAATTAGCTATTACTAACATACTCCGATGAAGGTAAAATCTTCTGATTTTAGTGGCTTGACCGATATCCATTCAACTGCTGAAAAGGTAACTGTTGAATATGAAAAATTAACTTTAATAATTACAAGAAAGTAAGAACGCTTCGTACGATAATTCATTGTGATCCTAAATGGGTGAAGCTTCAAATACTGCTTTCACTTATTGAAAAATATTCTATGACAAGAATGCATCATAATATGGAAGGTAAAAAACCAATCGAAACGAAAACTACTGTACATTGTTCTCAATACGACGACAAGGAAACTGGCGTCTTAAAATTGAATGAAAAAGGGTTTTCCGAGATGTAACTCTGTTGTTTGACGACATAGTTTTCGAGTTCATTGTTTGCTGTTCATTTGTGTGGAATTATGTTTTTTATTTTCTATGTGCTCACAACGTCAACTAGAATAGACTTCAGAATTTATCTGTCCATCCCAGAATCCTTTCATTTCATGAGGTTATTTTAATAATGCTCCTAGTTTCTCTCATGATAAATACGCCACATTCTCTTTTTCTGGAACCAGGGAGATTGAATTCTTATTTCCAATACGCGACTATCATTTGATTGACTCACATTTGACGAATGATCACGCGCGTGAAAAGAGATTTTTGGATTTGTGGATTTCTATTACATGTAGATTGCATCTGTGGATCAACAGCCCAGAGCTGAAGCTTACAGATAGCTTCGTATTGACAGTAAATCCGTGCTGGAATGCAAACATTTTACTCTCAGCACACAGCAGAAATGTATTCGTACGACTGAGTGTAAAATTTCATAGTGAAATGTAGACAGTTTAAGCATGATATACCTTTTCAAAGTTTCATTGGACTATTTTGTATTTATCACGTGTTAGAAATTTTAATACTGTCTGTGGGTTAAATAAGAGCTTTCAGAGAACAAGTATACATAAGTAAACATCATAAATGCTAATATCTTGTACGAGGAAAGTTCTATTTCGAACATAAGTTGATGTTTTACTTCTGCTAACATGAGTTGATGTTGTATAGTCAGGTTCAGCTCTGAGCAACAGCTATGTACCTGAAACGAGCTCAGAAATCTTGAATAGCTCATGAATAATATTCTCCTTTTAAAATTTATTCATCTAAACTGCATGCCAAGATATTTTTGAATGTGATAAAAGTCAATGCAAACTCAATGTGACACCGTAATATCAAATAAATTCATTTAGATTAGCACTGCCTCTACATATACACCAAAGAAGAGTTCATAAATTGATACGACGCAAAGAAGTGAATACTTCAGTACTTGAATACGTTATTAAGTTTTGAGTTTGTTTCAGCTCAGGCAAATCAGTTTCCTGAAGATCAATTACTGCTCCTGTGCATTGAAGACTCCATGTTCAAAGACATGCATTGACGTATGAAAGCCTTTTGATTACATTGTTCATAATTCAATCGTATTATTACCCTCAGAATCTCATTTATAAATATAATTCTTTGAACCATTTCATTTGCAATTATGTTTATCATCATTTGTAGCATTATCAAATGATATTAAAAGCTTATACAATTATTATAACAATAATATCTCCTATTCGCGATAATTTGTTATGCTCATTGATTTAATTACTAATATTATTAGTAATTATGTATTCAGAATATGCAGAAATTATTATATTACATTCAGAATTTCCCCCTTGTGTTTGCTCAGCTACGACGAACATTTCAATAAACTGTACAAAAAGTTTAGTTTTAGGGTTCAAACTTTCAATGTCTTGATATCACATCCAACTATGGCAGACAGTTAAGGCGGCGTGAGTATTTTAAACAGACACAAATTTCAAATGAGAAGAATGAATGAAAATTGAAGAAGATAAAACACTCACGACAGATTTGTGCAGCAGTTGATTTTATCGTTGGTAACCTGGGAAAGCACGGAGGAGAACTAATTTACCAATGCACCCTGGCGTAGAACAACACTATAATTTTACCTCCCTCCGAAAGGAGCCCTTGGACCTCACCTATCTCCCATGCTTATACTCCCCACTAGATACACTCGAGAATAATCCTCTGCTTAGTTACCAACAAATAACAAATATTGAAAACCAATAGTTTGTATTGATGACGAGTAGACTGGTCTGTGTACAAGTGGGTTCGATACCACTCAATGACAAATGCGTCTTGGTTTAATGAATTTTTTAAAAAAGGATCAGTAACAAAAAGTTTTTCAACATAGTATGAAAGTAATATTCTAGTGTAGCTTAAGTTGTACAAAGTAGCTCAAAAGTTGCAGTTCTTGCTTATAGAGAAAACGTGCCAAACGAGCAAACTATCATGCATAAAGTAATACAGGATGCGGCAACATAACTTCCTTTTTTTAAATTTATTTTGCTTTTAATAAAGAAAGTTATATTGCCGCACCCTGTACCTTGCAATACATATATTAAACTTTTCTGCGTATTCAATTCTAGGTTGCATACAATCGTGTTTTAAAACCACATGAATTCTACATTTTATAAACATGGGTGGGACTGCAGCTCACGTGCAGTTCCAATAGCCAATATTTAACTCTGGTCATTTGAAGAGTTACATGCCAAACCTTTCGAGTTCATTGACATACGAAAATTCCATAAAGTTGCATGATTTTACTCTAGACGAGAGTACGCAGACAAGAAAAACTAACTTCTAAATTTATCTAATAGATCAAAAACGACTGAATTAAAACTTTTCAAATTAAGCTTATAAGTTAACGCTAAATCAAAATCAAATAAAATCATGTACGTATGATAAATGCTTGTCAAGTAGTCGAGTATGTAAACTTTCACATGCAACTCAGTACCGCGACACAGAAATGCCCAGCTGAAAAAAATCGAAGAGAATAGTTGAGATCATGTGGGAAAACGAACAACTTTTCCGAGGATCCCTAATATATAAATTTCGTACCAAAAATAAGCGATGGTTTCCATAACTTTGCTAGCATATTTTCTGGCGGACATTTTATTTGAAGCAGCACAACGACGGAGTTAATGACCCGAAAATTTCAATTAAATCTTTAGTTCAAATTTACGAAGTGTTGTCTGGAAGTTTGGACTTTGGTACTTTAATGAGGAGCACCGAAAGTCCAAGGTAATTATCGTCCCAAATGTCTTTCACGAGATAAAGAACTTGTTTCTTCTATGGAGCTTCCATACGTTTACTCAACGCGAACATTTTCGAAGGGATAACAAATTTCTCCAGTTTAGTATGTCCAACTAAATTAAATTTCTGTTTGTTAATTGTTTTCTTTTTACCAACAGTATTTTAGCTTAAAATCAAAGATTTTTTCGTACGGTTGCTATTTTAGTGTCCGAAATTTTTATTCTGAATAGCGACGTTTTTTAAGCCATTGGAAAATCCTTTGAAAAGTATATGTTTTAAGCTCAAAATGTAAAGGTAATCAGAAAAGGAATGTTAGGTGAAGTGAAATTCAATTTGTACAAATTAAAGCAAGATTGGTGGACAACACATAAAGAAACGGATACTTGATTGTGCAGGACGTCAGTGGTTGAAGTAACAGCCTCGCGAAAAGTAACTCTGATTCTTGAAATCTCCTGCTTCACTTTTGGCTGGACTGTCACGTCCATACAGAACTCGTATTTTACCCAATGATATACCAGAACACGGGAATGTCAACTTGTTTCGTGCACGGAACAATACAAAAATTGCACGATAAGTATTGTCATTTAGACGCCTCAGTTCATTACAGTACGAACGAATGTTGTCGTACTTTTTTTATTTTTTTGACTTGAACCATAACACCAGCATGCTCCGTATTGATGTCTGAATTGTTATCAAACAAATGTACTGAGATGAAATTGATGCTTAATGAGATATGAAGGTAACAATTTTGACTAATTATCGTTCAATACCAGCAATTAGCATTCCTAAACAAACAAGTTATTCGTTTTTTTCTTCCTGCATCGGGTTTTATTCTCCAAAAAGCGTCAGCTGCTTTGTGACCTAAGCGTCAGCAGCAGTCCTAAATTTTAAAGAGGATTGTCTATATAAGAATATTCATTTTAAACTGAGGTAGGAAAATATCTCATACATAATACAGACATCAGCAACATGCAAGCTGCACTCGCGGTCGTGGGAGAATCGTGCTATTATAGTTTCAGCCACGAGAACGCTAGAAGTTCAGGTCTGGTATTGTATGATGGATAGTGACGAGCTGTATGCAGTGTACATTAGAACAGTTTTTCACTATATTCAAAGGATCTTTCATCTATTCAATGCATGTCGAAGAGTGAGCATGGATTTATATGTAGTAGAGACGTCTTACATTTAGCACTGATTCAACCGTCTGCGAAATCGGCTTGGCAAGTAACAACAATCGCAATCGGCTTGGCAAGTAACAACAATGATTGGTGAGCAATTAGAGAAATATTTAGAGAAATTGTCTGCAATGTATAAATGAATTCGCGCGTGGAATAGGGATTTGTCATGCTGAGGATTAAAAATTATAGAAACATAAATCGAATGGAATAACAGCGAAATAGCTGACCATTAGTTAGCTTTGCACTCGTCGCCTGTAAAATTAAACAACTCATTAGAACTATAAATGTTAAAATTAAATAAGGGAGCACGATGAGGTACCATAACTTACCTACGAATGAATCGCAAAGAAACAAAGTTGCTTTAACTTAGAAACACAAGCCCATGCCAATGTATGGTTTTTTTCTTGTTGCATTGGGTTTTATGCTAGAAAAAGCGTCAGCTGCTTCCGGCACTTTGACCATTTAAGGAAAACTTAATTGTCCCCGTGCACCTAATTAAATTAGGTGAGTCCGGTGTCAATAAACGCGTTAAGAGTTTCAGCCCAGGCACGGGTCTTTTCGTTTCTTTAAACCTTCCCTGCTGACATTAATTATATAATTTTTGTTTTATTCTGTGTAAGAAGTAGAAGTTTATGGTTTAATAGAATATTAGGACTTCCAAAGGAGACGATTTCAGATATTGTCTCACTTAAAGGAGAAAGTTTACAATGAGTTTAGAGTTCTCAGAACAATTAGACTGTATTGTAGAAGTGCGAAATATTCTGATTGCGTAACATGTGAATTTGATAAACAACGTCTAACATCTCTCTACGCAATGAGCTTAAATGTATATTACGAGCCCATACCCATAGTTAGTCTTAAAGCACACTATGGCGTTTATAATTGCAGTAGATTATAATCCATATTATGATTACGATGCACAATTTAACTCATTTCACTTGATGATGAGGCTCTGCACACTTCTCATGATTTGATCTCTATTAGAATTTCGATCGACTGGTTTTTTCTCAGAGGAGCTTTTCAATATTTCACCAAGGAATTACTTACACGTACTTCTCCCGGTCTAGGATTTGAGACGGTAAAAATAAGACTACTTTCTTCTGCAACAGAATTATGAATAGAGTACGGAGATTACCCTTTTTCCAGGAGAGTCTCTTTACTTTGGACATTCTTTTTCTTTATTTTAGCCACGTGTGAACGAGCTGACTTCAATTTCCATGCTGCGTCTAGAGCCCGTTTCCAAGGCTCCACCGACTTTTCCTTGTAATTATTGGAATTGTTTCTGTTGAAGTTTTTGGCCCATTAAAGCAACAGTCACAATGAAACTTTTAAGATTTAATTTGAGTGAGGCCAGTGGGGGATAAAATGCCAGTGCCGAGGTTGACAGAACCCAGTGTAGGTGGCGGAAAGAGAGAATGAGTGCTGTTGAAGTAAGATTAATAGAGAGAAAAAGAATGCAAATTTTATTGCAAAAGCTCACTTAGCACGATAGTACGCCAGCCAAACGCTTGGGAGAGGAAAGAAGAAGAAAGACAATGCTAAGGTACTGAAGCCACTATCGAATTTTTAAACAAGTACAACTGATTTCGTTGGGTAACTAGGAATACATTCAGCTAATTAAATGTACCGACATAAACAGACACTATAAGCATAGCCATCCGTGTAGAACTGAGAAATACTTCTCAATCCTCGAAATAGAGAAAATTAGTTTCTAAAAATTGGCAAGGGCGTGAGCTTGGACCCTACAGAAGCTGAGTTCAAAATTGGAGTTCCATCACACAGTCTCGAGCGCATCTTTTAAAAAAATTATAGATTATGTATCTAGAATTTGTTCTAACACACTAGGAAATACAATTTGAGAATATTGATGTTAAACGTTTACGAATACAATTACAATGTTACCGTTGGATAAAAAATTTAAAATTCTTAGACTGGAAGGAAAGTCATATTTTATTTAAAGCTGATACCAAAGATGAAAATATCCTTGTTCAGGGATATATTTAATTGTCAAAATGATTTCCACTACTTTCTCGAGCTCCATTCTTTGGGTCAAGACTTTCAAAAATGTTACGTTTGCTAAATCAGTTTTATTTTGGTGCAAAATTCGAAACCAACTCGTTTAAACTTTTCTTGAATTTAAGCTAGCAGCGTCCAAATAGTTCCGTATTCCGCGATGCTGTAAACAAAGGAAAAACTCAACCCTATCTTCTGACCTAGGGCTACATGGACTAGTTTTCGAAGCTCCAAATAAACACAATATAGAAGAAGAATATTTCAAGCAAACATGAGAGCTGAAGAATTGTATTTTCCGACCTAGCACTTCCAGAGATTGTCACTTCATCTGATTTTATGTTAGCTATGGAGGGCCGCCTTTGTGCTAAAGCAGCTTCTAAACGGCAGTAGGGACGAGCAGGATTTAATACACAGTTTGGAATGTATAATTTCTTCAATAACTCATCTTTTAGATATTTTTTTGAATGAAGTTTTCTTTTCGATCGCTATGAAGGTTTATTTTTAGACTACTTAAACCTTTTAGCCTTTGCCAATATCAATGATCTTATTAACAGTACTACATCGACCCAAAAATGATAACTCTTATAGTAAAATCAGTCAAATGTGATCTTTTGATGCAATGAACATAGGGGTAACTGCAGATAAGATCATCATTTTCTAAAGTTAATCATTTTTCTAACTTGGAAGAACTGGTAAAATTACTCATTGGAGTATTTTTAAATTGTAACTGCAGGCAATACTTTTATAAATGAATGAAGTTTGAAAGTTGACTCTAAATATTTAGTAAATGTTTCTGTTTCGACTTGATAGTATATATACTTTTAGAAATAGATTTTAAAAAATATAGTGGTAACTGCCGTGTCAGCACCGCCACGGTATTCTTCAACAAAGTACGCAATCGGCTTGGCAAGAATTTAACGCAGTTTGCTCGAGTTCTATGCGACGGTCACGGCTCGCAAAATAATCCTCTGTGAGATTGATGGCCTATCGAGTCTTTTCAAAAGAACCCTTCAGAAAATATCTTTCAGACACAAATTTACAAAATTATTAAAAAAGATGCGTAAAGTGTCGTAAAAACAGTCCATGCGAAACCAAAAATTTAAAAGACTAAGAAACTGGTTTGTTTTGATTCAGAAATTACAGCTCCAGCTCCTTTGATCATTCTCTTGTGGGGTAAATTAAGATGTGACATGCATAGGGAATAATATTTAGATGTTATGTGAATGTTATTGAAATTTAGTGCGTATATGTATGCATACGTATACATTTTTGACACTGCAATACCTCTTAACATACGAAATTAGTTTGAATTATCAATGTATTAAATTGGTATTCTAATTAGAGCCAATAACTCAAAATTTGGCCTTTATTACAGAACTTGAAATCTGTTGCTCGAGGAGGGAGGGTATGGTAAGAACAAACTAGAACTAAACATTTATTTCACCAATTCTAGCTTCAGAATTTCTAGGAGGTATAGTACATGCAACTAAAATTATCAACCAAAGATTGTCGCTACAATTATAATTGTTAATCAGAGGTAGTATTTTCGACTA
This sequence comes from Trinorchestia longiramus, assembly GCA_006783055.1. Classification (NCBI taxonomy): domain Eukaryota; kingdom Metazoa; phylum Arthropoda; class Malacostraca; order Amphipoda; family Talitridae; genus Trinorchestia; species Trinorchestia longiramus. The sequence goes on from VCRD01000527.1 coordinate 139,500, forward strand.
GAGATGTACTGGATGTGGATTGTTCAACATCTGCGGATGCAGATGCAGACTTTAAATTTCAATATCTGCAGATGCGGATGTCCCGCCTTTTTATATTGAACTATGAAAAATGAATTTTAGCTATAGATAATGAATGAAAATAGTTATAATATCGGAAGGAATAATTTCCTTAATTTATGCAACTAATGAATGAAGTAGTTTGGTAATATAGCGAGATCATAAATGAAATTATGCAATAAAAAATTATTACAAAAATATCTTACATTTAAAAGTAATAGTACTGCGTGATTTCATCATCTGTGTCACCAGGATACAGGACGAGGACCCAACTCAAATGCACCCCACCAACCTCTTTCCCCAGCCACCACCCATTCAGAAAAGGCTGCTACTTTCATTCAATAAATGTTGATAATTATTGGTAAGTTGTGTTTCAGAAACAAAAGTTTCTGTGATCCCTCTGGAGCTAACCAGGATCTTTTCTCATCATAGAAGACTCTAACTCCACTAAATAGACGCTCGCTTGCTACACTGCTGGAGGGCCAAGCCAAGTTTGTCCTAACAAAAGTAGCAAAAAAGGATACGACTGAGCCTTGTACGCTACCAAAGAAGAGAATCTTCTCATATCTGTATGTGTTCCATTGTTTGATATTTGTCAATCATCATGGTAGTTTTCTTGAAAATATTTTTTTGGCAAAGTTTTTCGGCATCGCATAACATGTTCACTCTTGTTGCACAAGCACAATTCAGTTTTCAACTTAACCCTATGCATCATACAAACTCTACAAGAAGTATTTATTAAACATAGCATAAAGTCTAGTTGAATGGTTTTCAATTATCTACGCAATTAAAAGATATATGACCTTTTTTATTATAATGATGCACTATTTAAGACACGAGAAATGTGTCATACACCTACCGATAATAAACATTTGCTTCAAGACCATGAAAACAAATATTAAATCTATTGTAGACGTGAAGAAGCATGAAATGGTTGACTGTAGGTGCTGATGACGAGCATTCAGAATCGTCCTGTAGGTCTGTAAACTTCATCAATATATTTGAATGCAGGAATGGAGAGACCAATTAACACAGCACATGACCAGAGTTTTTTTAGGGGGATCTAGTGTAGCAAAAGTATAGTCAATAGAGTATAATTAAGTGGTCTTGACAAGTTGGGAATATCCTCAAGTGCCTTAATTCTGTCAACAAATGAAGTTATTGTCAGCAGTGCGTCATCCACATCTAAATAATTTAGAAGCGAGGTAGAGATGGGGCTAATTGGGAACTTGAGAAGTTCGGAATTAAAATTACAACTTAGTACTAAGGTTGCATATTTTCAAAGTCTTTCCAATTTTTTGGAGCTTCTACCTAATATGTGTGCTTATTACGACTGTAATTATTTACAAAGCTAATTAATATTATGATTGATTATTATCATCGTTATTTCTGCAAAGTTTACTACTATTATAAATGCTAAAAAGTTTAATACTTTTACGATTGATGATTACTATTATGATTGCTACAAACGTCCTCACACAATTAATATTTGACATAAAAAATCGAAAAACACATTTCTGAATAAATAGATAGAGTTTTACAATTCAAGATAAAGTTCAAGAATATTTCTTGCGTGCTAACGCAGGGTATGATCAGGTCCATCCCTAATACACAAAAAAATGCTTTAAAGATATACTGAATAAAGTGAGCCTAGAGTCCAAGCTCAGATGACCATTCTTAATGAGTAACTACATATAAATAATTTCTACTGTCAACAGCACGAACTTTCTCAAATTAAAAAGAGCAACGCAAGAGAAATAAGTTATTATCATCTGTCATATTTCTCCTCCAGCACGTTGGCGTCCATTGAAAATATCACGCGGTAATTCTCTGGTATTGTTTCAGAACACAAGCATTCTAGGAGCACGTAGCCTCCCGCATCTTTTGTGGCAGTTGCTGCTGCTGAACACGCGCGTCGTTGACCTTTGGCAGAATCGTTTTCCAATGTTATCAGGGCGCTCATATAACAAGATTGACAATTTTAGAAAAACAAAGAATTAGCTCATATTAAAATTGGTTGGACTACAGTTAACATTGAATATCACATGTGAGATTACTGGAACAGTCCAAACTTTAGCCTTGTTATACTTATAATGTGTTCCACATTCCAGATTACTTTAAATACTGAGATTGAGAACTAGAAACTTGTTACAGTCCAGGGGTTAATGTCTGTAAAGATAATGAAATAATTTCCAAAGCCTGAACTACAGCGACAAATCTACGGCTGTTAGCCTGGGCCACAGCGATTAATATTGGTTCGTAACTGTAAAGTAACATTTGATATCAGTCCGGCAAGGCCTGATCGCATCAAGCAAAGTTTAATTTTAACCAGATTAAGCCGCTGACCTGAGGAAGTTCACTAGACATTGAATTTCAAGACTTTATTGGGAATTGCTTCCATCGATTCCGGGGATTTCGCTGTAAGTGAATTGCAACTTAATCCTCCACTGTCTAACAAGTGAACATTGTTGACACATGCCGCAACATCAATAGCCCGATGTCCAAGAGTAGAACAGTATCCATATTTGGTGTCATCTCTGTGCATTTGAGAACATAATTCATAGCCTAAAATGTATCTGCTCCAACACGCATCTTACAGTCTTGCAGATATGTATTGTGTAGATTTACCATTTTCAAATCAATTTAATGAAATTGGTTTTTATTTTCTTGGTTCTGAGTAGTCAAAATAATTTGAGCTATTTCCTAGTCAAATAAATGTTTTAGTTGTATTTTCTCACCTCAAAAGCAACAGGTTTGTGTTGTGAACTTCGCCGCAGCAGCAACGGTCATCTATAAAAGTTCAAAAACCTTTCACGTTTCCCACTACAAACACTTACTAATGTTGCCAACATCTATGCAAAATTACGAATTACACTCAAGACGTGGAGAAATATATTGAAAAAATAATTTATCATTTTAGCCTTGCCCCCACGTGTTCGCCAACTTGGGGCAGCAGTTAAGTAAGAAAGTTAAGAAGTATGTCAATATGTACAGGGTGTCTCAAAAAAATGTAAATGTAACGCACCCTTGGTGTGCGTTATCAGCGTTGTCTGGACAATAATGGTCATCAATTCGAACATTTGCGAACATGATTCTTTAATCACATTTGTCTTCTGTATTCGAAGCTATTCTATTTCACTGTATGTTCATAAATAAAGGATCTCGTCATTCGAAGTGTGAGTACATTTTTTTGAGACACCCTGTACTTTGAACCTGAAGTAAATGTCCTGGAGGTCGTTCAGAGACATCGACCATCGCATTGCCTGGGGGCCGTTTAAAACTTTCTAAGAACCACCTTTTGAAACAACATGTTCACCCTTGGGTGGAGAATTTAATTAGCGAGGCCTTCCTTTGATCTAAAATTCACAGATAAACTTTAGAAATAGAAGACGGATATGTTGGACTTGTGTGTCTTACTTCCTAATTTAGACGTCATTCAGTGTTATCAAAACTTTTGGATATGATATTGCTTTCTCTATATTATTATATAAGTTACGAGAATACGAGAGTACTGAATGTAATGCTGTAGCGTACGTGGTAATGTATTACTATGAAAAACTGAAACATGACGAAAATACTTTATAAGTGATGAAGTTACGCAAGCAGAACAAAATCGATAATTAGGGTGACCTTTGGGTGGAAAACTTAGGAAAAAGATTGTGTTTGAATTGGTATTTTGAAAATGTCACTCGAAATTTTTATGGTAGTATGTCCAGAGTTTAGTTTATTTTTATAGAAATTAGTATATTAATATTGTAGAATGTTACGAACTGCTAAAGTAATTTCCGTGAAGTTAAATTGACAAGTAGGGAATGAAGAATGATAAATTGAGCAAGCGCTCTAGTATAGTAAATCGTGTTCATGAACTTGTTAATCCGCCTTGAAGCGCACCTCAAATTTGTAAAATGAATTTATCTTCCGTAATATTAGGTACAATAATATTTGCTGAGATATTCCTGAATAAACATCTACATTCAAATCCGTTATAACATCCAGGCGCTGCAAGAGTAATGTAGGCAGCAGTTTTCACAACGCAAAGATTGCAGCGGCACCCAGAGGTCGACAACGATAGCAATGGAGAAGCAGGCAAACACTGCGACGCATGCAGTTCGAGTAGCTCTTCACTGATTGGTTGATGAGGGAAGCTTGAGTGTGATGAGGGGAGCTTGAGTGTGGTGA
>VCRD01000527.1:144094-155098 GCA_006783055.1 Trinorchestia longiramus
GGGAAGCTTGAGTGTGGTGAGGGGAGCTTGAGTGTGGTGAGGGGAACTTGAGTGTGGTGACGGTCACGGCATCACTAGCTGCATGTCAGAGTGTCCGATGAATGAAGGCAATCAGTGTCAGGTACACATCGCAAATTTAGCCCATTGTTTTCGAAGCTTATACTCAGAGAATCGTTTATCACTCAGACTAACAATTAATAAAAAATAATATATAGATTCTTTGGCTACGACCGTAACAAATTTTTAGTTGTTTTCAGAAATCTATTTAGATATGACAGTGTGTTACTATGAATAGAATTTTAATGAATACTTCTAATAAGCGTTGGCAATGGGGATAAATTTTTGAATCCGTAGTAACTCTAGCTAAATTAATTTATTGTGCTTAATACTTAGACTGTTAATATTATCACTAAATTTTGTTACGCATGAGCACATGTGGCTTTTAACACATGGGCACTGAGTAGTTCAGCAGTTCTACTAGTATGCTGAGTAGTTCTACTAGTATGCTGAGTAGTTCTACTAGTATGCTGAGTAGTTCTACTAGTATGCTGAGTAGTTCTACTAGTATGCTGAGTAGTTCTAATAGTATGTTGAGTAGTTCTACTAGTATGCTGAGTAGTTCTACTAGTATGCTGAGTAGTTCAGCAGCATAGCAGCACTGACTAGGACAATGTGTTCTCATGGGAAGTCATCAGCATTTTTACTGCTCTCCAGTCAACTTCCTCTTGAAATGCGAAACAAAAACTCAGTAGTTTGGTAAATACAACCAGACAATTATTACACTTGTGGACGAATAAATAATTTGCCAAATATGCCAAACGATTCGCTGTATTTAATTAATTTCACTACCCGAAGTATTTTAAAATACCATTTCATTTACCGTAATCATATTCAATTATCACATGAACTTTCAATGCATCGTTCATTTTAAATTGTAAGTTCATTTTTGAACTCTGTGTTTATTTTAATAGTTGTATTAAAGTAACTGATTGTCTTGAGTTTGAGATGAGATTGCAGTAATTTTGTGATGTGTAACTTGCGATGAGGGTAGGAAGCACCACGCATGTATGCCACATTTGCACGCTTTATCATAAGGTGTGTGGAATTACAGTCGTTTAGACACCCTAAAATAATGTACTGTGCGTAAAATTAGATACTTAACACTAAGATAATTTCATAGGCTTTGTTTATTTTGTCTCTCAGTTGTTTGAAGCAAGCGTCTGCTACAGACTGAAATTAGTTATTTTTGATAAATCTAATTTTATACAAGCATTCTAACAAAAGTAGTACTCTTTAAGCTGCTACTAGAGCTTGAATTCAATTATAAGGACAAATAATTGAGTGTAGCTTATTGCACTAAGGCCAGAACTAGACAATCAGTACAAGCTCCATTTTGCAAAAAACATTCCTTTACAAATTGCAAAGAAGGAATTGTTTTTGGTACATTTGAGTTCACATGGGCCACTTCACGCAATTTGTGTAGGCAATTGCTAACAGTAATGCAGTTTACTGTAATTAATTGGTTTAATGCCGATGAAACTCGTAGTGTCGCTTCCGAAAATTGAGAAAATTATTCTCAATAAACGCGAATTCATTTGCGAAAATACGCACCATCACGCTGATGTGGGCAGTAGATCTTCTAGTAACATTTCTTTCAAAATCCTCTCAGACACTCGATCACATCCTCTTTCCATCATCACCGAGAAAAACTTTTCCTCTTCAGTTTGGGCACCAACTTGTGTTCTTTGTCTTCTACAAAGTCATAGCGATGTTTATACTTGAAGGAGAAACAACAATTGATTATCCATGTCTTCATTTAAGTAAAAGTTTGTTCTTGCCGCCTTAAATTTAGTTTCAATAAAGTTTTGGAGATACTTCAATTCAAAGTAACTATAATTGTTCTGAGCTCCATGAACTATGTTATACAGGGTGGCCCATAAGTAAGGTAACTTTTTAAAATTACTATAGGTAAAAAACTAAAAATGGTAAAGAGATTTGCATAATTCAGAATGAAAGAAGAAATTTTAAAGTTTAATATAAATTTATAAATGAAACAATAAAATATGTTTAACTATGGAATAAAATATCTTTTAGTGACCATTATTAGTCAAACAATGGCGTGCTCTTTCAACGGTGCTGTTCATTACTTTCCTTAATGTTTCTTGTGAATGTTGTTGATCTTTTAAATGATGTTTAGTTTCAATTGCTGTAAAGTATCAGGCATTTCAATGTAAATATTTTCCTTCAAGAAATGTGCCTCATGTGCCTTATCAGTCATTATTAAATTCTTTACTTTTTCATTTTCTGCAAGGTGCAGAAATCTATTTGCAGAATCTTATCGCTTTTGGTAGTCTGTAGGATGGAGTTTTTGAGTTAACTGAATTTAATATGGATGATAATGTAGATCTTTTACCAAAATACGTTGCAGTAAGGTATGTGACATTTTCATTTGAATTGAACGTCTCCTAGTTGACGTTTTGGGCCGATCAGCAACACTCGTTGTAACAAGCTGTACTGAAGCACCAGTTCGTATGGTCCGTGGCGTACCACAACGTTGTCTGTCTGCTGTTGTTCCAGTTTCTCTAAATTTCAATACCAGTTTTTTATGCAGTTCTACGAAGGACTTCTTTCAATACCATCAATATTCCTGTAATTCCTCTGAACTGCAGTAACCGAACAATTACATCAGAAGTAAAGTTCCACTATTATTGCTCGTTGTTCCATTGCGTAGCGATTCATTTTGGGGGGTGGATTTTATAAATTTTTCGGACAATATGTTGTGATTGTGGGTAGACTTGATAGCTGGTAGAAAACTTTGGAATCTCTTCATTCATTCTGAATTAACCAAATCTCTTTACCATCTGTAGTTTTACAGCTATAATAGTTTTAAAAAGGTACCTTACTTGTGGGCCACCCTGTACAAGTGAAAAAGTCACAAATAGCCCAATTAAGCGAAAATTAATTTAATACCAAAAGACCAGAGTAGCGTTCACGTTTCTGCATTTACATACATGGACTAAAAGTAACTAAAAGGACCCAAATATATGAACTACGTACTTTATTTATTGCTATTTTTTGTACAGATGAGATATAAAAATATTATGAACGCTGTATTTTTGAGGACATTATTAAACCTGCTTTCAGGATGTTTAAAAGCTCGCGCATGACTGAACCATTTCTTGGTGAGAACTTCCCCGCTAACCGAGCAAATCTTGCTTGGTGCATTACTTTTATGTGTTGTTAACAAGGTCCAACCAGCATCTTAAGAGGTGAAATCTGCAACAAACTACATTTCGTATGAGGGGGAGGGGAAGGGCCCAAATGGGCTTTCTCATTATTTTGAAGTAAATGACGTGCCTGCCCTATAGCTTCTCAAGACATTTGCCGCGTTCTGTGTGAATTCATTTTCAGCTAGCGATGATTTTAGCTGCAATTTTTTAACATTGGAATGCTGATTATTCTTATTACGTATAAAAATCAATGACCCTTGGAACTGCTTAGTTTCCTCCATACAGTTAAGCTACGCTTTCCTTTCTTCCCATACTACCAATTGGCCCTCAAAATTACAAAATTATGCCGAGAACATTTTATAATTTTTAAGGAATGAATACATACATACATCTCAATCCCAAAATGGATTTATTATCATCTAATTGAGAAGACTGCAAACTTTAATATCAATTGAAACCCACTTTATCTGATGGAATAGTGAGAGTGAGTTGTTAAAATAGAAGAGGAGCTCCGCTTTTAGTAGATTAGTTTTCACTTGGAGATGAAATGAGTTTTTATATACTCTGAAGTTTTTGCATAGTGGGAATTGCATGATGGCAATTCAATAACGCGTACAAAGACTGAACTTTTGTAATTTTGTTTACTCACTCCTAGGACGTATAAATTCAAATTGTTATATAAGTTCTACGTTTTGGATTGCCACCAACACCAATAATATCTTGGAACTAGTTAAGTACTGTAACTTTGGAAAAATGATCCTAACGAAGCGATGAAATTGGCGATATACTAGAACTGAAACTAGTAAAACATTGAAATTAGTTACACACGGGAACTAGGGGAGCTCTAGAACTAATAAATCACTGAAACTAGTGAAACATCAGAATTAATTAAACACGGGAGCTAGTGGAACTCTGGAATTAGTAAAACACTGGAGATAGTTAAACACGAGAACTAGTGGAGCTCTAGAACTAGTAGAACACTGAAACTAGTGAAACAATGGAGTTAGTTAAGCACGGAAGTTAGTAAAATGCTGAAACTTGTGGGATAGTGGAAGAAGTTTTTTTACTTGATTTTTTCAATACAAAGACTTTACAAGCGTTCAGGCTAGTCCTTTACGTCGTGATGATAATTCTACCGGGAGGTGAACTGAAATATTCACTTTCTATCACTAATTTATTTCATTCTTGAAACGACACTTCCTCTCTGCGCATCTTGACGTAGACTGCTAGCCTGAATGCTTGTAAAGCCTTCGTAATGAAAAAAAACTCCTGCATTGAATTCCTACCAGCGACGCAAGAACTGCGTCAAAAGAGCAGCTCTGCCTCATCGTGTAAAGGCGTTAACAAAGTTCTTCTATTTTTAGAAATAGATCCTTTAAATGCTAAGAAATACGTTGAAAAACCAACATTTTTTATTTTATAAAACTTTGTGGCATTATATAATGACACGTGTCCCAACTAATGTATATTAAGCAAGATTTATTCAGTAGCGGAAATTTTTTTTGCTGCTATCTTTCATTTTCATTAAATTTGCATGTCGCTTGTCAGTAACGGAATAATGAAAACATCAAAATCCCGATTTAAAATTTGAACTGAAAAGCATTTTTCAGTGATGAGTTTATGTGAAAATTTACATGCTTCAGGCGAAATGTCTTTGAAGAAGAATCACAGAGACCGTAAAATGACAAGCAATTCAAAGTAATTTTTCTATTCTTTATGTCCCATCGGATCGAGTTCAGCTTGATAGCGCATGCATTTCAGAGAAATGGGAGAACATTAAAGTTACGGTCATATTATTCTGGGGTTCCTACTCAGCTTTGATTGAGCTTTTACATCATAATTTTATATTAAGGGGGATCGGAAAGTAATATTCACATCATCATTTTCTATTAAGGAGTATCGGAAAGTCATACACACATATTTTTCTATTAAGGAGCATTGGAAAGTAATATTTTTGATCTTCATTTTTTACTAAGGAGTCTCGGAAAGTCATATTCATTTTACAGGAAGTTGAGCCGCCTCCCTCGAGATCTCTTGTCAAGCGGAGGAAGGAATGCATTGAAGCAGCGACTGAACTAGCCAAGACGCGGAGGGTCTTCGATCTGGAGAAAACTCTACATGCTCTTTTCAAACAGCGTCTCGAATCCAGCCTTTGTTCGGTGAAGTGGAATGACCTGAGCAGTTATTTTCATCATTGAATCGAGTTTTATTAGTAAAATTCTACTTACGACTGCTTCCAGTGAGCCATGAACGTGATATATGATTTTTTTATAACAAAAAAGTAGTACACATACATGTATACAGTTCCTGAGCACCGATTCTTTTGAATCTTGCAATTAGATTATCTACTGCACAATTAAATTCAGGACCAGAGAAATCGGCGGCTGGGAGCATACTATATTTTGATGTCTTTCTCAATTCATTGCTTGACATTTTCTCCGATTTTCTTCCAATTTCGTTAAGGACGATGTATGGGTACTAAAAAATTACTCATGAATTCTAGAACATTACGTATTTTTGAATAAAAGTTGATGTTATCAGCACAATTGCTCTGTTGAATAACAATTTGAGTTCGACAAAACCATTCATTGTTCATAGAGTGTATGTATATGCATGTTCATCCGAAAGAGATTGACGGTTCTGTTCTGCAGCTCTTCTATCATACTGGTCATTATTCATGATTCAGTGAGTTTTAGAGGCCAACTCAAGATTAAAAAGTTGTTGAAACTTAAGGCCCATTCTGCAATTTCTCTCTTTATTATATTTCTGCCATTACGGTGTAATGAAGGATTTCTGAACGTTCATTATCAAATACACGTGGTACAACATTGTTTCATTTTCATATGATGCCGATGAAAATAAAGTTTTTCAAAGCAACGCAAAAAATATTGTTATTCATGAGGAACATTCGGGTGGTAGAAGAAGTATTTGCATCGGGAAATTATTATCAGTTACTACTAATAGCATCCACAATCTTCTTGAAAAATTAGTTTCTAATGTTTATGAAGTTTATACAATATCACAACCACATATGAAATATTTTATGGACCGACATTTTTGGAAACACGAGTAATTTGATTCTTTTGGTTTCATACTCTTTGTATTTTCACAATTTTTTTCAATAAAATCCTCCTCATTCTGTCGACAAAGCAGGCATCACATTTTCACTACTTCGATTGATAAAAAGTTCATCACAAACAACAGGGGTGTATAGTCGTCTTAAAAATTATTAACAAGTTGTTATTAGATAATGTTCTAATAAGCTTGGTTATTAGAACACCCATTAGAGCGAAACAGCCAAACTGGGCTTCATGTAAGTCTTCGAAACTCCGATGTAGATGACAATGACGCCTCTAAGACAATAGTTAGGGGCACAAAGTTCAGTAATGCCTTGCTACTTGTTGCCGAGAGATAGCGCTGATGCTACGTATAACGAGACGATCTACCTTCAAAAGTTAAACTGGAAATGCATTGAAATTGTGTCGCGCTGATACGGTAGCTGTCTCTTACTAACCTTACTTATTTCTCGGTTCTGAAAACTCTCATTATTGCATATCCTCAAGGTTCGTGGTGTAGAAGCCAAACCAATGTTTACCATTTATAGGATGTTGCAGAATTTAACTTGATTATGATTACTAAGGGAAGGAGCAACATCCATAACACTTTCACAAGGTCTGCATTTCGCTAAGTACTCGTACTTAAGAAATGTCACGGAAAGCTACACAGTCTTGTTTTCTAATAATGCAGTTGTAACCTGAATTTACTAATTAATTAATCACAATTCTTTTTCCTCGGTGGAAAAAAATTTGTTAGTAATAGTAAGGTGTTGTGTTTTGTATTGTATGTTCATACTCGCATTTTTTAAAACACCTTTTTTGCCACATGGTGATATACATTTACCTAAATTTATCTAAACATGTAAGCACCGTCTATGTATAGCAACAGTTGAGGTAAATTGCAGTACAAGTTTGAAAAAGTTTTAAATTTCATTTTTATGGATACGGAAAAAGATGTAAAATCCACCAGTTCGTTCCATTCACATCATTGAGGCTACAATCCTTTCAGCCAAAACAAAACAACAGATATTCTCATAATATTCTCTGTTAGAAAGGAAATATTTCATGGTCTTGAGAGTCTGCTGGGATCCTGACCAGGAGCCGCTTCGATTATCTTTATAGCTTCAATTACCGCAGCGTTGGCGACAGCATGCCACAGATGCTAGGGTGCTAACACATAGATGCAGTGCAATGTTACCCAAATATTTGTGAACTTCTGCTCATTTTATCGAGTGAGTCAAAAACATGAAATGGCTTAGATTTTCCCTACGTATTCTTTGCTATACCTGGGTGAAAAAGTTGTTGTTACAGTTTGTCCATAGAGGTACATATATTCGTCCAAGACGAAGTGTAATATGTATGATAAAGTGGTCATAATATGCCATGACTTATGAAACGTACGTTAGCCATTTTAACAGAAAACTTTCAACTCTCAAAAGCGAGAATGAAATATGCAAGAACGAACAGAAAATAAATATATTAGTAATAATAATTAATACAACTATATTCTTAGATACTTTTTTTAAATTAAAATTTCTTATAAAATCACCCTCAAATGTTTTAGTTTCAACTCGTCTCTAAAAATCAGAAAATACTCTATACTGTTGAAAAACTAACTTTCAATCCAGTTGGGATTCCACTACACTGACTGGTTTCGATGGTCTGCAGTTGTCTTTTACTCAACTTAAGAGCATGGTTTTCCCTAGAGAACAGATATCTTAAAAGGTAAAAGCGTGTATTTTCAGTTAATACGAGTACCGTTGAGAATTAATATGCACTAGGCTGAAATCTTTTGAGCCCAAAATCTTAGGATAAGGTGAAGTTTTAAGTTGAGAACTACTCCATGTAAAATTAATGAATACTTGAATAAAATGTCTCTGTTATAAATCAATTCGAAAGATTCTGATTAAGAATAATCTAGAATTTTCTGAAGAACAATTATTTATACAAGCGTATGAGGCTAGTATTCTCATAATTATACTTGCATAACAAACACCCAGTAACGCATTTATACTCTAGTAAACTTACTTTTGCCGCAAGCTTCAGACATTGCATATTTTGACGAACGGATGTAACGGGTGGGGTAAAAGTCATGCCACACTTTTAAATACTATTAAAACAAAACCTAATAAAGGCAAAAAAGTGAGTTGTATATCAAATGAAAAAGGAAATCTTGGAGTTTTATTTCGTACTAGTATATAGATTAAAAGTTTATATAGTTACTCATAAACTTTTTACTATTATCAATAATCCTAAAACGGTTAAATATAACACAGAACAACAAGCAAGAATGAGGAAAAGTTATTTCACATATAACGCATCCTTAGTTGCAGTGCAGAGAGACTTCATGACAAGATTTAATCAACAAACAAGTCCTTCCAGACAGAGCATTATTGCAATGGCTTCAAGATTCAGAGAATCCGGATCAACAGCTGATAAGGTAGACCGAGAGCAGTACGAAATTCATATGTAATTCAGCGTGTTTCAAGCAGCATTTAACAAGAGCTACAAACATCGACTAGGAAACGTTCCAGTTAGTTCACTCGATTTCTCGTTCAGTTAGTTAACTGTAACGTATCGATAACAGCCTCGATACACCGTCGGAATCAATTGCAGCTTTTCTTGACGACCTTTTTTGAAAGATAAGCGGGGACCACCTTGATAAGCCCAATCAATTTGTCATTATTTGTGCATGGAACTCGGTTAGTATTCTGTTCGACTGCACCCCGTACAAAAAGTTCATTGGATTAAGGTCGGGGGAGTTACGAGGCCAGACATTAGGAGAGGCGCTGGGAACTCAGCATCCCTCGTACAAATAGAATTTTTTGAATGATTTTGCCTGACAGCTGTCGCCTCAAAGTGGTAGTTGAAAGCAACTAACTCGCAGCGAACTTTCCTGACCTAGCTGTCGTCTACTTTAAGCACTTTGTGATGTCGGAATTATGGGGTCTGGCGTGAATTGACATCAGTACTGCGTGTCTTTTCCATAGATCTGGGAACATAAACTCCACTGCTAATACCATGACTGCACGTGCCAACACCCCGACAGTGCAGACACTTCTGATCGTCTGGCTCAATTTCTACCGGTTGGAAGGTGATAACCTAGTCACACGACATTTCAAATAAAACGGGTTATTTATCCATCGCATCCTGTAATCAAGTTTGTTCTGCATTCGATTGAAGTCGTTGAAATTTTTGCTCCTTACAAGTGACAAAAGTTTAGCATAATTTTTTAAATATGAGCACCAAGTTCAGAGATTTCTTCGTAGAATTTATTCCGTTAAATTTCTTTTACGATAGCTGGTATACTAAAATCCAGAAAAATCAGTAAAAACTTTTTCCTATCTATCTACAAAATTGATTTTAACTCTTCAATTAAGACTGAAGGCGTTTGTTGCTACACATTGACATTACACTGCAATGCTTGTTACCTACCAGCAGCACCCGAAGCAGATGTAGCGCCAGCATGGAGCCGAGCGGAACAAATTAGGCGACCGAGCGTCAGAGGCCTGTATGCAGGTTGGTAATCTAATCCAGCATCACTGTTCTCTTCTGATGCTGGTTACGATACAGCAGTTCATTCTAAGGAGGGAATATATTGTGTAGTCTGTTTTATTTTGATAATATGCTAAAACAGCTTTAAGGAATTACGATGGTCAACCTTTTGGAGAAAGATTTATTAATTTTTGGTTCTGGTTATTGCACAACTACAAATAGTGGTGATTATTTCCGACTATTGTTTACGATCTCTGCTGAAATTTTTATTTACGTTAGCTATCAGAAATGGGAAAACAAATGAAGCACTGGTCTGTTGAATTGTCAATTCATTTTACCAGGGTGAGATAATTTGGGCAATTATAATATGGTATGTTGATAATTTGATGTAGTAAATATTAAATAATTGTAAGGTGAATGATTAACCTTAAGATCAGTATGTTTAGAAGCGAAAAGTTCTGGTTTTCCACGTTCCCTTGAATGCAGCGATCGTTCGGCGTCTTCTAAATCTTTTTGTTCCTGATGTGTAGAATTTTTGTAACTTTTCCAGCAGTTTTATGCAGGCGATTTTGATGACAGGTGTGATCAAATTTATTAAATTGGCCCGCTATTGTGGAGCATGTAGGCATGGGTCATAAATTCAATGTGTTTAGAATAAAATTAAACATGTTACTAATTCTTAATCGAGTAGGCGTATAAAACACCTAAGCTCGGCTAAGCAAAATAATGTCAATATTGTAAAACTAATCGTCACTGCGACCTAGATCTCCAGCACACAACGCTTGACGGCAGCTCGTTAGTTTATGGGCAGTTGGATCATAGTTGCGGCAGCCCTGGTAGTGGCTGACGCGGTAACCTGGAATATGTATGTATACGAAGCACTAAGAGCGGGTTAACTTGCCTCTGGATGGTCTTTCCTCACCCGGCCAATGGCAGGTTGAGGGTCTCTGCAGGTCACTCACCCACCTCAGAACTGGAGAATCCTGCGATTTATGTCACTGCAACTTGAGGTTTGATGTAGTTAGTGCCTGCTATATGTTTGTTATGCAATGGCAGGGGGGAAAACTTATCTAGAGAACTTGTCATACAAGTGTCTCCAACAGCTCAGTGGCGCTGACGCTTACACTCATGCGACCGTGGCTTGACTAGTCTGTCCAAGCTTATAAACGGAACCATTGATAATCACACATGAAATTTTAAAATCACTCGAAAAACGCGGACTG
>VCRD01000527.1:164792-187410 GCA_006783055.1 Trinorchestia longiramus
CTCCTGCAGCCACATCCTCGTCAGTGGCAGTCCTGCAGCCACATCTTCGTCAATGACACTCCTGCAGTCACATCCTCGTCAGTGGCAGTCCTGCAGCCACATCCTCGTCAGTGGCGCTTCGGCATTCACATCCTCGTCAGTGGCAGTCCTGCAGCCACATCTTTGTCAGTGGCACTTCTGCAGCCACTGCTACTAGAGATCATCACCCACAGTGTAAGGATATCTCGTCATTATTATTAGGTTTCGTAAATTAGAATTATATTTACATTATTGATCATTTCAGTGAGTGAAATAGACTGCCAACAATTGGCAAGGCTCGATAATTATACCAATACTGTAGGTCACAAAGAGTACTAAAACATTTCACATTTCAAAGTGATAATTCCTTTGATCAACATTTCTCTTAATAGTACTCAATTTGCTACATAAATGCAGTGTTTATGTTAATGTATTCCAATCTTACATGGATTAATCTACTTTTTTTGTAATTACCTTTAGCGCTGAGCCATACCTCGCTCATCACAAAGCTAAGCATCTCGTCAGACATAATGCGGCTCGAAAGGGATCCTATTCCCCGTTACTCAATCAATCATCTTCTGTGAAGTCTCGTTGGCTGGACTTTGAAAAGCCGAGACATTTTAACGTTGGTGCTAAATTATTTCTAGATTTTTGCTAAGCTTGGAAGGCTGTCGTTTCAAAACAAACAAAATACTAAACGAAGCTGAAGATTTACGGCGTGAGCAGAAACCTGCCCGTCAAAGTCGAAATTTAGTCATGCATCTGAAAATTGTAGCGAGGAAAACAGCATCTGAAAATTGTAGGGAGACAGAAATTTGATTCATGCAATGTTCATCATTCAAAAGTAACAAAGTTTTCACTCTAATGAATAATTTTTTCAAAAGTTGTTGCTTAATTAGTTGGTGTATAAGTAAAAAATACCGCACAAGTCGTTCTAAACTTAAATTTTTGTGGCTAATTTTCCCATTCTGAGTAAGTGTATAACATCAGATGCATGCATTTAACTCAGGGTTTACTTTGGTTTCTCATAATTTTGAAATCAGTGCTAGTAAGTGTTATATATTTAAATTATGTCTACATGAATTCACAAGTTATATTTCTTCTCATAACTGAAAAAAATTTGCAAGAATTGAACAAACACATTATACTGTTCTGTCGATGAGAATTTTATAAACACTTTGTTAAGAACGAGCTTAAGTGCTCTAAATTTTTCTGGAAGATTGAATTGGTCATCCGTTGAAACATCTTGTTGCTTAACAGTTTTATGTTTGCCAGGTTCATAACACTTTGCTTTCACACTTCAGCTAGATACGTTAAGGAGTCTGTCGCCTGTCATGTCAGCTTTTTCTTAACTATTTACCCCGTCTTCGCTAAATTCACTGATCCGTCATGCCTAAATATATTGTTCAGTGATTGCTAGATTTATTGTCCCATCATCACTAAATTTATCGTCCTGTCATCGCTAAACTTAATTTCCTGTCATCGCTAAACTTAATTTCCTGTCATCGCTAAAATTTAATGTCGCGCCGTCATTCTATTTATTGTCATGCAAAGACTTTTTCAATAGAGTTTCAAGTTGTAACCATAACTAATCTGCTCCTTACGCCACATTCTACTTTGTTTCAGCTAATCAGCTGAAATACTGAACAGCTGAACTAACTCAAACTTATCGGTGAACAGCAAAATTTGCATGATTGCTTTCTCTTTCTCCGTACCAGTTTCGAAAATCCCAACTTGATGATAACGCAAGTATTTTGCCTGAGCCTATCAGTTCCTTCAATGGGGCGAAACTTGTAATTTTGTTGTTCAAACTAAGAGTCCAGGGGAGCTAATAAACTCGTATGTTCAGCCACAGGAGGTTATCCGAGACTCTATACAGGACTTGCCTATTGGTTGGAAGGCATGCACAGTTAAAAACTTCGCCCTTTGTTTTTGCGAGTTTTCTGAGTGCACATGGTGAAAACTGTGGACTTCTTTATAACACTCAATATTAGGAGCAAATCAGTAACAAACTTGAGGCATGCAGATCAGAAAATAATATATTATATACGAGTATATGAGAGCATAGCTGACTAAAAATTTGTTCCCGAACAAAGATAGTTATTTCTCAGAGTTGGGTTTCAGATAACAACTTTAATAATTTTCATGATGCTTTTTATGATTGAAAAATATATTTTTTCCTTTCTATCAGTTACTCATTTCTCTATGATGAAATATCATATGATATACGAGTCATAGAATTGACAGATCTTACATGAACAGAAATCACAACATTGATAAGCTAGAAATATTAACTTCTCTATTGTAGTGATTAAATTTAGAAATGTTACATAAATAAATACATTCATAAGAATGAATCACCTACTCCTAACGAAAATAGGTTCAAGATTCGCAGCCCAGCTACATCTTTTAAAATTTTAATCTGAAATTGTAGCTGAGTTTTATCAGGTTCACAGTATGTTTTCACCATCGAAAAATCACCTCAGTAGTTCCTTAAGGTTACAGAAGTCACGTGTGTGGGAAGTCATCGATCAAGATTCTTCCCTTCCAAATTTTCTTTCAAATCACATGTTTCTGTGAAACGTGTCAGACCTACAAAATATTCGTCTGTCCTTCAAAATGAAAAGAACATACTTTCTTGCTAGTAACAAATATTACATTTCTAAGATTCTCATTTTGATCAGAGAAAACATAAAATGAGACAATAGCAAGGAATGTGTTAATAAAAAGGTCGAAGAATGAGCTTGGAATTGTTTTTCTCGCTCCTTTTTCGTTCTTACAACAGCGAACAAAGAATAATGAAAAAGCTTTTATGATAAAAGCCGTGGAAAAAATATTTATACCAATGTCAGAGGAGAAAAATGAAATCTCGTTATTGCAATCATAAGCATCACCCGAGCTGTCTCACAGAGACAGGCTTGATAAAATAGTGCTAGAAAATACTTGAGAAATAAAATATTTTCAAGCTATGCCCCGTCCATTTACCCAAGATACATTGGTGCTAATGCTTTAGAAAATTCCAAAGACTCCTTTGCTGTTTTACAACAATGAATGATTTCCGATGGGAAGGCTGGACTTAACGTCGTCCATAGGCTCGAATAGACGTCGTACGAGTACACAGACGATCGGCAGTTCTCAGAGTGCCGTGCATCCAGCGTTGAGTGCACATATGTACGATCAATCTAGATGTTTAAAAAAATTGCTATTATTTTGTAATTAAAAGCATGCTGATAATTATATTATCAGTGAATGATTTGAATTCAATGCGTGAAAAATTTTAAAAGCTCTGCATAGATATTTTACAGCGAGATTAATTAAAAACGAACGATCCAGTGGCTTGTCAGTTTTCTTATCTGAATCCTAACATTGTGCAAAAAAAATCCAAGTGCTGGAATTAAACTTGTTCAGCAATAAAAAGTGTACAAAAATCAACCCGTAAATGAACATTCTCTTTCAGAATAAAACCGGTGCCTCATATACAAAAGAAAAGCTTTTGAAAGTTCTTGCTCGAAAAAATGGAATAAGCTGTAAGACTCGTGATGCGTTGAGTGTGTCCCATAAAACCCTAAGCTTGGCAGTTAGTTTGCTTAGTGCAAAGGAGTTGCACAGATCTGAGGGCATTTGCTGTAGAGGCACTCTAGCTCAGCTCCCACAACCCTGAGCACGGAGCGGAGATGCCGAGGATATATGTAATGTACTGCTGAAATCTTGCCAGACACTTTAAGCGGAAAGATTCGGAAATGTGAGATTTGCCAAGGCAATTTTTTCGATTGGTAAACACTGATTTCTTTATTTTTATAATTAATTTTATTTACAAAGTTCAGTGTAGAATGTTTAAGCCCTGGTTAAAGAGGTGACTTACGAAGACGAAATGTACGGGTTGTATAGTTTTGATTTGGTATGTTGTATTTGCTTATGAATTTCTTTAATTTTTTTTCACGTAACCTTTAATGTAAAATTTTCAACTTTACTCTGTAACTTGTTTTGTATTTTGCAGATCTTTTGTATAAGAAGACCTTGAAGGAGCCTACTTATACGAGTACTTTTGTCCTCACGTTTTCCCAACAAAGTTAAGACTAAACGTAACAAATTTTAGCACAAACTGCGATCTTATCATGGTTGATTAAATGAGAATATTTTTCAAAATTTCTGCTATTCTTAAA
Organism: Trinorchestia longiramus; assembly: GCA_006783055.1. Lineage (NCBI taxonomy): Eukaryota > Metazoa > Arthropoda > Malacostraca > Amphipoda > Talitridae > Trinorchestia > Trinorchestia longiramus. The sequence goes on from VCRD01000527.1 coordinate 168,974, forward strand.
TAAATTTTCAGTTATGTACAAATAAGTTTAGAATCCTTAACAAACATATTTCTTTGGTCCAATAAAATTACAAGGATCGGGAAAATTTACGTGCCTGAAAAACATCAAGATTTTCAGATTAATTTTTCAAAAGAACGATTTTTGTATCTGTTTTATTTCAGTCTATAGGCTGGATTTGCTTGCAGAAGTTTAAACTTTGTATTGATTCTTCTGATTTCAAAATTCGTATATTAGATGCATTTATAAAGAATGCAATGTGAAAATCATTGAGGTACCTGCTCAATAAACTACGCAACATCTGTAAATGAAAACAGCAGTGGTAGTCGCAATAAGGAAAAGATGTATCACGATAGCTAATAAATCGATAATGATAACCTTATCGGCCATAACTGATAATCGATAACAGGAGATAAATTTATCGTCCATTAAGGTTATCATTTCGATAAATATAAATTCTGATTCTAGCCATAACGATATTGATATTTTGAATAAAAATATCGAAATATACAAATCTTTTTTATCTGTACTTAAGAACACTTAAAAAAATCGTAGAAAGAACTAGGAAATTTCAAATTCAATGTTTATTCGATCTTTTCACTAATAAAAGTAATGTTTTGAGTAAAATAACTAAATTTGCTCAGCCACAGTCTACACCAGGTTCTGCAGCATGTTCCTCTTCGTAAACATGAGCATGTTGATTTTTTATCACACAGGGAGCTCTTCCTAGCCCTGATGATATTCTTGCCAAGGGAGAACACGTGTTTCCCCGTGGTGCTGTTCGGCATCTGTACCTGAAGAAGAGCTCAATGAGGACTATCCCACTGTTAAAGACCAGGTCTGTCAGACTGTCTGTGTCTTTGGCCAGTAGCCACGCATTCATAATTTGAGCATCCTGAGAATTGGTGTGCCTGTGATGACCCCCAGTATCATCCTCCTCATGACAAATACTGGGGTAGTAGTCCTCCATCTCCATGTCCTCACTGCTGCTGGCGGTCTCCAGGTCAGCATGACACAAGATCTCCTCCACTTTCCTCTCCATCTTTGATCTGTTGGCCATTCTTTTCTCAAAAACTCCCATTCACTTGAGGCGGAAGGCAGTGGCCAGAAGGCACTCCTCATCGCCAAAGGGGGCGGCAAACCTTCTTTCTATGACAGTAAGGAGAGTGATAACCAGGGGTTCACAGAACCGGAGGTTGCTTCTGGTCATCAAGATGACCAGCTGGTGAGAGAGACTGAAGCTGGGCAAACATTCTGAGAAGAAGTCAGGACCGGCTGCCAGCACCCTGTTTAGTATACGTTCGGTTCCCAGCTCAGGCCCACCTATTGTATATCTGCTTCCAAATCACGCTCGGCTCGCTCTTAGACTAGACTGGAACCATAAGCTGAAATTATCGATTATCGCTAGCTTCGAACCAAAAGTATCGACGATACCGGTGAATCGATAACGCTGGGAGGTGGGAGAAGAATATCGAATACCCGATAACCCAACAATGTTATAGAGATAAAATCCACCAATGACAAACCCGTACGTGGTTATTTATATGTAGCATTGGAAAAAAATCCCAAGCTTCAAAATATTATGAATTCAACTCGCATCTCGAGGCTTGTTGATTGCTACATTCATTGATTTCTGTGTTAATTGCTACAAATGAATTGAGAGGCCCTGTGATATTTCACACAAATCCCTAATTAGCTTTATGCCAAGCGTCGACTAATCCAAAATCAATTAGAGAGGTAATATTCGGTCGGTGATTCCTATTAGTAGCACGAATTATGTTCGAACACTAAATAAGATATTATTAAGTTCGAAGCTTGATTTCCCTTGATGAGTCGCAGGGAAATGTTACAATTGTTCTATTCTCCGAAAATAAACATTTAAACGTATTCAATGCGAACCCGAATTATCTCTCTGCTCTCACATCGCAAACTAGAAAAATAATTTTTTTCTTTGTTCTTTGACGAAAAGAGAATTTCGTTGGTTTAAGCGACACTTTTGACTCGCTGGTGAGGAATGTCAGCCTCTTAGTGTGATTAAACTTGTTGCTATTTAGGGAGAGTTACTTCTACAGAGCACGCCTTGGGATACGACTCTTAAATTATATACTTATATACAAGTATATAATTAAATTCTCTTATATTTAATTATACTTATCTTAAAAATTATATTATATACTTATCTTAAAATTATACCTGAATTAGCGCGAAAATCCTATGAGATGTGATTTGTTTTAAAATCACGCCAATTTTTCTGCCTCAATTATCATCTGTAAGATCCACAGAAACATTGATTTAAATCGTATTCCAAAAATCCTATCTAAGAATTAATTCATTTATTGCTAAAATTGAAGTAGAACGACACAATTCTTTTAATTTATAACACAGGAAATAATTTTAAACATATTTCGACTCGGAATCTTTAAAGTTTTTGTTGACACTGCAAGATTATTTTTTCGTTAATTTAATGGATAGAAACTACCATTTGTATGTTTTCACTACTGAACAGTCGCGTATTGTGATTCCGTTCCATGACGATTTGCATCATGATAAAACGTGAATGTTTTGTTCAGCGCTGTTCACCCCTACACAAAGTATAAGTTTCTTCGTTGTTGAGATTCTGGTGTATTTTGCTAGTTTTATCATGTCTACGGCAGAAACTAACTAGATCGATGGTAACAAAATTTAGTACTCAGAGTTTTCGAAAAATCAATTGTAAGAAATATTTTGTTCTACAGAGCGCTCACTTGTCCTCCACGCTGTAAGCTTTTTCTTCAGAAAATATAATTCCACCAAGCGTATTGCTCCCATTAGATTTATATTTCAAAGTAAGTTCATTGCATTCTTTATCAATGTGAACATGGTGCTAACATGTTCGGAGCGTGACTGCTGGTGACAGTTTATTTTGTATTTATCCATCTTTTCACCCATGTCCCTCAAAAACTTCCCATAGTTCTTCTCTTTATGTTTAATAAATAGACTTTTTGGGTATCGTGTTGTGTAAGTTCAGAAACAACCACTCTGCGTACGAGTTTCAAGGCTCAAGTTGATAAATTTTCTTGCCGGATTGAATGCTTCTCTTTAGCAGTGAAACAATTTTGAACATTTAACCTTGTACTTTCCCGTACTTATTTATGTTAGGTTACTCCATGGTAGATATTAAATGATCATTTTAACAGTATTTTCATCTCATAGGTACTAAAAATACGCTAGTAAGCATTTAATGCTTATCAGTGTCGAGTAATTTAAACTCTAAATTAGGAAGATTTTATGAGACATATGATAATTTAGTCCTACTATTTGAAAAGTTAACATTCATTTTCACGTATGGTAGAATAAGGGGAACATTTCAATACATATATGTTCCCTTGAATTTCACCTAACCGAAAAAAGGGTGACAATGGTTTCAACTACTCAGTTTTGCAAAAAACTCTAATTTTTCAAGAGAGTTTTCACTTCGAAAATTGGTCTTTAGCAAACACTTGGAAATTTCGTTAATGGCCACAGGAGTGACGCCAAGTCCAGGAAATCTTCATTAACGTTTACAGGAATTTTTTTTGGCACTGCAAACTTCAGGACAAAGAAAAGTGACGAACCTTGCGCTTGAGTTATAGCGCTTGTGTTCTGTCTTTTTTAGTGGAAGCCACCAACGGATAATTTAATTTAATTAATTCGATTACATTGGTAAATTAGTTTCATAATTTAAGACATTAAATAATCATTAGGGATGAGAGCTCAGTTTAATGAATTTGTTGTAATTTTGACTTTTGAAAATCAAAAATACAAGTAATTGGCGACAATTTTGAATGCATGTCATGAATGAATGTTTTTATAGCGTTAAATTTACTGCAGAGGCCAAAAATTGTACCCAAGGTGGAAGTTAATGACAGGTAATTGAGAAGAAATGAAAGTTCAATGGGATCGTCAGGACCAAAGCTTCGTTTGCAGGCTGCAGGCAGAGACGCTAACGAGAGCAGAGCAACAACCAATCGAAGTATGGAGGCTCAAATGGCGAGTTTGGACAGTGCAGGCAGTTATTAGCATTGTACGAAGTGAGGCTGATGTTCGAGCAGCTTAACAAGTATGTTCTTCCGGGTTACATGAAATGAGTCCATGATATTACAACTCCATAGTGTCTCAATTGCTATTGCTTTCACTGTGTTCACGGGAACTCATACAAAATTTGAGTCTTATAGAAATCTAAGTTAAAAGCTAACAGTTATACGCCTTACGAGAATACGTTGATAAGAAATCTTTTCTTGATCGCGTCAGAATTGCGCCGTAATGGGCAGATGTAATATTCACAGAAACGAGACAGGCGGAATATCATCGTCGTCGTATTTATCGGTAGACTGATAGAAAAAGAATATTTTCAGTAGGATTTTCAGAGAGATAGCACCAAAATAGAGTTATTACTATAAGTATTTTTCCACATGGGAGTGTACATCATATAAAAAAGCTGGGAAAACATTAATTTCTAGGTATGAATGTGTTTTCGTTTATCTCTACTGGATACAGTTTTGAAGTTGTCAATTTAAGTATGGGTAAATTTGACAAATTAATTCAGCATCAGAGTTAAATTCTCGATAATATGAAGCATCGAGACTGCGAACGAATTTTTGCACACTTTTACGATCAGTGTATGACGATTCGTTACATGAGCGAATCGTGCTAGCTAATTATAACGGAAAGAATATTGAACGATGTAATGAGAAACCATTTTTCAATTTATTTTGTAGCTTATATAAAATATTTAAAACATAAGCTATCATTAACTGTATTGAAACATGTGCAATCTCATTTTTTTTGTATCTGTGAACCTAAAGCTTGGCTCAGTTGAGAAAATAGTGCATTCAAAATTTAGTTTGCACACGAATCTAGTTCATTTCTTTCAGCAAGGTTATTTTCCAGCCCGTCTGAGGGCGTTATGAAGTGAAGGTTCTTGACACGAGTTATTTACTTTTTGAGCGAAGAGGTCAGCCATATTTTACGTAAATCTTATACCCACTGAGAGTGAAATTCTTAAAACTTGTAAGCTGCCTGTTTTCATACAAACTTTGTCATGAACTTCAAGTTTTTGTTTTATGAATAAGTCATTCATGTATTAGAGTGATACCTTACTGGACAGCTAAGGAATATTGCTGAGCTTTTTCGTCCTGATACTCACCAAACTAAAGTGCATATTTAGACATAAAGTAAATGTGTGATAAGGAGTTTGAGTGTGTTGACTCATGCTTGAAGAAGCAAAAAAATCTCTATGTTAGTATTCTGGGCAGATATTGGTCGAATGATAGTTGCTCAACTTTATTGGCTGGGTTTAAGATACACCAACATTTTACCTTATTGAAAATGAGTGAGTTCTATCAAAGTAAAAATAAACAATCGTTCAGGCTCATTTCTTTTCTAATTTGTGCATTTTTTTCAAGCTATGATCTGGTAATGTGCTCAGTCTTTGTAACCAGCAATGTAATAAAAAGTGCATAGTGCATAATGCACGTAAAATATGATAGATCCCTTCAAATACCTGTTTAAAATTTAATACTGCAAGGGAAGTATGAAATAATGAAATTCCCGAGATTACGCTCCGTTCCTTGATAGATTATGTATACCAGCATAAGGGAAGTGATTGATCTTCTGTAGCAGAATGGAGGGCCTCTCGTGTGACCCAGCACCAGATAAACGTGAGCAGTCGAGTCGGTAAACTCTGGCTTTGGTATTTCAGAAAGAAGTCTGCCTGTAGCACGGCCAGTCAAGGCAAACTAGTGGCCGCACTGAACGAAGTTAATCGAGCGGCAGCAAATGACGAAAAGACTCTACATAGATTGAGAGATTTAGAGGTCTGAGTTTCCATAAATTTGCAACTTGACGAGGTAAAATACTTTTGAGCTGACGAGTTTATTAGAACCCAACGACCAATTATCTTGAGAATTTCCTTCAGCATGAGTACACTCTGTGCTAGCGAGCGTTGGGATTAGAAGTGTGAGCATGATGTCAGACTCTAAGATGTGTTCACTACCGGTTGGAAAAGTGCGAAAGTTAGTTAGTTGATCGTTTTGTATGTTGCAATTGAACGAATGATTAATACTTCATTGAAAATTTTTACCAATCTCAGAAGTGTGAACGCCCATAATTAGTTTGTCTGCATTCAGATGACACAGCAATGCTAAAGTGATGATCAGGTATCTTTGGTAACGCCAATGGGAACAAATACTGGTGTTCTTATACTGGACAGCACTGAAAGTGAGAAAATAGTCACGGTCATCGACAGCAATCCAGTATCACAACTGAATAAAAAAAATGTGAACTGAGGGTTCTGAGGAGGGTCGATGTTTCCTCCTTAAACGATGCCACTGGGAGGGAAGACTGATAAACAAATACTTTAATGTTCTTGGAAACAGGAGGAAAATTTCACACATCTAATTAATTGTAATATATAAGTTTATATTTCCAGTTGTAAAGTGTTTATAGCTGCACACATGAAAAAATCTCACAATCATTACATTTTCCTTTTAGATTATAAGAATCACTAATATATGAAAGGTTAATTCTGCGGTAAGTTTACTCAATTCCTCCGCCCAGGCCCTCTACGAAAAATGAAATGAATGAGAAGATGCACACTCAGCAATGCCAGTGTGAACGTTGTCGTTTTCTTTGAAGTTTTGCTATAATAAAGTGTTTGGGAGACCGCTCAAGAGTTCATACACATGGTTTTTTACTAAAGAATTGATGATATATATAAGGAGTTCATGAATATTTAAATTTTTATTTTTTAAATCATTCAAAATAATACTTTGGGCACCCAGTGACGTCTCTCCTTTTATTCGATATTCAATACTAGACGACATGTTGCAGTTACCTCAAGTTCTACATTACCATGAACAAAAATCTAGAAATGTATTTTGGGTTTCGACGTTCGATTAAAAAATCTCGATTCTCTCAAATTTACAACTTTAAATTTTAAGCAGAAGATTTACTTTTTTCGTCCTTTTATCAGCCAAACAGTTTTTGAAACAAAGAATGGAGTTTTTGTGAGATTCTGTAGGTGCTAGCATAATGTTTATCTCTAGACTTTGCAAAAATGAAAAATTTTTCTTTGGTACAGTAGTGAATTTGATTCAGTTCCCTGGCTTCACCTAAACTTGTTTTGCTGCTGCGGTTCGCCGCAACGCTGAGCGAACTTCACGCCCAGGTGACCCTTTCCTCAGTGTCCAACCGCCGTTGAATTGAAACCACTCTTTACCCCTCACAACGGTCGCTAAATTGAGACCACTCTGCGTCACTCGCTGCTTCCATCCTCACTTAGATGAAGCTCGTTACTGCCTTTGTCCTTGTTCTTCCCTGCTCGCTCGATTATTCTGAAACTTGGATCACAGGGTGGAAAATTGTTCTACACCGTTCGTGGTCATGCAGCGTGTATGAGCGGCCGCACCATAGCCTTGTTAGGCCGAAGCAGGTATTGCTGCGACTGCGTGAATGGTACGCGAGTCAACCATATTTCACACGCTATTTTACGTAATAATAAATCTGCATCCAGTGGATTTCCAAGTTTTGCAGGTTTATGGAGGACAATGCCATAATTTTGAGCGGAAAAGAAGGAAAACCGTTGAGACAAGTGAGTATCGGCATGAGAAGTTTCTTGTAAAAGCAGTTAAGGCAAGAAAAAATTATTAATTAAAATAAATTCAGGTAAGTCGATAAAGTAGCAAAGAAAATGAGGGTAGAAGACGGAGAAGGGTGAATGGCCACACAACTTGTATTTCATTGAATTAACCTAATGCTTCGTACAATATTTGTTTCTTCTTGCATTGTGTTCGATACAACACTCTGAAGAATGTATGTACAGTAAACAGTAAAGTTAACGCTCCACCTCCTCCACTGCATGCGGTACACAGCGCTCACCTTGCCGTAGATAGGCAGACAGACTGCGATGTAGCGTTCGATGGTGAAGGTTACTGTCAGCCATATCGAGGTGCTGCCTGCCAACGAAACAAAGATAATAAAATTACATTAACTACTGCGTGATATAAGGGAAATATACTCATTCACTAATTTCTAATCTCTGAATGCAATGGTTGGTCAGTTTGATTTTCATTTATTTTGTCGTCGCTCTTCCACGCAGCCCTGTTGGTGCCTTCTCCTCTAGTAATTGTACATGTCACTAGTATCAGTAAAATCGGGTTCGAGAAGCCCCTCCTTACCAGGTTTCAGGAGGCCAGGTTTCTCGCTCTCATATACTACGAGTTTTAACATCATCATCGGTACCTGTTGAGCCAAAGAGTAATGTTTTCCAAGCTTTTTTTGAGTTAAATAGAAGCCACCAACGGACAGCGCGGGAATATTTATTCTTAACATACATGACAAAGACTGTTTGAAGCTTATGCTCGCGGGAAGCTGTTCTACAAATTTTAATTTTTATTTGAAAATTGTGCTGAGGGAAACCAACGAAAAATATACTTCTTAGCCACAAAGGTAACTACTTTGTTGGTCTGTTCAAATTATTGCGACGGAAATTCTTTTTGTCTTTTTTATTTTTGGTTGGTATATTTGATTATTAGGGTTGAATGGCTTCTTTTTTCTCTACTTTTGTCATAAAAGACAAGCAAGAAAACTTTTGCTGTTGACTTTCACTTACATTACAGTCACAGAACTTATTTCTTTGAGAAGGAAGTACACCATTATTAAATTATTTAAATTTCCGATGAAACTAAAGAACATTAAAAACTATGAAATTATTAGAACATTCCAAAACGAAATGTTCAATTAATTTCGTATTGAATTCATTCATGAATACGATAAATAATTTGCAAGTACAAGAAATGCAAATTAAGAAAACTAACACTAACATTACTTGTTTTGCACAGCATGAGAGTTTGGGAACTTATTGTCTCTGACACGTGGGCATGCGCACAACTGCCAAACGCTGATACGTAAACTGTAAAGCACACAGTTCCGGACAAACATTATTCTAATTCTTCAGTGAACTAGAATATAACAACTGATATCAAGCTCAAAGATTATACAACATAAATAATGTAGGAAAAATTAAGGAAAAATGATCTATTATATTCAAAGTAATCGATAATATCGAGTGAAAATAGGAGGTGTTACAGATCTGAAGAGTCTATATGTATGTACGAGTACTAGCCGCCTTTCTCCGTGACTTTAAACGGAAAAGAAGTACGTCAAAAATTATGAAATAATTCTCTGCCAAGGTTCTCCGCAGAAGTGCGGCTGTCTACGAGTAGTGTTGCCTGAGTTCTTTCTGGGACCATAAATGTTCAATTTCTCAGTAAAGACTTCGTTTTTTTCATGCTCAATATGATATTAATGAACGTATGCAAGCGCAATAATAATGCATCGCCGATACTCCGACTGTTTTATGCTTAGGTTAATGGCTTACTATTGTCTAGTCTTAATTGATAAATTATTTGTATCTACTTAAACTACTTGATGCTTATTAAGCCTACTATTCATAATACATATTTCACAAGTCAATGAATCGTCAACATATCTGAGAATATTTCGTTTTAAAACTTCATCAAGTTTTTTTCACATTTCTTCAATAGATATTGTAACAATCGTTTTGCATCTGTATGGGAACAAATTGTAGACTAGTTTATCGATTATTTACAATTTTTGATAAATGAAAGCAAGTATCATAGTTTGAGCCAAAGAAAAAGATCTCTCCGGATCTGTAAAAAACATCAGGGAACAAATGAGTACCTCCCAGACGACCATTTGTTCTACTACACCTAAATTGCTCTTCACGAGACACCAGCATTGCTGGACGTAAATTGCCAAGGTCAAGTTCTGCGCACGTAACAAGAAATACTCTGTGTAATTTAGAAGCAAAGAAATATTTACTCTTTGCAATACACGTCCCCCGCATATATGAACAGCAATGATTTTTGAAAGTGAATTCATCCATGTATCTTTTTCCATTTTTTCCAGTTTTTGTTGAGTTATTCTTATTTTTTGTTGCTTACGTAACTAAAGTTAAGTAAATGCCGGTAATTTAGCATATATTTAAACTATATCCTGCTATATTTCCTAGGAAAATAGTGTCTTTGAAAAATTCACAAACGCTAGGAACGAGTTTTAGAGAAGGCAATAACTAGATCGTCGCACATGTCTCGAAAAAACAATAACACAAAAATTTACCGGATTTAAAATAAAATTAAATTCTTTTACTCAAATATCCTCAGTAAATGAATACAAAATAATTCTACTGCAATTAATAAACGTTTATTTTTGGTAGATAATATCAGAAATTCTCACAATAGGTCAATCGAGTGTTAAAAAAAATCTGTATTACTCAATTGTATAGAAAAAAGTGAAATTGTCATATATGTACATTATTGTGAGCTCTGCTTGCAATATTGTTTGTTTGAAGATATTTACTTCATTTCGAGAGCTTTCAGCATTCGGGTGTGTAAAGCATCTCACTATGAGCCTCTATGTTAGGTTTCCATCTACTTCATCTCATTCTTATTTTTAGCTGGAAAGTGCAACTTTATTGTCTGTTTATTAGACTTCAAATTATTGAACCACAATTTGACCTTGTAAGTCTACAAGTTGTCGAATATCATTGCCTTCTTAAGGATGAAATCTTTTTGAATAATACACAGTCAGCCTTGAATGATACTCTGTCAACCTCAGTAAATGTAACATATAACATTTAAATTTACTCCTAGAAGGATAAACGTAATGCAGTTGCATACTGCGAACAATTATCTACATTTTATTTGCACTTAATTTACTTAACATGTTGAGAGAGATCCTCAAGATCAGAACGTTTAGGTTCATAACATGTTGTATCGTAATTTCTTTTAATAAGAAAAATTATTCAATCGTCTAACAGTGTTCTTTCTTGACCTTTGAGTAACAGTCCATAAATTCATTTTTAGTTTAAAGATTGCTACTTACTACGAATTCACCGTCAATTACTGGTCATGCGTGGAATTTTCGTGTGCCAGGAGTTAGAAGGGCCAACATAGACGCTCTTTCTCTTTATCAACCAAACGTTGTGTGTCTTCTTGTCGTGGGAAAAGGAATTTGGTTTACTAGTTGTGAGTGATTTTGAATGTTCGACTAGCTTGTCTCAGAGTAAAACACATGGAAGCAAAGAATTTAACTCTTTGTGACGATAAGGGTGGCGTGAGGATTCTAGTTTACTCACCATTTGCAAAACTGTACTGCAATGTTTATTCAGCAGTCAGCTTTCTTATCTTCCAAAATATAGCACGACCGCTCAAGTTGTGCTAAGTCGCTCATAAAAAGCGTTCAGGAACAGCAGCTGACAGCAACTTTGAAGTAAAGTGCTGAGACCAAGCGTCGTGTTTGAGCCAAAGTTGCCCGCAAAGGACTCGTTATTTAGGCTCAATCTTTCTTGTGATCCAAGATTTTTTGATGCTGCATAATGAGCCTCTATGATCCTCTTCATTTTGAAAAATTAGGGTTGTAAAGTCCTTAAAATACAGGCATTCAGGCACACTCGATAAAATGCCAGTCAAAATGTACAAGCCAAATAAACTTGCAATACCTAAAACTAAGTAAATAAGTCTACGTTTCTTAATAAGTGAAAATCTAGCTGCATTTCCCATGAAAAATATATTTCAGCATTGGAAATATTTTATTCTAACAGAAGTGTTATGGATAGTTTACAGTGCACATTGGCTATGTTAAAACTGGAACGAGAGATAAAATGAGCTCTTTAATGTAAGCTCTGTGTGGAACGACAATAAAATCTTAAGCTACTTATTCAATATTTCTGTGTTATGATCATGAATAAAATGTCAATAAAGTCATTGAGTTTCAGCCTCTAAAATTATTTAATAACAATTTACGGGCTTGTTAATTTTAACACTGGGCCTCTCAGGCCCACTTCGTCATTCCAGGGTTAAAAAGGTATCTATTATCAAAGTATTGCCCAAGCATTCGAGTAATTTTTAACTGATTTCAACTCTACAATTACTTACTGGAAGCGTCGGCGATCCAGTAGGCGTATTTGCAGTAGTGCCAGTACACCCAGTGCTTGGGGTGCTCCATGTTTGGGTGATGCCTCAGTGACAACGTGAAAACACTCAACAAGTAGAGTAAGTCAGAAGTGGCCAGTGCAGTCAGGTAAGTATTGGTGGAGCTTCGCATACGAGGTCGTGAGAGCACTAAGATGGTCACCGTGTTGCCAACGAACCCAACGATCATCACCGCGGGCACCAACACTTTTTGGACCCAGTACCGCGAGTCCACCATGAAGCGCCGGTACGGTTCATAATAATCCTCGTCGTAATCCGATGGTACGTGCGAATAGTTATCGACTTGGTAGCTGTTGAAGAAGTTGGCGGATTGTTCAAAAAATGGGTTTTTGTGAAATCGAGTTCCATTTGATACGTTCAAAAATACGTCATTTACAGAGGGAAGAATCATGGCTTGAGATGAAATATTCATTTGTTCTTGCACCATCATTTTTATCATCTTTCTCAAGCTCAGGCCGTCAATTGTTTTTTCAATAGCCTACTATCTAAGCGTTTTCTTTCACAAAACTATGGAAATTTTACATACTTGTGAAATTTCACTATCTGTTATATGAAATACAGTATATTTTATGTCACTATGTATTGCAGAGACTTAACAGAGACTTAGTGTCTATTTAAGATAGACTCAATCCAGTACGGCTCAGTGGAACGAAAATGCATGAAATATTACGATCGATAGAATCTTAAAAATACAGTTCGTGGTTAATTTTTCTTTCAGAATCGCATACTTCAGCATCTAAAAAATATTTCAATTTTCGATCGTAATTAAAGTGATGCTCCTCGTTTACGCATCTTATATAAACTGTCTTAATGCTCTCTCTCCTAAGCTCATATGTACTATGTTTAGTTTTTCAGAATTCAATGCATGGTGTTTGGCCTAGGTGCTTTTCTTCGAAATTAAATGTTTTAGAAATATTAGAGTTACTGTTCCCAAAGCTGGGAGAATTAATTGGAACATCTAAGACGACATATCCATTTACATTGAATCGAGCTAAGTACTGATACTAAGTGGGGGCAATTCAAAACTTCGATCTAAAAGAATAGGGTAAATAGAAAAGAAGATTGAATTACAAATAATGAGGACCTTAAGCACAAGTGACTGTCATTAGATCTTCTATGCAAAGAACTGATGAAATTCTGTAACTTTCAACGTACTAATTTAAAAAAAAATAAATAAATACGTCAAAAAATGAAATAACTAAGATTAGAAGCGTAAGACAATCATGTTGCCAACGTGTGAAGGCTCTTTATGAAAATAATTTGTAAGTTTACGATTTGTCTGGGATTTGTTGAGATAAATCAGTAGAGAATTGGCCACGTGTACTACTGACTTCATTGAAATTGAAAATAGCATTAATAGTATATCAACATCGATGGCATGAATGCATATAAAATCTTATCTGTATATCAAAAAGAAATTTAAAACATTAATTCAAGAAGTATTTAATGAAGAGAAATATAATGATTGCTCCTCTAAGTTCTACCATGAGTCAGTCTGTGGCAATTACTTTGTATTGCCAGGCACGTCTGATCTCAGCCTTTTAAGTCAATTACCCAACGGTCTCGATTTGACACCAGACGATTTAAATCTTCATTTATTTTGAAGTTGAGATCGGTATCAAATGAAATGAACAAAACCACTTTCCATTAATATATAGTTGGTCTTTAGTTTTCTTCGTTTAGCATTAGTTAACCGCTTGTTTTTAATATCTCTTATTTGAAAAACTTCAATAACTTCAATTTCGCACACTTCATTGATGTTTGCTGACAATAGCATCTCATTAATAGAAATCAATTTCGATATGAAATTTTCATTTTTAGTTCTAGTTTTTTATTCTCAAATTCATTTATGTCTTGACCCATCATAGCTGTTCAATAGGCTCCATTCTAACATTACGATTTTTCAATTGGGCTCCTAGGATTCAGTTTATTGTGATTTCTTCATGAATTCGAATTCGTTTCATCAGAGGCACGACTATAAAACTACGGAACCAATCGACTGAAGTCTGAACAAGATTTCACCGAGCGATTTCACCGAGCGATTTCACCGAATTTCTTTCGCTCGACTGCAGCTTGACTGGTTTGCTTGGCTCCAGCGTTCTCCTGATCTCGTCATGGGCAGACACCAACGACGGTGATGCCGTACGAAGGCAAACGGAACCCACGCTCTGAGGAACTTCAAAACGATCATAAAGACTTGGGACTCCGGGCGATGACCTTGAATTTTCAATACTCAATTAATTTATAATTAACTGCTGAGTGTTGATCATTCTTGGCACCACTGATTATGTCACTGTGATGATTAATTCATAAATTTTGTTGAAAGTAAACAACGGAGCAAATATGAAAAAAAATATATTCTCTCAGCTAGAAAACGTTTCTAAGGCTAGTGCTCTCATTAGAATCGCAAAATACAACCATAGGTAGTGCACAAATGATTACATTAGAGGTCAGAAAATTAAAAACTCGGAATAAAGCGACAAAACTTATAACCCACAATCTTTTAGTAAATAGTATTAACTATCGAAATGAATGAGACAACGTTCTTTTCAAAAAACGAACGGCTTTGATTGTACGAGGATCAGCTTTTCTGGTAAATTTTAAAACATCGCATTAGACACAAAAGCAATATTCTCTTCAGCAAGAATAATAACAACTGAATGAGTAAGGTGTGTAATCCGAGATCCAGTCCGTAAATTTATATCCTGATTTGAAATGATCTGCTGTTTTTTTATTTGAATTCGCATGCATTTTTGATTTAGAGTTAGAGAATCCGTCACTTGAGCCAGAGCAGCTGAGAGGCCAGTGAGTGGTCTTTTATGTGAGTGTTCTTTTCTCTATTTTTATCATGTTTAATAAATCAAGTTTTATTTTCATACACTGAATACCTCATTTCACATAAATGATGACAGAGATGAATTTCTCATAGTTTCCTAACGGATATTGTTAACTTTATAAACAGCTTCTTCATGTTTCAGCACTTTGTCGCAGTCACTTCTTATCTTCAACAAACTAAAGTCCTCTCCAGATTTAGGAGGGCAGATCTGCTCTCCCTTTGTTGACGGTTTCGTTATACCAAAATAGAATCAACTGTGATGGAGCGGCGGATATGAAATGGCATCACCACTTTTATGTGCAAAGTTTGTGTGCGTTTGGCCCTTGAAAAAAATTGCAACTCCTTTTTTGTGTATTCAAGGATAATATTGTAGAAGTAAAAATGGGATGCACCCACATCAAAACGTGAACAACAGAAAAGGGACAGAATGGCTGCCTCTCAATTTGACAAAACTTTGGTATGGAGGACTTCCCCTAACGAGGAAATTCATACGGCTGGCCCGGTCCCAAATGTCCACCACCGTTCGTAGTACTTAGTTATCACAAAGTTAAACACTGTGCATTTACGACAAACCTGTTTCTACCACAACCACCGGGACACAAGTATGAAAACAGTTTAATGTGTAGGGATACAAAGGTGTGCCAATGATGTGGATAGAAAAGCAGTTTACCACTGGCAATCGGCGGGCTACAGGCATTGGCTTCGGTAACCGAACGTTTTTCTGTTTCCTAGTTTTACGTGAAACGCCGAGGTCATTAATTGTAAAACCATACAACATTCATTGAATAAGAACATTTATTTGTATAAATAAATGGAATGAGAGTACGGAATTCCAAGAGAGTATACTTATCTCAGTTCTCGACTCTTAACCGTCAAAATTCTCATACAGAACATCAAAGTCCTTAAATGCATTGTAATAGTGAGTTGTTCATTTATTTACGGTAACTAGAAAAATTTGGTTATTATCTGAGTACGATTTAAGAATGAAATGCAATGTAAAAATGTAGCATCAGCCAAAGTACAGGATTTCAATGATCATCAAAGGTTTCCGGTTCTCTAAGCCAAAAATACTAACTTTTTTGCTATTTTCTCTTTGCGTAGTAAGTTGCTAACAGCCATGCATGCACAGAATGCTGATGCCTCCTCTCTCACAGTGATTTAATTTTCATATACCAAAAATCCTTTTCAAAGTTAGTATCAGTGTTGCTAAATTGATTTTTACCGTGCCTCACGCTGGTCTGTTAGAACTTAAAGTGCAGCAGAAATGCTAAAAGGAGATAAAGTTCTTCAGACGATGCTAAGCTTGCGTTAAGACTCCGGCATGGCAATGCAGTGCAGCAAGTGACACGCCTTGCTCTGCAATGCTGCTGTTGAAGTGTGACAGACCAACGTAAAGAAACTTATGTAATGTGCAAAATTAGCTAAAACAGAATTTCAGTACAACTACTTGCAGGATTGTTATGAGCTTGAGGGAAATGTTGAAGCCCTCACAGCTAGAAGCTCGGTCGTGTATAGGGTTACTTACTGTCAGTAAATATAGTAGAGCTAGAACCAGATAAAAATAGTTAATTCTTTTGCAGATTTTTTACAGTTATAAAATATATTTCTGTCGTACATTGCAATCTAGCATAATTACGGCGGTTCTCAGGCAAAATAAATGATGCGACTTAAACTTAGCAGAAGAGACCAGTGATTTGTTTACTTTCTGCAGTGAAACAAGTGTAAAAATAACCTCCCAGGTATTTTTTTCAATATGAGTGGAATTTATGATTCCATTCCGTAAAAATTGACAATGTTTCAGGAGTTTTAGCACTAATTTTTTCCCAATGTCTCATGCTAACACGGACACGTCGTATTCTTATGACTTGCTTTGAATTGCAGTTGGTAAACCTTGTAATTTAGCCATTGGCGCCGTTGTAAAATTTCATTGTATTCGTGTTGTCTATTTGACCCGTGGTCATGTTACTCTATTTCTTGGGTGGTGTACGCGACCTCTAGTCCCACTTTCCTATTTTTTGAGTAGTCTGTGTGAGTCCCGGTCCTGCTTCACTATTTTTTGAGTGGTCTATGTGACCCCTAGAACGGCTTCACTATTTCTTGAGGGATTTATGTAACCCATACTCCTGCTTTACTATTTTTTAAGTGGTGTATGTGAGCCCTGGTCCTGCTACTTCATCAGGTAGACACCAAACTGGCGATGCACAATCGAGAGCTCCCGTCATCTTTAGGCGTAGCTCCATGGACTGATCTAGTCACTTCTATGCATTAGGGAGGAAATAAAAGTAAAACAGTGTAGTTTTACTCTAGTGTAGTTACAGCCATGATGTGAATAATATAATAAAATAGATTAGAATAAGGAAATAGAAATAACCCGTTTGGCCCTTTATTGGGTTGCTTTCCGAGGTGGACGGCACAGAGAGCGCAAATGAGGGTAGAAATCTTTTCCTTCGTACACTGCCTCAAATTATGACATTCAATGCCAGGTCTTAATCTCTGCTGCCAATTGTACACAAAATTAGTGTATGAAGTTTAGACTGGTGCAAGAAGTTCAGTGGTAACATTGAATCGGTCTCTATCATAACTAGAAAGAAAAGCTTTCATTCCTTAACGGGAGTTTTACATCAATGTAAAAATCAGGTATGAGGTATTGTTCGGACTCATAATTGCACACAACTGAGCTAGACAAAATTTTGTCAAGATCAGTGTAGATAAAATTCAAAACGGTGAAATCTTCTACAGTTGTTCTTGAAATTTATTTTGAAATGAAGTTAATTGGTTAAACCCTTCTGTGTTCGTCAGAGATAAAGGCTTTTGTTTCCAGAAATCATGGAACAACTTTGAATGATTTAAAAAAGTAGCGCTTGCAAGCTTTTCCGAAATCTTACAAGATATAATGATTCATTTTTCCTATAATTGTATGCTTAAATATAAGTTATTGATATTGTGGCCCTCTGTTTTTTTCTCGCGATGAATTTTAACTTTTCATATATTCTTCCAAAGAGTTGCTTCCCCCCATAGGGGACTTGATTCAATGACGCTATTTTAAATATATCTGTAATAAGAGCTAATATTACAGAGTGCAACTCTTGTGTACACACCAAAAGTTGAATTCACGTAAGTACAAACCTGGTATGCCCTGCAATCGTCAGAAAAAAAACTTTTAGGGGACGTCAAAGGAATGTGTCCACGCACCGTGTTTTTGAACGAACTTTTTCATTAACGTTTTAAAACAGCCATGTTTGCTCTGGAATACTTTTTACAAAGACTAGCAAACTGTTGTCTTCAATGACTGTCCTTAATGACTAGCACTTGTATGGACAATAAATATAGCCTCGTTTTTGTTATTTTGGGTGCATCCTTTAATTATTCACCACTGATTAGTCTTAAATATTCACAGTATACGACTAGAACACTGACTTTGAAGCAATACTGACACTGTGAATACATTCAAAAATCGTCTCGACAAATATTGGAATACGAGCCTCCCAGTATTATAATTTACTGATTCTATGCCCCTAACTCCCAGGGCCAGTGCCTGAATGAGATTAATGCACGTGACTGAAATGCTTGTG